>CM076575.1:1224546832-1225146832 GCA_034641835.2 Pinus albicaulis | reverse complement strand
TATATATATATATATATATATATATGTTGTGATTGTTTTGAAAGGTTGTAGGATTATTTTGAGGTCAATTTTTGAAAAAAACCATGATTGAATGTTTGGTGATAGAAAATGTCCGATAACATTCCTCAAGGATACCAAGGATACGCGGGATCAAAATCAAGGGATTTTGAGGATGGAAAATTTTATTTTCCTTGTTTTATCACCTAGATTGACCTCAGGCTGAAGGAAGGCAAGCTAGGTTAACCATAAACAAGGCTTAACCTCGTAGCTATCCCTAGAAGGCAGGGAGAGGGCTCTCTCCGTAAAGATATCTCAATGAAGTATGAATGAAAAATGATTTTAGGCTAGGTATAGTAGCTCCAAATATTTTTTATAAATTTTCTAGGTTTTGTGTTGGATCATATGGAGCTGGGTAGTTTAAATCTGGGGAATTAAATAAAAAATACAGGGTATTCTATGGGACAAGGTAGGCATGAATTTCAACAACTTTGATTTAATGATTATGAAATGTTTAAGACTGGTGAGGAGCTGAGGAGGGAATATGAGATGCATCCTTCTCAAACAACAGAAAACATAAAATATTGAATGATTTTCCCAAGGCAAAGCACTGTAACAGTGGAGTCTACCTATCTAACTTGAAAAAATTCAACAGAAATAATGGAATGAATGAAATGACATACATAACATTAACAGATAACTACAAAAGAAGAGACTGTGCTAAAATTCCATACCATAGGGATCCCACAAAAAAATGTTGCAAGTATTTATTAATTCCCTGCCAATAGGTTACAAATATGTACAATCAAGCTCAGTGCATCCCCAATTATTTCCAACTTTTTCCACCTTTACAAATGACTCAAAAATTACATTAAATAGACAGGCTTCAGGGGGCGAATCCATAGAAAGAGGGGCTATTTCACCTACCCCGAAACCAAAATCTGCAGATATAAAAGAAACCAACAGTATGCCTCTGAAAAAGAGGAAACAGTATATTTCAACCATCTTGAAGATTTTCTGTTACATTTACTCCAAAAATGGAAAGAAAAACAAATATAGAACCGATCTGCTCATTTATGGTTTGTTGTTGTTTCATGTCGGATGCCATAATAATCTCCATTAGCTCACGGTCTTTGTATAATGTGCCCCTTTTAACTTGCCAAAAACCCCTTTTGTTGAGGAAAATGCCTTTTGAAACCAATAAAATCGAATTTTCCGTTTTAATGAATAAAAAAAAAATTTAATTGAAATGAGTGAAGTACTGGAGGGCCCATAAATTGCAATCGCAAATCGCAGTGGAAGGGGCGGGTATAACTTGAGCGGAGAAAACTGCGATGAGCAATGAGCTAAGATGATGGATAAAGGGAGTGATGGAATAAGGTCGATGGGAACAGGATGATGGGAATAGGCCAATGCGAAGGAGTGATAGAGGACTACCCAAGCAATGAAGGATGAGTGGGGACGATAGAGGAAAAACCTTGGTTAAACAAATTAAATGAAATTGGTGCCTTTACACAAGAAAAAACCGTTTTCCTTCCAAAAGAGCAGAAGGCTTTTGGTCGGACCAGGGAAATCGCAATCGCATATCCGAAGGGGAGCAGGTTTGGAGTTAAGCGTCGGGAATCGCCGATAGTGCGATGCGATGAATAGAGCTATCGCATCGACAGAAGGGAATGGAAAGGGTTAAGTATTGAGGGGATGGTCGATATGGTATATGCGATTCATCGCATCTGTGAGGAACAATGAAGCGGGGTTAAGTGCTGAAGAATGGGATGTTTTCAATGCGATGGTGTGATGGCATCACATCGGGGATGGGCCATCACATCGGGGGTTTTGTAGGATGTGGCAACGAAAGGTAGAAATGTAAAGTTAAAGGGCCAAATGAAAAAAAGGCAGGGTTATACTGTTGGGGCCTTTTATTCACTTAGGCCTATTTTCCAATCCCGGAAGTGATTTTGGGAGTATGATATACCATTGGAAAGATATTTCCTAGCTCCTTCTGATGAAATTACTTAGGATATTATTTATAGTGAAAATCCCATGAAGAACACCTTTGAAATCGAGGCAGATAAAAATCCCCTTTGGCTCTTTGGAGATAGTAGCTTTCTGAAGTTCAAATTATTATATATGGAGACATAAATTTACATAAAAAATGATAATAAAAATAAAGTACCTTGTTTTCACCTCAAAACATGTTTTAAGGTGGAAATTACATTCAACTGAAAGAACAGCTCTTTGAATTCTCCAGGTACTATTCTTTGAGTTTATTAGGCATCCTCATGTCCTCGCTGATATTTATTAAAACTTTGATGATAAATTTTACCATAGTGGAACCCTAAGACCTAATGAGACCAACCCTATGATATAACAAAGTAAAATTTATAGTGAAAGTGAATCATGACTGAAGACTATAGAGAAGAGACCAACAAGTATGTTCATGAGGGAAACTGATGAGGTTACCACTACCATCAGTGAATCCATGACCTAATGGAATGATACAAAATTATAGTATGGGACTCCTACTATGAAAATTTAAAGGAGAAGATTTTATCACTAATGGCAGTATGACATTGTAGATGGTAACATTAACACTAACATTGGCTCCAATGGGGATGGTAGCTCCTTGTAGGTGCCAATCACACCATAGTCTTAGTAGCCTTATCCATTGGGAAATGGGGTCAATAGCTAAAAGCCAAACTAAATACTAAAAGAGAATTGACACGATAGACTATCTCAAAAGTGACTCAAGGATAACTAAAACGAACTTAAAAAATATGAGCATTGACGTCAGTACATCACCAAGACTTGAAGGCTTCAACTCCTAATGACAACCACCTGTTTTGTTTTAAACATATGTACAATCAGGAAACATCGAAATGCCAGTGTAACCAATCAAGAAAATTCCCCTTGATTGATTCTCCCAATCAGATTCTCTGGATAGCAATAAATCTTCACAATTGGGCAACCAAAGACATAGTTGACAATGATCTCCTTCATCACTGAATACTACGACAATTACCTTCACTGCTAACTATAATAAATTTTCCACTAGATCCCGAAAAACATGAAAATTTACCACAAAGTGATATAGAAGAAATAAGGTTCTCTTTTATCTTGATTCTGATCTCTCTTCATAATGTACCTCGATAAGAGTGTGTTCCTGGTCTTCAAAAAATTCTTAACAAGTGAGAAGATTTCTTCTTGAAAAAAAATTTCAAGGCATGAGACGTGGGAAGAAAAATCTGAATGGTAGTTCTCAATGCCTTGGTCCTCTGCAGTCTGAATATATTGTTGATCATATTCATATGATATAGCCACCAGATTATCACGTTTCTTATCACACTCATCATTCATAAGAGAAACAATTTCAGACTGTTCTTGAAATCCAACACTGTCATTTCTATCATCTATCACAAATTCATCCGAAGAAATTCTTTCACTTGGAAAAAGATCTCATCTTTTTTTTCATAGAAGGAATGAATTACCTCCTTGAGAAGACTTTTTTCTAATAGGATGAGAACATTTAGATCTATAACTATGTTTTCTTCATTTGAGGTGAACTTAACAATAGAGCACTCCTTGATGGAATCGGGAACAACATACTCCTCATCATCACATTTTGAATCTAGATCTGGATTAGCCAGCTTAATTTTATCATAATCTGAGATTGGAGCCTCATTTTCCTGCATACCCTCTTCTGTTGTAATCAGATCTGAAATAAGACCTTGTCTTCCATCATTTTCACCTTTACAAAAATCCTGAACCTGCTGATCTTGATAAGTATCCTCTGAGATTTCTCCATGCTGCTGAAACGAATTTTCATACAGGGCTTCCATGATTTCATCGTCCATGAATTCATCATCTCCAGAGAAATTCTCAATATTTTCAATGAAATTATTAACATGTTCACAACAGTTCTGAACTAATATTAAAGATGGAAAATATTCTTTATACCTCTCGAATAATATGGTATGAAAATCCTTTAAACAATAAATAAAAGAAGGTGGCAAACTTTCATACCAAGATCGAGCTTTAGTTCCCAAAGTGGCCATGAATAACTTCATCAAGCAATCTTTAGGAAAATCAATCTTTAATCTACGCACATGCATGTGAAATCTCACCAGATGAAGAGCAACATCATTATATTTCACATTTTTGAACATAGGAAAATTCATTTGCCAATCTACCTTAGGCATTTTAGTTGGGAAACTTGGAATGTGATCTCGGCTCATGGGAGCATATATTCGTGCAATACGTTCCATCTTAAAAAAAAAAAAAAATTAAAGCTACTAATCTTCCTGCGGTGGAGTCGCCATGAAGTGTTGATTTTTGGATCTTTTAGTAAATGGAATCACCAGGTGAATGGTTCAATCTTTATATGTATCCAACTGTTGTTCACCATCAACATTTAGATATGATATTTTTTTCATTATTTTCGAGGGAAGATTTGTCTTTGAGTCTTTACTTTTTCTTCCCCAGTATGGTTGCCACTATTTTTATCACCTAGATTAACCTCAGGCTGAAGGAAGGAAAGCCAGGGTAACCACAAACCACGCTTAACCTCATATCTAGCCCTACAAAGCTGGGAGAGGGCTCTCTCTGTAAATATATCTCAATGAAGTATCACTGAAAAATTATTTTAGGCTAGGTATAGTAGCTCGAAATATTTTTTATAAATTTTCTGTGTTCTGTGTTGGATCATATGGAGCTGGGAAGTTTAAATCTGGGGAATTAAATCATAAATACAGGGTATTCTATGGGGAAATCTAGGCATGATTTTTAACAAATTTGATTTAATGATTATGAAATGTTTAAGTCTGGTGAGGAGCTGAGGAGGGCATATGAGATGGATCCTTCTCAAACAACAGAAAACATAAAATATTGAATGATTTTCCCAAGACAGGGCACTGTAATAATGGATTCTACCTATCTAACTTGAAAACATTGAACAGAAGTAATGGAATGAATGAAATGGCATACATAACATTTAACATATAATTAAAAAAGAAGAGATTGTGCTAAAATTCCATACCACAGGGATCCCATAAAAAATTGCTACAAGTCTTTATTAATTCCCTGCCAACAGGTTACAAATATGTATAATCAAGCTCAGTGCATCCTCAATGATTTCAAACTCTTTCCACCTTTACAAATGACTCAAAAATTACATTAAATAGATAGGATTCAGGGGGTGAATCCATAGAAAGAGGGGTTGTTTCACCTACTGCGAAACCAAAATCTGAAGATAGAAAAGAAACCAACAGTATGCCTCTGAAAGAGAGGAAACAGTATATTTCGACCACCTGGAAGATTTTTTGTTACATTTACTCCAACAGATGGGAAGAAAAACAAATATATAACCGATCTGCTCATTTATGGTTTGTTGCTACTTCATGATGGACACCATAATAATTTCCATTAACTCATGGTCTTTACAGAATGTGCCCCTTTTAACTTCACGAAAAACCCCTTTCACAGAAGAAAATGCCTTTTGAAACCAATAAAAATCAAATTTTCAATTTTAATGAAGAAAAAACATTTTTAATTGAAATGAGTGAAGGACTGGTGGGCCCAGAAATCACAATCGCAAATCACAGTGGAAGGAGCGGGTATTACTTGAGCGGAGAAAACTGCGATGAGCGATGAGCAAGGCCGATGGATAAAGGGAGTGATGGAATAAGGCCGATGGGAATAGGCTGATGCGAAGGAGTAATAGAGGATTGCCGAAGCAATGAAGGATGAACCGGTGCGATGGAGGAAAAACCTTGTTATAACAAATAAAATGAAATTGGTGCCTTTACACAAGAAAAATCCTTTTTCCTTCAAAAAGAGTGGAAGGCTTTTGGTGGGATAGGGGAAATCGCAATCACATATTGGAAGGGGAGCAGGTTCAGTGTTAAGAATCGGGAATCACCGATAGCGTGATGTGATGAATAGACCTATCGCATCGGCTGAAGGGAATGGAAAGGGTTAATCATTACGGGGATGGTCGATATGCGATATACGATTCATGGCATCGGCAGGGAACGATGAAGTGGGGTTAAGTGCTGAAGAATGAGATGTTTGCGATGCGATGGTGAGATGGCATCGCATCGGTGATGGGCGATCACATTGGGGGTTTTGTAGCATGTGAAAAAAAAAGGCATAAATGTAAAGTTAAAGGGCCAAATGAAAAAAAGGCAGGATTATACTTTTGGGGCCTTTTTTTCACTTAGGCCTATTTTCCAATATGGGAAGTGATTTTGGGAGTATGATATACCATTAGCAATATCTTTCTTAACTCCTTCTGATGAAATTAATTAGGATATGATTTACATTGAAAATTATCTGAAGAACACCTTTCAAACCCAGGCAGAGAAAAAGCCCCTTTGGCTCTTTTGAGATAGCAGCTTTCTGAAGTTCAACTTATTACATATGGAGACATAAAATTACATAAAAAATGATAATAAAAAAAAAAGTACCATGTTTTCACCTCAAAATATGTTTTGAGGTGAAAATTAAATTCAGCTGAAAGAACAACTCTTTGACATGTCCAGATACTATGCTTTGAGTTTATTAGGAATCCTCATGTCCTTGGTGATATTTATTGACACTTTGATGATAAATTTGACCATGGTGGAACCCTAAGACCTAATGAGACCAACCCTATGATCTAAAAAAGTGAAATTTAGAGTGAATGTGAATCATGATTGAAGACCATAGAGAAGATACCAGCAAGTATGTTCATGAGGGAAACTGATGAGGTGACCACTAGCATCAGTGAATCCATGACCTAATGGAATGATAAAAATTTATAGTATGGGACTCCTACTATGAAAATGCAAAAGAGTAGATTGGATCACTGATGGTAGTATGACAATACTGACACTAACATTGGATCCAATGGGGATGGTAGATCCTTGGAGGTGCCAAGAACACCATAGACCTAGTATCCTTATCCATTGGGCAATGGGGTCAATAGCTAAAATCCAAAATAAATACTAAAAGAGACTTGACACGATAGACTAACCAAAAGTGACACAAGTCTAACTAAAATGAACTTAAAAAAAATGAGCATTGATGGCATTACATCACCAAGACTTGAGGGCTTCAAATCTTGATGACAACCACATGTTTTATTTTAAACATATGTACAATCAGGAAATATCAAAATGCCAGTGTAACCAATTAAGAAAATGCCTCCTTGATTGATTCTCCCAATCATATTCTATGGACAGCAATAAATCTTTACAATTGGGTAGCCAAAGACACAGTTGAAAATTATCTCCTTCATCACTGAATACTGTGATAATTACCTTCACTGCCGACTACAATATATTTTCCACTGGATCCTGAAAAACATGAAAATTTACCTCCTGCTGATATAGAAGAAATAAGGTGCTCTTTTCTCTTGATTCTAATCTCTCTTCATAATGTACCTCGACAAAATCGTTTTCCTGGTCTTCAAAAAATTCTAAACAAGTAAGTGAGTAGATTTCTTCTTGAAAAAATATTTCAAGGCATGAGACGTGGGAAGAAAAATCTGAATGGCAGTTCTCAATGCTTTGGTCCTCTCTAGTCTGAATATATTGTTGATCATATTGATATGACATAGCCACCAGATTATCACGTTTATTATCACACTCATCAATCATAAGAGAAAAAATTTCAGATTGTTCTTGAAATCCAACACTGTCATTTCTATCATCTACCACACATTTATCCAAAGAAATTCTTTCACTTACTTGGACAAAGATCTCATCTTGTTTTTCATAGAAGAAATGGATTACCTCCTCCAGAAGACTTTGTTCTAACGGGATGAGACCATTTAGATCTATAACTATGTTTTCTTCATTTGATGTGACCTTAACAATAGAGCACTCCTTGATGGGCTGGGGAACGACATGCTCCTCATCATCACATTTTGAATCTAGATCTGGATTAGCCAGCTTAACTTTATTAGAATCTGAGATTGGAACCTCATTTTACTGCATACCCTCTTCTGTGGTAATCAGATCTAAAATAAGACCTTGTCTTCCATCATTTTCACCTTTACAAAAATCCTAAACCTGTTGATCTTGATAAGTATCCTCTGAGATTTCTCTATGCTGTTGAAATGGATTTTCATACAGGGCTTCCATGACTTCATCATCCATGAATTCATCATCTCCATAAAAATTCTCAAGATTTTCAATGAACCTATTAACATGTTCACAACAGTTCTGAACTACTATTAAAGATGGACAAGATTCTTTATACCTCTCGAATAATACGGTATGAAAATACTTTAAAAAATAAATACAAGTAGGTGGAAAACTTTCATACGAAGATCGAGCTTCATTTCCTAGAGTGGCCATGAATAAATTCATCAAACAATCAATAGGAAAATCAATCTTTAATCTATACACATGCATGTGAAATCTCACCAGATGAAGAGTAGCATCATTATATTTCACATTTTTGAACATAGGAAAATTCCTTTTCCAATCTACCTTAGGAATTTTATTTGGGAAACCTGGAATGTGATCTCAACTCATGGGAGCATATCTTCTTGCAATACGTTCAATCTTTAAAAAAAAAATTAAAGCTACTGATCTTCCTGTAGTGGAGTCACCATGAAGTGTTGATTTCTAGATATTTCAATAAATGGAGTCGCCGGGTAAATGGTTCAGCCTTTATATGTATCCAAATGTTGTTCACCATCAACATTTAGATATGATATTTTTTCCTTATTTTCCAGGGAATATTTTTCTTTTATTCTTTACTCCTTCTTCCCAAATATGGTCGCCACTATGTTATCATGTAGGTTGCCCTAAGGCTGAAGGAAGGCAAGCCAGCGTAACCACAAACCGTGCTTAACCTCATAGCTAGCCCTACAAGGCAGGGAGAGGGCTCTCTCTGTAAAGATATATCAATGAAGTATGACTACAAAATGATTTTACGCTAGGTATAGTAGCTCAACATATTTTTTATAAATTTTCTGGGTTTTGTGTTGGATCAAATAGAGCTGGGCAGGTTAAATCTGGGGAATTAAATCAGAAATATAGGGTATTCTATGGGGCAAGGTAGGCATGCATTTTAAAAAATTTGATTTAATTATTATGAAATTTTTAAGACTAGTGAGGAGCCGAGGAGGGCATATGATATGGATCCTTCTCAAACAGCATAAAACATAAAATATTGAATGATTTTCCCAAGGCAGAGCACTGTAACAATGGATTCTACCTATCTAACTTGAAAACATTCAACATAAATAATGGAATGAATGAAATGGCATACATAACGTTTAACAGATAATTGCAAAAGAAGAAACTGTGCTAAAATTCCATACCACAGGGATCCCATAAAAAATTGCTGCAAGTCTTTATTAATTCTCTGTCAACAGTTTACAAATATGTACAATGAAGTTCAGTGCCTCCCTAGGGATTTCCAAGCTTTTACAACTTTACAAATGAATCATAAATTACATTAAATAGACATGGTTCAGGGGGGAAATCCACAGAAAGAGGGGTTGTTTCACCTACCCCGAAACCAAAATCTGAAGATAGAAAACAAACCAACAGTATGCCTCTGAAAGAGAGGAAACAATATATTTCGACCATCTGGAGGATTTTCTGTTACATTTACTCCAACATATGGGAAGAAAAACAAATATAGAATAGATCTGATTATTTATGGTTTGCTATTTTTTCATGTTAGATGCCATAATAATCTCCATTAGCTCACAATCTTTAAAAAATGTGCCCCTTTTAACTTGGCGAAAAACCCCTTTTGCTAAAGAAAATTCCTTTTGAAACCAATAAAAATTGAATTTGCTGTTTTAATGAAGAAAAACCCTTTTTAATTGAAATGAGTGAAGGATTGGTGGGCCCATAAATCACAATCGCAAATCGTAGCAGAAGGGGCAGGTATAAATTGAGCAGAGAAAACTGCGATGAGCGATGGAATAAGGCCGATGGGAATAGGCGGATGCAAAGGAGTGATGGAGGGTTTCTGAAGCACTAAAGGATGAGTGGGTGTGATGGAGGAAAAACCTTGTTAAACCAATTAAAATGAAACTGGCACCTTTGCACAGGAAAAAACATTTTTCCTTTCATAAGAGTGGAAGGCTTTTGGTGGGACCAAGGAAATCGCAATCGCATATTGGAAGGGGAGAAGGTACGAAGTTAAGTGTCAGGAATATCCGATATCGTGATGCGATGAATAGACCTATCTCATTGGCGGAAGGGAATGGAAAGGGTTAAGTATTGTGGGGATGCTTGATATGCGATATGTGATTCATCGCATCGACGAGGAACGATGAAGCGGGGTTAAGTGGTGAAGAATTGGATGTTTGCGATGTGATGGTGTGATGGCATCGCATCGGTGATGGGCCATCGCATTTGGGGTTTTGCAGGATGTGACAACGAAAGGTAGAAATGTAAAGTTAAAGGGCCAAATAAAAAAAAGGCAGGGTTATACTTTTGGGGCCTTTTATTCACTTAGGCCTCTTTTCCAATCCAGGAAGTGATTTTGGGAGTACGATATAATTTTGGAAAGATATTTCCTAGCTCCTTCTAATGAAATTACTTAGGATATTATTTACACTGAAAATCCTGTGAAGAAAACCTTTGAATCCCAGGCAGAGAAAAATCCCCTTTGGCTCTTTGGAGATAGCATATTTCTGAAGTTCAACTTATTACATATGGAGACATAAAATTACATAAAAAATGATAACAAAAACAAAGTACCCTATTTTCACCTCAAAACATGTTTTAAGGTGAAAATTACATTCAGTTGAAAGAACAACTCTTTGACTTATCCAGATACTGTGCTTTGATTTTATTAGGCATCCCCATGTCCTTGCTGATATTTATTGACACTTTGATGATAAATTTGACCATAGTGGAACCCTAAGACCTAATGGGACCAACCCTATGATTTAACAAAGTGAACTTTAGAGTGAAAGTGAATCATGACTGAAGACCATAGAGAAGAGACCAGCAAGTATGTTCATGAGGGAAACTGATGAGGTGACCACTACCATCAGTGAATCCATGACCTAATGGAATGATAAAACTTTCTTGTATGGGACTCCTACTATGCAAATGCAAAAGAGAATATTTGATAAATGATGGCAATATGACAATACTGACACTAACACCTTGTACAAATTACAGGGGCTTAAGACCATGGATTCTAATAACATTATGTAAAAATCATTGTAGAGATTATGGAAACGTTGAAGGCAGACATGAATATCATCCATTTGTAATTTATTTATTATATGTATTTGTATTGCATATTTTTTTTGTAAATGCTTATATGTATATTGTATTTTAGATTGTATGTGATATTTTTATTGTAATTTGTAATAATATTCCTATTGTAAATGTATTTTATAATATTATTTTGGGAGGTGTTTGAAATTTCTTTTCATCTTGATGTGGACTAGAAATATTATTTGATTATTTTCATTAGGGTTGATTAAGGGGTTAGGTGAAGTTAGGGGTTAATTAATTGATGGGCTTACGGATATGCATTATTTTTTAAGGGTTTAGGGATTAAGGGATTACGAGTTAGAGGTTTAAGGGCTTAGAGGAATGGGGTTAAGATGTTGGGGGGTTAATGTATATTTTTTAAGGGGTTAATTTGGACCTAAAGCATTTAGAGGTTAATCATGGGTTTTTATGGAGCATTATTAATAAGTTCTTAAATTATATTATGAAAAATATGGCATTACAATGATCAATGAAAAATAGGATCAATATGTTTTTTATTAATGTCATGATTATATATCTCAGAAAGTGTATCAATTTGAAAAAAATAGTCTCATATGTCTATGTCTTGCACAAACTAGTCTCTTATGCATTTCCAATGGTGTTATCATTCTATTTAACACCCAGGCACCCTTGGGGGAGTTGTGAGCTGGGAACATCATGACGTTTGTTTGGTAGGGGTGTCTATACAATGATTTGGATGGTCGACCCGACTTGGGAAGGGGAACCCGTATAAAATAAGTAAGTTGGCCCATGACTTCCCATGACTAGAGTTCCCACCAAGGGGTCTCATAATTATTTTTAGAAAATTGACTAAAGTAATGTTTGGGTGTTAAAACCTAGTTTATAATTGATCGATTATGTAACATGGTACTAAAATATTATAATAATTTGATATCATTGATGAGTGAATGGAGGTGTGGTTCCAGGAGGGTGTCATGTGTTTGGCACGCCAAGGCACCTAATGTCAATGGGGGCATCATGTTTTGGGCATCCAAAGGTGCCAGAAGCTCATGGATGTGTCATGTGTTGAGCATGTCGAGGTGCTTTCCAGAAAAGGCCACCCGCCCGACAATTTTGTGGGCCAACCCGACTTGGAAAGGGGCAACCACAAAAAATAAGTAATGTGAGTCCATGATTTTCCTTGAACAAATTTCCCACAAGGGGGTCTCAAAAGTATTATTTTTAGAAAATTAAGTGAATTAATTTTTAGCTGTTAAAAATCGGTTTATAATTGAATAATGATCATGCAACATGGAAATAAAAAATAACAATATTTTGTTTTCATTTATGATATAACAATATGTTTTCACTAAATTTCACATTAGGGTGAAAGCCCGCATGAAAGCAGGGCATCTGGGTGCCCACGGGGGCATCGCATATTGGGAATGATAGGGCATCGCATAATGGGCACGCCAAGGTGCCCACCCGACGGGAGTGCCCATGCAATGAGTTGGTGGGTTGGCCTAACTTGGAAAAGGATGCTCACAGAAAAGAAGTAAGGACAGCCCATGGCTTCCCATGAAAAGAATTCCCTCCAAGGGGTCTCATAATGATTTTTAAAAAATTAATTAAATTATTGTTTGGGTGTTAAAATTCAGATTATGATTCATTGATTATGCAACATGGCACTAACAATTATAATATTTTGTTCTCATTGATGAGAGAAGGAAGGGGCATCATGTATTAGGCACACCAGGGCACCCTCCTGGTAGGGGCACCCGTGTGATGAGTTGGTCGGTCATCCCAACTTGGCAAGGGGAAAGCACACAAAATAATTAATTTCAACCCATGACCTCCCATGAATAGAATTCCCACAAGAGGGTCTCATAATAATTTTTACAAAATTAATTAAATTAATGTTTAGGTGCTAAAATATATTTTATAATTGAATATTTATCATACAACATGAAATAAAAAATGATAATATTTTGTTTCCAATGATTAGCTAATTATTTTGTTTCACTAATTTTCACTATAGGGCGAATACTCGAGCCCTTAGTGCACCTGCATGAAAGAAAGGTGCCCTGACGCCCATGGGGGCATCACGTGCTAGGCACGCTAGGGTGCTTGTGCAATCATTTGGTGGGTTAGACAAACTTGGAAAGTGGAGCCCACACAAAATATGTAATCTCGGCCGCTATGACTTAAGGATGGGGAAAATGTTGAAATGTTTTCAATTTGTGCTTGTATGCATTGAAATTTGAAGTGGTTATCATTGATGCATGCATTGATGATATGGGAGGATTTTGAGACTCAAATATGACTCATAGAAATAATTTGACAATCTAGCAACACAATTATAACATATATAAATGTCAAGGGGAGGAAATTATTTATTATTATTTAACAGTTGCAGGCTTATTGGAGCTGATTTTCCTTCCTTATTGTATGGTAGGTCGTGAGGTTAGTTAGTCCTGATATGATGGAAGTCCCTGGTTTGATAGGAAAATATTTAAGGTAGGGCTGTGATTTATGACCTACAATCTATGTTGGTCTCCTAAAGTCCAATCAAAATATCTAATAACAAGGGTCCTAAAGATAGTCTTGCTATCTTGGGGTTAATATATCATTATATAACAAGCATATAAAGTATTTTGTTCAAGTTTTCATAGATCCTCTCATAGGCATCTTCTGCTAACTAAAACTTAGAACTATATCTATGCAATTGTCCCTTCAATATATCTATAAGATGCCTCTCAAACTTTCCTTACGGTGGACTGTTATTTCCCTTGTAATGATAATGATATCTTCTTTCACAAGCTTGATACCATGGAAAATTTTAAGGGCTAATATTCACAAGCGGGCTAATTTTCCATGATTTTTCCAAAACAAAGATTCAACAATTTCCATTTCTCCTAAAAATGATTCACCCAAATTTTACAGTATAAAATTATTTTACCCTAAAAAAATAAAAAATTATATGCACTATACCTTTAAGATAATTAGATATTTGGATATGTTTATCAATATATAAACAAACATTTTATAGTTTTGATATTATAAAATAGTGAGATTCACTGATATTTATAAACTTCAAAATAAATTTCCATTCATAAAATTTTCTCTAATTGATACTTCCTATAATATTGTCTATAGTATAATATTCCAAGGTGCTATGTCAGGAAGGTGTACTCAAGGTTATATACTAATCCTCTTCTTGAGTTCAGGTCATAGTTTTGTAGTTTCTCAACATTTAGATATAATTTCTCATTTCACTACCTTTAATAATAGGTCTAGTCCCTTGAGATGTCTATAGTGTTCTATTGCAAGTTTTTCACTTTAGGGATTTTAATAATCCCAAAAGGATGCGAAATTTATCTTCCTTCAAAGTGTCACAACTTGATGGAGTGAGAGGTTTCTATTTGGAAAGACTTGTATATATCTTAGAAAATTTGAATATAATTGTGGTCCTTTAGGCTGACTGGGCTTTGGATCGAACCTTCCAAATGAGCCTACAATGCCTCTATACAATTCAATCCTAGTTTTTCTTAAAATTAATTTAATTGCCTATTATGACTACCTCTAGTCCAAAAAATAATATGAGTTTAAGTAGTAACTTTATCACATTCACAAAATTTCACAAAACCTAATGATTTTTTAATCCTTGAAATGTGTTACAAGATCTTTGACAAGTATTCTATATTTCTCCTATTGTTCTCCTACTCGCGATGATTCATATTTACTCAAGGTGATAGAATGGTTCTCTTCTTTAGTTCAGGTCAAACTTTTATAGTTTCTTAACACTTACATCTAATTTCTCACTTTTCTGTCTTTAACAATAGGTATAGTCCCTTCAGATATTTGTAGTTTTCTATTGCAAGTTTGTCCCTTTCGGGCTTTAAATAATCCCGAAGGGATAAAAATTTGATATTCCATCAAAGTTTCACAACTCGATGGAGTGAGAGGTTTCTATCTAGAAAGAGTTGTATAAATATCATACTTTTTGAAGATAATTGTGGTCCTTTAGGGTGACTGAGCCTTGGATCAAACCTTCCAAATGATCCTACAATTCCTCTATACCATTTTTCATCTTGGTCCTTCTTAAAATTAGTTCCCTTGCTTCCTATTAGGACTACGTCTAGCCCACAAAAGAATATGAGTTTCACTAATAGCTTGATCACCTTCACAGAACTGCACAGAACCTTAAGATTTTCGAATCTTTGAAATGTGTTATAAAACCCTACAATTTGAGAAGATGTATTTGATATTTCTCCTAGTATTCTCAGCCTCATGATGATTCAAAATATCCCGTTTTGTTTTTCTTATAAGTTGTATTAAGCTCCTTACTGAATTTGAAGATGAGAGATCTCTTATGTGTTTGTTTTAGTCATCAAGCCATCTAGTCTGCTCAATGAATATTATTATTGAGAAATTGTAGTATCTATAAATTAAAATGGATTTTACATATAATTATTTCATATACATCATATATAGTACAGTGTATCTATGAATTTCATAGTCAATGAAATGGAAATGCGATAAGAAAGTTCTTAAAGCTTCATAGATTGTCCAGTAACCAACCATTTTTTTTTCTTCAAGTGGTATAAGTTCTCAAGAGATTACATCAGGCTTGACCTATGGATTGAGAAATTTTGATCCAAGAGCATATAAGCCATAAAAATCACCTAGGGATCGAACTAGGCCTTGGCCAAACCATCCCTTAACATGACTAGATTTTTCCCCGCAGAGTTTCGGACAAGTGACCTTCAAATCACATAGTGACTTAACAGTACACCCCATTATCATATATTACATGCCTCGTGGGAAAGCTTGTGATTCAATGGGAAGTGTTCATCCAAGTGAGTTTGAAAGAGTTTTAGTATGATTGGAAAATTCATTGTAGGGCTTAACTGCAATATATGTTTGAGGGTTACTATGTTGATATTTTCAAGCCAACATAGAGGTTGATAGATCAAATCACAGGAGAGTACATGAATATTATCATATTATGAGTCATGCATGCTCATGTTTAAGTAATGCCTTCTAATAAGTATTGAGTTCCATGAATTGATGTTATTTGTTTGAAGATGCTCTTTTACTCACCAAAAGATTGATTGAATTTGTATCAATTATAGTGATTTAATACATCCTATAACAATGTGTTGATGAGTGGTTGTCATTGATGTCAACCCGGGCAGCAGCAGGGGCTACCCCGATATTGCATGGGAATTTTTACTAGAAATATTACTCTATTCTGAGTTAAGGATATTTGTGATGGTTTCTACTTGTCGATATTTTTCCATATATATGTGTCGTTCCATGTAATTCTTCACAGTTTGAGAGATATTCCTGTATGAAGTTAGTAACCCTAGTCAGTGGGCTAAAACCCCATGGGGTTGTGACATGAAACTAATAATTGGTTTTGGTCATTTAATACTCAATAATTAATAATTTTTAAGCTCGTAAAATCCCTTCAACGTTCACTTGTTTAAGACCCTCTCAACATAAGAGTTTATATAAATTTTGACCCTCATATCCTCCTCATGTAAGGTTTTCCCTACTAAAAACAGGTCATTGTGGAAATTTATCTATAAAATTTTGTCTGGGAAGCTCAGATTCTGTAACAAAAAACCCACTTGGGGGAAATTCTAATGAAGCGCATGTCTGTATTTCAGATCTTGTTTCTCTATATTTTTGGAGTATGATCTGTGGAATTTAGGGTTTTTGCAAGCTTCCAAATTTCATCTCAAAGAGGTGACCTTCGAAAAATCGCCATAACTCTCTCTCTGAGAAGCGTATCGGAATTCTGTAAAAATTGGCAGATAATGCATAGGTTGTATTGTTTTGTGTTTTAATTTAAGATCTGAAGGAGGAAACATTGACATGTGGCACCCCATACAAGTTCGCTCTACTTAACTAGTCCATAATTAGGAAATTGTGAGAGACTTTGCATAACTTTGCCTTGAAGAACCTAAATTGGGTCAGACCTATGGCATTGTATATAAGACAAGGAGGGATACTATAGGATTAAATATCACATATTGGGAATTTGAAATCACAGAGATACATCAGATTCAATATCAAACTCCTAGAAGGCAAGAAAATTCTAGATCATGTGTTGTTAAGGGTCGGAAAGGACCAAAATTTCTAGGGCAGAAAATCAAAGAAAGGTGCCGAAAAATGATGCAATAGAGGTAAGCTCCAGGAAAGTATCTTCTATATATGAATTTTCATCTATTAATTGAATTAGTTTCTTTGTATTCGAATTTTTTGTCTTTTTTTAACACTCACATATGCTCTACAGGATGAGGTAATTTTTTCTATTATCATGTCATGGGTATTTCCTTGAAGAATTTTGTAGGTACTATATATTCTTCAAGGTAAGACTCAATGCACAATCTAATGTTCTAAAGAGTGAGAAATGGTAGCATGACAAGAGCAACAATCAAAGTGTAGAACATCAGCACGAAGTTCACCACATGAAGTCTTCAAGTGGGTAGCATTAAATACAATCATTTTAAATGTATCATTGTATCAAGTCAATGTAAAAGAATCATTGTAAAAGTTGTACAAGTTTCTATTTGTGAAGTGTTCAAGAGGTAGTGTCGAAAGGTCTAGGATCATCATTAGGTAGTTGTGTCATAGTTGGGGTTATGGGATAGTGCGTCTTCTTCTTCTACATCATTCTATATCATTTTTAAGTGGACCATTTTCCCTAGTACGAGATTCCATTCTTCTTTTATTCTTCTATATGGTGATAGGGTGGTGCTAGGCTGGTGCATGAAGTAACCAATAGGTTCAAGCCTATGAAAAATTTAGGCTTGGGGCATCTGTTCAGTTGAATATTGAAGAATCTCAGGCATTCGAGCATCCATCCAGTGGGAGTTGGAGAAGAGTTATTTCTTAGATTATAGGAATTTGGATCTTTCTTTTCAATTGGAGTTAAATATTAAAGGATGATTAGAAATAAATTCAGGTGGTTTTTGTCCCAGAGGGGTTTTCCACCTTAAAAACTATGTGAATTTTTATTCCTTTTGTTTACTACTATCATGGTACAAAAACAAATAATAATTGAAGATTAACTAATGCTCTGAAGGCTTCATAATAATATTAATTGAAATAAATACTTATTCACCCTCCCCTCAGTATTTCTAATAATTGGTATCATTGATTGGGTCCTTCAATATAAGTTTAACAGTTAGAAGGATGTCATGGAGCATACCAAGAAATGTGTGCCTTTGTTCAATGAAAATGATCATGCACTCTTGAAAGGAAGAATTGAGGTATTGTTAGACGCCATTTTGTCAGCATGGCATTTGACTATTCATATGGGTCTATCACCATCCATATCATGTTCCCTTAGAGGTCAAAAACATTAATGTTTTTGAATCAAGTCTTGGAATTGGAGAAAAGCTCTATAAAACCCTTAAAAGTCTACCTGTGCGGTTTTTCTATCCTTTCCCTACATATGTGTTGATGTTCTATCCATAAATTGTAGCAACTCTCGCAATTTTTTCGACTATTAGCCACGCACCCCTGTGAAAAGAAAATAAAATAAAAAAGTAAATTACAGAAGCCTAGTTGGTCAAATATTCTCCCAAATGGAAGCTTCTAGAGTCGTGATCAGTTCGAGCTTTATCCCTCCACTCATGGAGCTTATACGTTGGTCCATGGAGCTCAAATCCCTTCGTGATAGGAATCCATCCCCCTCTTCATGGAACTGAAACTACCACCATTTCCCTATAAATTGAGCTCAAGTTTCAGGTTCAAGGGTAGATACCAATGTAGTTAGGGACTACTCTATATAGTTTCTAAGTTGAGAAGAGTTCATAAGAGTGCATAATTTCTACACTAAGTGAATTTTTGTAGGCATGATAATGATCACACCTTTATGTATATAGCTCCATGCTAGTATTCAAAGAGGAAGGCTTATCAGACTGAAGGAGAAAAATTGTTCAGGATCCCGGGAGAAATCTATACAAAATCAAGACATCAGGTTATAATATTTCTCTTTCTAATCAAGGTAATACATTTGGATCTCTTTTAATCATTGCCTTGTTTCTATTCTTGTTGGAATAGTATCAATACTTATACTCCTTGATCACTAAGTTGGATTATCATTTTATGATTATTATATGTTGCAAATGCTTTGATTCTTTGTCTTGTCTTTGATTGTAGGTTCTACTCTTTGGAGAAACCACTTTGGAGCGAAAGCTCAAAAGGCTACATCAAATGTTTGGAGTTCAAGGTAGGGGCCTTTCCTCTCTACTTTACTATTATAATATTGCATTGAAATTAATCTAGAGGAAAAGATTTTCAAATGGATCTTTGTATCTAATTACTCGCTGGAGTGCTATGGAGATTTCTCTTGTCCACAAGAGGGATTAATCCAAGTAATAAAATGGTGACCATTGTGGGGAACTAGAACTTAGTTTTCTTTATTTTTTTTTCAGTTTGAATTTTAAGTTTCCTAATTTTGACTTTTCTAAGTCTGGTTGGGTAGATAAATTTTAGGAATCCCTGAAAAATAAGCTTGTTATTTATTTTTTCCAAGTTGTTCCTTGCCTGCGCGGTTTTCAGTGGAAAAAAGTGTGGCAACTTGTGCAAATTTTAGTTCAATTCAGTGTGCATGCACATTGTATTCCACTGTAAACTCCACGCCCCTAGAAAATTTTTGAAAAATTTAAATTTCTCTTGTTTAGTGCCAGATAACCTAAATCTTTATGTTTTCCCTGATCTATCTTAGTTGTCAAATCTTGTGTGAGAATTTATTTTCAACAAATTTTGCGTTGATGTGGTTTATCATCCTGTTTGCATTTTATAAGTGAGAGTTTTCCCTAGATTATTTTTTCTCTATGAAAAAGATACCTTCATTTACTGGTATTATGATTTTGTCCTTTTTAGCCATTAGGATCATTGCAAACCTTAATTTTATGAAAAATTGTTCCCTTTTCATTTGCAAACCTAGAAGAGTCTCTAGCTTACAGAAGCATGATTTAACACCAAATTAGTTTTGGATGTTTTCATTTCTACTAAGATAAGTGGAAATTTTCTTAATATTATCACAATTAATAGAAATCATCCTAAAAAATTATAGATAGACTTCAGAATTAGAATTTTCTTTGATTTTGAAAGTTATTCTTTTAGAGTCTTTTAGAGATTTTTTTCTTTTGGAAATGGATTGTTTATTGAATTGTAGTTTTTGATTTGATTGTTCAAGGAATTGTGTTTCAAAAGAGTAATTGATCATTCTTGCAAATTGAGTTATTTAGGAAATCGTCTTCTTTTCAACAAGGATTTTTTTTATGAATGAAAGAGTTTGTGTTTTGAAAATTGATAAATCTCTTTAATTTCCCTTAAATAAGATTCATTTAAAATAAAGAGTTTCACTTCTCATTTAGATGCATTTATATTACTTTTGAGTCGGGTCACAAAAATGATTAAAGTTTCAACTCCATACCCATTGTCTCAAGTAACAACCAAATTAATACAGAGCCTTAATAAAACCAATCTAGATATTTTACATTTTCTAGGGATCATTCCATCAACATAGCTCAGGATATTGTTTTGGAATAGGTTGTAATAAACATTCCAAAATAGTTTAAACAAACAAATAGAATCTTGTGGTAGGAAAATCCAAATGTTGCATTTGTGCTCCGAGAAGCTCTTCTTAAAAGAGTCAAGCACGAGATCATGTCAGACCCAGTGAGGTAATCATACATATATCATTGGAAAATATGGAAGATGTGCACTCAATACAAACAGTAAACCTTAGATTAGCGATTTTCAAGGAGCCTAGGGTCACTTGTCAGAAAACCTCAGATTTACCATGTCAAGGAGCCTTCAAAGGGATTGATCTTAATACTCTGACCTTGTGTGTATATAAGATCATAGACTATTTCCCTAGGTAATTTTTTTTCCATTGGTGACCTTAGTAACCATAACCTTCAGGATTTTTCACAAGGTGACGGTGGAGGGAAGGTTCCACTGTACCTGGAATAGATATCATATAGATTGACTTGAACTTTTTGGAGGGTACTCTTCACTTTAAGATGGCATAAGTGGAGGGACTTGCATCAGACTGTTTCATTAAGAAGGTTGTCGAGGTAACTATTCCAACGACCAATTTTTCCACATTAAATTTCTACGACGTTAGATTTGATCACCAAATAATGTTTTTATAGTGGAAACATACTGTTTGTGTGTGGGTTGTCTCTTAGATTTTGTAAGTGTGTGTTCAAATTTATTGTTTCCTTAGTGAGCTTAGGACTATTTTGTTGATATTTTTTTTTTGATTTCGTGTGTTAAACATTAACCATGGCTAAATTACCGAGACACTCTTGTAAAATGCAGGGGAAACTCCCTGATTATATACCAAGTCAATTAGAAAAACTTAAATCTGAAAGATGCCATCAATCAGGAATGAGATCTACTGAACAAGAGGAAACATTAGTAATTATACATCCTGGTTATGAAGTAAATCAACCTCAGATAGAAGAAAACCTAGAAATTTTGGAATTAATCATAGTTGAGTCCAAAACCGGTGAATTTTCAGATAGTCAACTTATTAAACTCAAGATATCTAAACCTGAAACTAAACCTACTTCATCTAAGTTGAATTCAGATTTCATAGCCCGAACACCTAGTCATACTCATTCACCTCGAGTGAAGTTTCACATCACGCAAACTTCCTCCTGGCTTGATTAGTATAAAAGATATGACTAACACATAAGAAGATACAGTAATTCCTTTGTGTCAAGAATATTTTTATCTAAAGCATAGTGAATCGATTTACCATTATATCCCTGTTAAATCAGACCCTTGGTATTCTTAATTAAGCAACTCTCTACATAATTATCATCTCAATTATTCACCACCCCATATTCCTTTTTAATCCATACCCAGAGGTAATTACATGCCTTGATCAACCATGTTTGGTGACTCAACCATGTTTTCTTCTTCGCCATAATTTTTTTTGTATGGTGGTCCATAAGTTCTTACTTGATACGATTTGCTCTCTGGTACTTTCTCAGGAGCATTTGCCTCTTTTGAAAAACTTGCACAATCAAATGGTCCCAATGAATTTGATACCAAAAATTTGACAATGGAACAAATCTACATGATATCTCAAAATATTCCTTTACCTGACCCTCAAGGTAGGAATTTACGGCCCGGGGGCCAGTATACTCCTCAAGGAAAAAATATTCAAGGGAAATACTCTATACCAGGGTGACAACCTATTCAAGGGTTTTACCCTATGCGAGGTCCAAACTCTATTGAAGGACAACAACGTCCTTTAGGGAAATTTTTTTATCAAGAGAAACAATCCTTTCAAGGAGGTCAACCCTTTACTAGAAATTATTCGGAAAATTATCAAACTTACATTCCAATACCTCAAGCTGGTTATAGCTAACCTTATGCACCACAACCTTTAATGGGATCTCCTTATCCTTGATTTAACATAGCGTGGAACCCGTCTTTGAACCAATATAATTTTCAACCTACTATGCAAGTACCTTATAATCAGCTTGGTTAGCCAACTGGTCAATTTGGTTATACCCAAACCCACTAACTTGTCCAACCTACACTTCAAATTGAACCTCAAGTATTTGTACCTGGTAGTCGCAACCTATTCCAATTACACCAAGAACTCCCATCCAATCTGATGCGCAAAATTTTTTCCAACAACCAAGTACACCTATTTTAGTATCCCCAAAAGGGAGAATGCAGTAATACTAAAACACAATATAAGAACTGTAACTAAGTAAACAATAAATATAAAGAAAAAATCATAATATGTAGATAATCTGAGCCTTTTTATTATATGGAGAGGATTCAGTTACATAATGTATGAAAGATGAGGGGATCTAGCTAAAGAGATGGCCTAGAATCACCCTGCAAACATGTACAACTATCACTGCATAACTGGTTAGATTACAGGAAGAAATATTGTGATGCCCCTATTGCTACTGATGTACATGAAGCTGCTGCAAAAGGAAATTCAGATATATGGATCTTAGTAGCTCTGATGATGCCAATATTCAAAATTTGGCCAATGTGATGGGAACCCAAGATAACCCAGAAAGGATTTTCCAGATCTACAATTTTGGAAAATCACCCTCCTAGGGTTTGATCCTTTGACTGCTAGGTTATGCAGATCTGAAGCTAGATATGATCCATAGATGGTTTCAATATTTTATAGAACCAGATCTAAGCTTGAAGGGTTGATCCCTCCTTTAGATCTACAAGATAGGAGCTTGAGATCTTGCCTCCTATTCTTCCTTCTTCAAGTTGCAACAACTGAATATGCAACTGCTACAGAAAATATGTTACACAAGAGGGAGAGACTCTATGCATGTTGAAATGTGTTTCAATAATCTCTAGACTGATGGAAATGGTGATGTAAAATTTAGGGGATGATCCCTCGCAGGATTACTAGCTGAAATACTAGTAAATTCCTTCCTCCTTTGGATCTGCAATGATGGATTGTGCAATCCTTGATGGGAATACTACTAATAGGAGGTCAATAATGTTTGGCCTGATGCCAGATCTGAAATGATGCATTGGGAATGTTGATATTTAATCCTAAGGTGACAGGAATAATCCTACACCGGTTCGCCAACTCAAATACTGAAACAACCTCCACCTCCCAAACTGATCTTCAGAAATTTCATAATTCCTGAAGGTAGGTTTTCTACAGAGAATGGAAATAATGTGGCACCAATTCCTGATGATGAATGAATTACAACCCTCTTCCAAGAGTTACTCAATGAAAGAGGTGGGATTCCTGAACAGGAACACCCAGTGCTAAACAACACTTGCAATATTAGCTAAACAACCAAAGAAAGCATGGAATTTCAAATGAAAATTCTAGATCTAAATAGACCTTTACATGAATAATGAAAAGAATCCCTCCATTGTTTCCTTCATCACCTTTATATATTTTATGAGCCTTCCCATGCCTTGGCCCACCTCTAGACTGTGTTGTGTATGTGGACATAGTCCTCCATGTTTGACTGTGTTGTCTCTCCAAGTCATCCATCATGTCTACATACAATGTGCACCCTCTCCATCATGTGTGCATTAATTGCACTACTTCCTCCATCGCTTCATCATGAATTCTCTACGATCTTACATTAGATGACTTCCATGATCTCAGTGTACTGCTTTAACCTCCATGATATATCTCATTAATGAGACATGATCTCCACTCCATTCACATTAGTAGTTGCTCCACTACCCCATTATGTAGATCTAGGCTTAATCAATCCATACTCACACATAAAAAGTGGATATTTATTCATCAGGATTATGGGTCCCTCCACCCTTTTATTTACTTAATTCATTAAGAAAATTAAGAAATCTAATATTCAAAATATTATGTGAATAGGGGAATATTACACCTATCACTAGAGTTTGCCAAGTTCCTATTGCTACAACCCCTTAAACGGCGACATAAAATGTATCACAGGAAATCCCTCGAGTCACTTCTCATCAAACTAGACTTACGGTTTATTCTATTGTTGAAACCTCTGCAGGATAACCTGTTATAGCTACAATTCCAACAAGCCAACCTTATACAGGTCAGTTTTTTAATCAACCATATCAAGGGCAGTTTCAATATGGACCCGTAGGACAAAATCCAATCTACCAAAGTCAACCATACCCTTGTTATATGTATTAGATACTAGATCAGCCTCAATTTGGTATGGCTAACCCTAGATACCCCAGAGGTATTCCAATCCTAATCATACAGGCCATTCTAGGCTACCCTAGATATCCTCCTTTGGGTATTGGTATCGTTCCTTAAGGTTATCAATTTTCTCAACAAGACCCTAACCATCGGTTACCATTCATTGCAACTTTATAATTGGAAGATTTATCGTGCCTCACAAATGATCAAATTTATTATCTTTATTTTTCACCACCAATGTTGAATAAGTTGCCAAGTGACATACCTATGTTTGAAGGAAAATCCGGAGAAGACACCTCAAATCATGTGATGAATTATCACCTTTGGTGCGCTTCCAACTCTTTAATTGATGATTCCATTCGATTACGAATTTTTCAAAGAAAATTAATAGGCTTAGCTACTAAGTGGTATATTGAAATACCACGTGGCTCTTTCAGAAATTTCAATGTGTTAGTAACAAATTCCTTAACTAACTTCCATTTGAAATTATGTTACGAAAATGGCATGAAACTCTTAACTTCATTAAAATAGAGTAAATATACATACATTTAAGATCACATACATGAATGGAGACGTAGATGGCATTTAGTGAAATTTTTCATTCCATATCAAATCTTGGCAGAATGGTTTATCAAATAATTACTTCGAAATATCACTGAAGATGTAGCTAAGGGAGGTGTTGTTATGGAAAAGAAATCCATAGCTCAAGCACGATACTTAGACCTTGTATACATATAGTCAGCTACTTTATACGAAAATATTCCTGATTTGCCACGTCAAGGTCAAATAACCTCAAATCCTTCTCGTTCTCATTCTGCATACAATGTAATTGGTACAGTTTGTGCTAACAGGAGTAAGAAGAATTCATCCAAACCTACTTCTCCCATCATAACATTCATGGAAAATTTTAGGGGCTAATATTCGTAGGTGGGCTAATTTTCCATGATTTTCCCAAAAAAAAGATTCACCAATTTCCATTTTTTATAAAATGGATTCGCCCAAATTTTACAATATAACATTATTTTACCTTAAAAATTGTCAAAATTATATAGAGAGTATAAATATAATCATTATAAGTTTGAATAATATTAGAATAAAACAATAAAATTTATATATTTTGCATGTTAGGGACTAGTAATATTCGCCAATGTTTTTAAACTTCAAGATAATTTTCCATCCTTCAAATTTTCCCACATTACCAGATTCACCTAAAGGAGATTCTTCCCTTGAAACTTATGCCGACATTTATGTTGTATATTCATCAAAACTAAAGTTAAAACCAGTAATAACAAGAAAGGAAAGAACAAAAATAAAAAAAATGTATCTCCCAAAGATAAAACAAAAAAAAAAAATTACCAACTAACGAAAAGAGGAAACCTCGTTATCCTTGTCTTATCTGTGATGAGGATTAATATACTAAATAGTGTTCACATCAGTCAGGTATCCAAATTTTTTAAAGGTTCACCCACACCAACTGTCTTGAAGGATCCTTTTCCCACTCAAGATACTAAAATGTTAGGATCTTCCTCAAATTCATCAGCAAATATGTTGATGATGTCTCAGGTCATTGTTGCGACGCAATATCAAGACTATGGAACTAAAAATCATGTAACTCGTAAAGAGGCTAAAAATTCTAGTAAAACTTTAGCTATACCTCCTTCAGTATCTGAACCACTTCAAATTGAGAAACATAACCCTAATATAGTGATTAAACCACCTGCTAAAGGTGTACTTCAGAAGTCAGCTTTCAATCCACATGCGAGAGCTTCTCATAATTACAACATTGTTGAAGATTTGGAAATATCCCCTTTAGAAATGTCAGCCTTAGAAGTGCTACAATCATGTCCACCACAAAGGAAATTACTAGTACAAGATATCAGAGCTATTGATCCTCGGGATTTGAATCTCATGGTCTTTTATCTCAAAAATATTGTACCTAGACTCCCTCATCAAATGGATTTTCAGATTCAAGTATTATCAAATCAAGATGATTTTTTTGTACTATAATTGATGAGGTGGCATATACGTTTATAATGTCATTAAATTGTTGGAAAACCCTTGGTTTTAAAACACTCAACCAATAACCGACTATCCTTAAAGCCTTTGATAGAAGAGGATTTCATCCATATGGAATACTCCAGGATCTAGCTATAGAAGTAGAAGGAAAAATCGTTAATCTAGAGGTGGAAGTTGTTGATGCCCCTCATGATTACAACCCTATTTGGGGTAATAGTTCACCTTATGCCATGACTGGTGTAATTTCATCAGTATTTCGGGTAATCATCATAAAGGAAATATTGTGAAAATCGATTAGCTGTCATACTTTTCATCATACCCTACCTCTACGGATAACATCAAGCATGTTAGAAAAACAGTTATCCAATACAAAGATGTTGGTGTAGGATTAATGAAGGTTTACGCTCTCATCGGAAATTTCACTATACCTCCACCTAACGTACCGCAAAAAATTTCCAACATCAATATGATATCATCAAGCACTATACCGTTTGATGACACATGGTCTGTTCCTTCAGAATCAGAATTGAACTCTTTCAATGGTGAGATGCCTTTGAGTCATTTTTAATTGGAATATGTAGAATTACAATCGTATTCTAACAAACCTTCAACTACTCCTAATCAAATTAATGTGATCAGCCAAGAATCATCTTCTTTATTGAGCTCAGCCTTGACATCATTTTCAGATCCCTTTGACCATGTATTTGAAACTAATGAAAGTATTCGGGAGATTTTTTCATCGGTTGAATTAACCTAGGATGATCTACATCATAGATATTCATTTTTAATTGATCTTGATAAGATTGAAAATTAATTTTCATCTTTTACGATTGATTATGTTAATGAACCACAAAATCCCACATCGATTACACATTTAGATTCTGAGACAAATTTGGGAAATATTTCTACAACAGTTCCTATCAACATTGTTGGGCCAGAATTGCAATCTATCGATAAATTATGCTTCCCTAGAAAGGTGCTAGTCTAGAAAAATAGGTGAAATACCATACAACTATTTTCCCTAACTCAGAACAGATACAGAGAGAAGATTGGAGGATTACTTGTTCAGTCGCTTCCAAATGGCTCCTTCTGTCGCTTACAGTGCAACTTCAAATTCAAATGATAGTTTATAATTTGCATGCACTTCCTGTAGAAGAACTTTCTTGAAATAGAGAAGATACAATAATATATATATATATATATATATATATATATATATATATATATATATATATATATATCTATTCAATCTAGTTAGATAAATCAGTAAAGCATAAAATACATTCATCAACTAAGATCTTACAATATGGAAAATTAAATTCAATACAGATGCATGTAGGGAAAAATACGAAGTACTCTTTATTGATGATAGAAGGAGAAATTACAGCCTAGAGGCTAATTTGAAGTGACCTTCCAGCAAATTTCCCAAGCCTCATCACAGTATAAGTCTCTCCAGTAGGAGCTTCACAAACCAAACTCTCAATTGAAAATTCTCCAGCATTTCTCTACTCAAATTCTTCCTTCTCAAACACTTAGATTTGTGTTCAATTTATAGATGAATTGTAGGTTGTTTTTCAATCAATAACCTTCTAAAAATAGGCAAGACATGTTTCCATTCATGTATATGTCAAATGGACACTTGGATCCGAAGCTTGACACATGTGAACTCTTCTAGAAGGCACTGGACAAGTGGAGATTCCGGAACAATGAGAATTTCGCTCCCAATGTGACCAACACACCTTTGAATGTTAGGAAGTTCTTTGCAGAGTAGCCTTGCATGGGGCTACCTGCATATGAAACACACTTAGGACCCTTAGAGCCTACGTTGGTGAGCTCTCATATGTTATACAATAAGCTTCAAACCATATAAACCTTTGATTGATGGAAGTATTGTTTGATTTGTCTTGTTTTCTGCCTTAGAGAATATACCAACTGAAATGATAGGGAATGATAGACCATTTATCATCGGTCTTGGAGATGATGCCCATTTAACCAGGTCATTTGGAATGGTGCCCAAATTTACCTATAACAATTTCTCCTTAAAGCATGAGATCCAAGTAATAAGAACATTTGATTGAGATGCTTTACACTGTGATGAGCTTGGAAATGAAGCGGAGTGGTCACCTAAATCAATCTTACAATACATTACATCATGATATATCCTCTATTGATGATAATTTATGAGGGTAGGCATTCCCATAGTCAGCACATAAACAATCTAATAGCATGTACATAATTCAGAAATTCGTCTACATTGGTATGTTTCCTAGATGCAGACATGCCTATAGATATAGGCCTATGTTTGGATGACAATCTGTATGTAAGGTCACCTTACAGATGATGTGTACAACAATCTTGAAATCACAGCGTAGATGGCTAAAACTAGATCTGTGGTCTTCTTATCTCATTCACTCGATCATTCGAGTACAAGTTTATCCATGCGAATATATGATTTGTAGTCAAACATGGAAATACATTGTTTTATTACCAGCCAATAATGTGAGTTGTTAACAAAAGTGAGAGAGCCACCATTAATGTCAATGGCCCTCAAGGTACTATATTACATTTTGTAAGGCATGAATAGATGATTTGATGTCGAACGGAAAACAAAATATTTTGGTCAAAAGTCCGGAAGCGAGGATCTTGTCGATGATGTAACAAGCCTCATGGTAATGGAATATGATGTTTCTAAGTGAAATTCCTAGATATTGATTTGTTGTCTACTGGAAGTCACCTTATTGCAAAACACGAGTTACTAATTTTGGAGACAAGGTTATGAATTGATATAGCAATTTTCGGGGATGACGGTCATGAAAATGAAGGTTTATGATTATTGCAGAAGGATGAGTTCTTAATCACTGGATGACTTCTCTTAAACATATCAGTGAAAGTGTGATGAGTTGTTAGCATTGACCCAAAACTAAAGTGACGGTATGATGAACCATAGGTTTGAATTAACCGTCAAGATGATTGCCCAACCCAAACAGTCACGGACATGGAATGAAATAAGTGTCATGTTCAAAATTGACTTGCTACCAAAAATAAACTTTACTTACTTTTTGAAAGTTTTCCTCGGTCATCTGTCGACCAATACCTCTTTATTTTTTAACAAGCTTGAGAAGGATACCGTTTGCTTGATCTATAATTCAACCCTTCGGGAAAATAAAGTCTCGTTATTTAACAATTTAATGAGTCTAGCGATGAATGAAAGTCGATCCTTGCCATGATTGATAAGCCTGTTGCTATTTTATGTTTTAATGAGCTTAATGAAAGTGATAGCCCAGTCTCTTTTCATATTTAGATAGTCTGAAAAAGAGGACGAAAGAGAACTCCAAAAGAAATTTTTCGTAAATTTTTCCCTCAGATCCGAAAAAGTGTAAAATAATATCTGAAAGAACCTCTTTGGTCAAGTTTAACCAAGGTATTCATTTTTTGTAAATAATCCATCTCAGTCTGGAAAAGGGTTAAACTTATACTGAGTATATATCAATTCATTTACTTTAACGAGCTCGAAATGACAAGTGCTCGGAAATATTTTCACATTATCAGAGTCTGAAAAGAGCTGAAAGAAGACTCCAGGGGTTCCTTTTTTGTTGTTATCAAAGCTTGAAAAAGAGATAAAGTGTGCTTCAAATCCTTTTCCGTTTTTAACAGAGCTCGAAAAGTAAGGAGAAGAAGTATTCTTTGTGGTCAAATCTTTCTTTGAAATAAATATGCATGACTAATATGTTCATCAGTTGTATCTCCTATTTAGAACAACATCAAATGGATTAAAAATAGCTTCTTCATGATAAAAAAGTAATAAAAATATAGTCATAGCAATAAATTTAACTTGAAAACAATTAAATGACTATATAAAGTAGTTTCACTATTCATTTTTACCATTCCATAGTTACCATTTTCATTTTGGAGCTTTGAACCTGATTTTCCCCCCAAACTTTAGTCGTTGATTTTGGTCGTCTCTGTGGATGGATTTCTTCGTCATTTGATCTAGGTTAGTAGCATGAACCTCCTCTTCCTTTCAGTATTCATTTCGTTCCTATTCCTTGAAAATTTTTAGGGTTTTAAGACCCCTAGGGTAAATTATGCCCAAATTGAGGGCAACACATTGTTGAACATCGCCCACGTGGTGTAGAATAGTCGGTGATGGGGTGCACTGTTAAGGCACTCTGTTCTGTAAGGTCACCGGTTCGAAACCCGTGGGTGGGATGGGAGGAGAAAAAATGGAAAGATTAGGATTAGTCTAAACGAGAAAAAAAAAAAAAAAAAAAAAAAAACACATTGTTGAACATCGAAACCTACGTTGCATAGTAGTACAGTGAAGGGTACCTGCATATGCAACACACTATCTCAACTCAGGGAGTGCGTTGGGCACAACTCAAGTTTTTGATTTTCATGATGTGCTTAAAATTTTCCTGGTTTTTTGCAATAAATGGAATCTAATGGATCCGATGGTTGTTTTTCATGTATCGATTGGATAATAAAGAATATTACATGGATAGAAAGAGAACATGAATAACAAGATGTGATTTCCTTGAATGATCCGGGTATTGTAACAGCCTTAAGAGATTGGGGGCTACTTAAGTACATCAAATTGTTGGGAATGAGGCAACAAATAGAACTCCTAGAGTTCCTTGTTTGAGCATGGGATCCGACGATAGAGGCATTTCACATAAAAAATCAAGTGTTGTCTATAACAGTTGAGGATGTGTATTTTCTCACACAGTCTACCATTAGAGGAGACACAGTGAGGGATTATGTTATGCAATATTTCTATCCAGGGGAAGAACCTATCAAAGATGGAAAAATAAAGATCCAATATGTCAGGGATTTTCCTATGGGAACCATACTTTTCATGATTGCTAAACTTGTTGGCACTGGTACTCTCCATGTAGCGAACAGATCGTATATTCAGTATGCGCTAGAGTTCTTAGAGCCAACAATATTTAACTGGTCTGAAGCTGTTCTATCTTAGATAAAGGAACAACTAAATAAATCAAAGGGAGGAAGGAAGAAAAATTTCAGTTATGGTTCGATCCTTATCTCCCTTCACTTTGGAACGGATTCCACTGATGCAACCACAACATGTAACATTGCATATATGTAGTCCTTGAGATCCTCGAATGTAGAGATGGGTAGAAATCATGGGTCGGCACGCAGGCCAATCGACTGTTGTGTTCTTTACTGCATTCTTCGCTTGGTTCTGGTGACAAATTATGCAGTTAATACCAAATGAAATGGAATAAGAGAGAAGTTCGATCAATGCGTTATACTCAACGATATTGTTCATCGATATACCAATAAAAATCCCTCGAAAACTCACTAACTTGCTGTTCGGAGTGAAAATGGCCCACGCTACAAAGGATAGATTCTACGTACTACGACTAGCACCATCAGCAAATCCAGCAAATGGTTCTGAAGATTCAGACATTTTCCATGAAAATGTAAAGCGGATTACTAACGTCAAAAAAAATCTAAAAAAAGAAATTAAGATAGTGAATGAAAATCAATAGCATATAAAAAATATAATACAAAAAATTACTATGCTCGTGATTAAGCATAATAAAGTTTCAAATACAACCCATTTCTAGGCTATGCCAATGGAATCCCATCGCAATCAACTAACTCGTAGGCACCCTTAGTAAGAAATATTTTGACATTATAGGGGCCATGCCATAATGGCTTGAATTTCCTTGTTCCTATTACATCAACTTCTTGGTCGTAAAGAAGGACAAGTCGCCCTCTGAGTAGATGCGAGGCTAGAAATATTTGTCATATTGTGCCTTTATACGTCTCTTAGGTGTTTCGTTGGCCAATTGGGCTTCACGAAGCATTTCATCAAGATGGATGAGGTTAAGGAGATGTGCTTCTTCTTATGAGGTGTCAAGTAACAAGTCTATCGCGAGTTTTAACGATGATATTTCGTATTCAATTGGTAAGATATCTTCCATACCTTACACCAATTGAAAAGGAGTAAATATGGTTGTGTTTCTCAATGAGGTTGGACACGTCCACAAGGTAGAGTATAGGATCAAGTGCCAGTTCCTTTTACGGACTCCTATAATTTTTTGAAGCATTCGTTTAAGAATTTTTTTAATAGCCTCAAAATTTCCATTTGATTGTGGATAATAAGGAGTAGAATTATCATGCAAAAATCCTAACTTGGTTTTCAATTCAGACATCATATGGTTGTGAAAAATATTCCCATGATCCATAACTATAGCCTGTGGGACCCTAAACCGTGCAATAACGTGGTTGAAGAAAAACAATGCAACTATTTTTTCCTGTGTTATTAAATGTACGAATCGCTTCAGCCCATTTGGTAAAATAGTCGACTGCGATAATAATATAACCATGCCCCCCAGACGAAGGAGGATTACAGGTCATGAAATCAATACCCCATCTCGTAAATGGTCTAGCAGAAACAACATGATGCATTGGTGCTGACGGTTTGTGTATTTTACGATAAAAAATCTGGCATGCATGACAACTTCTGACTGTGAGGATGCAATCTTGAAAAATAGTAGGCAAAAAATAACTGGCACAGAGTATATTTTGCATGGTAGCATATCTAGATAAGTGTTGACCACAAGCCCCAGCATGAAAATCATTTAACACTTTTTTGGCCTCCTCATGAGTGAGGCACCTCCTTAAAATGGTATCGACACCACGAAAATAAAGTGTATCGCCAATGATTAGATAATCTTTGGCTTGGTATCGAATACGTTGCTAGTCAGAGTGAGAGGTATTAGGTTGATAATTTTGGGTTTGGAGATAAATGATGAAATCCCCATACCAAGGTTCAGATGATCTGATCAGAAACAGAGACTCATCTGGAATAGATGGTTCCGACGTAGTAGGATTACTATCAGAGGGAAGGTCATAGAGAAGCTCACCCAGAACTAAATACTTGTTTGACTTGGATTGGATGAATTACAAATCGAATTCCTGAAAAATGAAAATCCATTTTTAATACTTTCCCCCCAGCAATTGACATGATAATATGTAATTCATGGGGTTGCAATCCAAAACTATTGTTGTTTTTTGGAGCAGGATATAATGTCAAAATATTTGGACAACTTGAACAGCGGCCAAGGAAAGCTTTTCCACATACGAGTACTTAAATTCCGTATCATTGAGATTACGACTCAAATAGATCAGATGTTCAATTCCATCTTCTACTTGGACCAAAAACATAACGATGGTAGTTTTAGCCACGACGATATATAGGAAGTAATCATTTTGTTAATTTGGAGGATACATTAATGACGTTCGGACAAGATGGTCCTTGACAGCATCAAAAGAATCTTGCACAACTTGGTCCAATGGAAGGGAACCTCATTTTTCAATAATTGTGTAAACCCTTTAGCCATTTCGGTGTAGTTTGTAATGAACCTTCTCAGAAAGTTAGCCTTTCCTTGAATTTTTTGTATCTGAAGTAAGTTTGACAGTGCAGAAAAATCAAGAATGGCATGAACCTTCAGTGAGTCTATTCAAATTCCTTCTTTTGAGAATACGAATCTGAGAAATTGACCAGAACAAACACAAAACACACATTTATGTGGATTGAGGTGTATCTTGTAGTGTTGAAAGCATAAGAAAATGGCTCTCAAATGCATCGAGTGATCAGTCCAATTTCGTGAATGGGCTAGTAAATCATCTAGAGATGTTTGAAAAATGTGCTTGATGTCATTGAAAGCATAATCCATTTCTCTCTGAAAAGTTTCCCCAACATTCTTTAAACCAAAGGGAAGTTTCCTATATGTGAATGTGGCCTAGGGACAGATTAATGTTGTATTATGTTAGTCATCTGGGTGGATATTGATTTGATTGTAGTTGGAAAATCCATCCATGAACAAAAATATTTCACATCCAGCACAATCGTCAATAATCTGGTCGATAAAGGGAGTAGGATAGTTCTCTTTTGGACAAGCAGGATTAACATCCCGATAATAGATGCACACTCTAGTAGGTCCTTATTCTTTCATAACAAGAACGATACTGGAAACCCACTCAGTTAGTAGAACAGGGTAAATGAAACCAACACGTAAAAGTTTTTCAACTTGTACTTTGATGTCAGCGGCTTTCTTTGAACGAACAGGAGGAAGTCATTGACGCACCAGTTTGACATCATGATACATATTAATAGTGTGTTCAACTATACTATTATCTATGCCTAGCATTTCCTCGTAAGACCAAGTGAATACGTCACGAAATTCACGAAAAAGAGAGCGATATCAATCAAGTTCTTATGGAGAACAAGATACACCAACATGAATATTTTCTACAACACCAGGTTTGGTCGAAATATCGATATAAATCGTTTCTTCAATATTTGATAAGTTTCACTCAAAATCGATTGCATTAATTAGAAAATAATTTGAAAAGAAAGTTTTGATGGATGGGTGATATGGTTCACTAAGATTATTTTATTCATAATTTGGAAGATGGGAAAAATGATGGTAATCTTCCCATGGTTCTCCTTTTAAAATCATATCTTGCAAAATATTTTCATCTGTCAAAAATTTTGAGGAAAATGGATCAGATGGAGTGCCAAAATCTAAGGAACGATCAACCCAAACAATCGGCGACGTTGATTTCGGATTTTCCACCCAAGCCAAATAGATTGATTTTTATGCTAGCTCAATATGGTTGGGTGGTAAAACATCATCCAACGTAGAAATATCAGAAACACCCGTACTCTCCTTTAAGCCAGATAGAATGGAAGAGATCATATAGCAGGTCTCTATGCTTGCAATTTCTGCTGACTTCGTAGGCAACGATAATGCAAAGGTTCCCATAAGAGTGGAATCCTTTAAGCGTCTTACACCAATGTTCTAGATTTATAGTTGGGGTAAGTGAACAAATGGAACACTTCTAGTTACCTCCGAGGCGGAGGAAAATAAGGATAATTGATTAATGACTGTGATTGTACCTTTATGTGGAAAGTCAATCATTCTAAAATATGTAGAAACAATGACAATCATCGCATATACCGCTGGTCTTCCAAGTAAAATATTATATTCAAGGGGTCCATCAACAACCTCAACATCAATATTGACTGTTTTCCCCCTAATTCAACATGTAGGTTATTAATAATACCACAAGGTTTATATGTTCTTCCATAAAAAGACTTCAACGTCATTGATGATTGTGATAATCGCAGCGAGCCATGTGAATTCCAATAGTTTAGAGACATAATGCACGTAGATGCTCCCTCATCAATAATAGTATGATGAACAAGGTGATTGAGAACATTACTTGGATGGAGAATGAAAATTTTGCTGGTAGTTGTGGCACATAGCCCGTATGATTAAAGATGACAAGATTAGAATCAGTTGGGTCAATTCCACCAATGGCTGAAAATAAAGCCTTCTTCTAGGAGGGACAACTTTTTAATACCTCAAGAGCAGACATAGTTGAAGGGGATTGAGAAAAGTCTTCAACTATATTATAATTTTGTGCAACTCTTGCTCGAGGATTATATGTTTATTTATGAATTACTCCCTTTGGTAGTTTAATTGTCAATTCAGGAATAACAGTAGGTGGTACTAATTCATTAGATGGATTTTTCGTCGAGGTAGTAGGTTTCTCAGTGACTGGACTACCAAAATATTTATTCTACATCGACACCAAAATATCTTGTGAAGTTTTTGTAGTGGATAACATTAAAACTTGGTAACTAGGAGTTGGATCCGTAGCAACCAAATTTTTGTCTGGATTTCGAAATGGGTTTTTCAACACAGTTGATGCATGAGAAGTCTTGATGATTTTTGAGACTTCAGCACGGCGAGGAAAATCCCTAAAAAAGTGTTCCTCGTTACAGATTATGCATGGAAAACGAGGTTTATGTGGTCCTGACAGTTGATCAGATGATCTTTCCTGCGGGTTAGAAGTTTTCTTTTTCCTTGACTTCCCCTTTTTCTTACTTCCTAGTTGCTTGTCACTTTTTCCTTTGTAAAATGACATGACACTAACTTTGAAAGTAGGAGCGGGATTAGATGTAGTAGTGTGGTGTGTGTTTTCGGTGCCTATCAAGTCATCTCCGGTGTGAGAGTCATTTATTTGGGGAGGAACATTGAAATTAGATTGCGGCGCATTAGGAATTTTTTCATAGAGCGTGCCAGACTAAGTGTAAATCAAGTCTAAATATTGGTCACAAGCGATAACTTTCTCTTCTGTGACGACACCACCTTTAGCCACATCCTTAGTTATATATGGTAATAGGGACTTAACGAACCATTCAGCAAGGAGTTGATTGGGAACAAATGTCTTAACCATTCATCGACGGTGATGCCACTCATGAATATGATCTAAAATGTGAGTAGCATTAGTCTGTTTGAAGTTGTTCAAGAGTTCCATTACAGTTTTATATCTAATCGGTAACTGGAAATGGGTCAAAAGGATAGCAGCTAAGGAAAATAAATTGTCAAAAGAAGCTCTAGGTAATTCAATGTAACATTTAGTAGCCGAACCTGTGAGCGTACGCTAGAAAAGACGTAGTCAAATAGAATCATCATTCAAGGAATTTGATTAACACTATAAATGATAAGTCATGACATGAGTCGATGGATCCTCTCCAGGGTTTCCATTGAATTTAGAAAGTTCGGAGTGTAATTTATGAGGTATCACCAGCCACCAAGGAGCATAATTTATAGGACCATTGGTTAATCGGTTTAAATTTGGTAATTCCAAGGTTGCAACAAAAGGAATCTATCAATTAAGGTCAGGTTGAGCATAGCCAGGATAAGATGGAATTGCTTCGGCGTTAGGTCTTTGAGCACCGACATATGAAATCTGCTACTGGTAACCCAGATAGGGGTTGTTTTGCATGGAAAATGCTTGAAAGTTATGTTGACCAAAACCTGAATATGATACTTCTTGAAATGAAGTTTGAGACATTTGTGCCTGTAGCTGCCAAGGGATTTGTACACCAATGTTATAACCTAAACTAGTATAAGTTGGATTCAATTTATATGTATAACTAGGTTGCATTTGTGACACCCCATAAAATGGTACACCAACTTGTGAATAAATAATTCCTAATACAGGTTTTTGTAAATTAACCAAAGGATTTTGAGTCTATGGACCCAACATTTGATGATATTGAGTTGAAAAAATTGCCTAATAAGTTTGATGTACAATATTTTGATTTTGTAACAAGGGTATAGATTTATTAATAAGTGATAATGAAGTGGGTGTAATAGGTTGAATTGGTTGATACGATTGTACAACCATTTGTGGTTGGATAGGCAGAGTGGGCTGCCATTGAAAAAAATTCATGTCAACATTAGTTTGAACAAAAAGTGACTAAGTACTGTCATATTGGGTGGCCAAAGGTTGCCCCCTAGCATAAGGACAATAATAAGATGGAAAATATTGTTCCTTGAATGCTAGGAGTCCTAGTTGATATGGTACTTGAAGGAATTGACCCATAAGGACCAACTTGATATTTCCTTGATGATAGATGTAATGATTCAATTTTTTCAGTACTAACTATAGGACTACCAGTTTTTACACCAGATGATGAAATTGGAAAAGACCATGAACATGAAGATGCACCAGAGAAAGTGCCAGATAATGATTTCTAACATTTTGGGACCGAAGGGCCACCATGCAAATATGACTCTGGTGAGGTTGTGAACATCGACGGAGTAGCGAGGGTAGGAGATGACGTAATTGGAACAACAGACCCAACCGAAGATGCTGGTTCAGACATGATTGTTTGACCAAATGAATACCCTTGAAAATCAACGTGAGTTTGAATGGCAATAGGATATACAAAATCATTTGGAAACGATTGAAGAAAAGACTGGTATAGGTAAAGGTTTCCCCCAAAATGGATTGGACTTAAAGGTGTATCAGGTTGTGGGATTTATTCAATCGCAATTAAACCAGGAGGAAGAACTTCACCATCAGGCCCAAAATATATTTTAGAATATTGATTGTGTGATATAGGAGTTTCAATATCTACATAACTTTATGGGATGACCAAGGTAGGAACAACTTCCAGTTGTTTGACTTCAGGATTCAGATGTGCTGGAAAATAGGAGAGAGGATCTGGATCAATTTGTGATTGAACAACGTCAGGTCCAGGAGGTATGGTCTCAGCGATTGAATGGATCGTGACCACAGGTAGCTGTGAAGACTTTGTTTCAACAATAGTAAATGAACCGAGATGTGTGGAAACAATTTGAGATAACTCTGGGTTAAAATATGATGTTTCACCAAAGGTACGAATTGTACTTGATTCAGTAGATCGTGATCGCCTTCGCCTACCAGAAGTAACTTCTAGTGGTAAAGGTGTTTTTAAATATAATATACGTGAACGATTGGGGATAGGATTGTAATCTTTCACGATTACTAATTTATTTTATCCAAAAAAAAAAAACAAAAAGAGGGTAATACTAGGCAAAAGGGTTTACCAAGAAACTGTGAACTGCAGAATACCTCCTGTCGAACCAAGAAGTAAGGACAAGTAATCTCCCCAAATGCTTTGTTCGGTGTATCAAAATTTCAAGTCGGTCGACTCGGTTTGCTATGGATGGATAGCACCTAAAATTTGTCCTCCCAAATAAACCCGAAGGTACATGGAGGCCCAAGTCCGTATTAGTGTTTTCTGATGCAAAACCACACAATGAGAGCACCCATTTATACTTATCGTACTGTAACACTGCTCGATATACGCAAAAGTACGTGGACAATCTACGATCTACTTACATACGTGGAGTGAGGTATCACACTCGAAATGTATCGCAGACAAGTTAACGACAGTTGCTATGTTTTAGGATGTCGGAACACGTCTCTAGCCTATACCTTCTAAATGCTATCGTTAATGTTCCAAAGCATTTTTAAGTAAATTGAGATTTATTTTATGTTAATATTTCTTAACAGTTTTCCTTTCAAAGGTTCACCATGATGATGTGTTTTAAATTCCTAAAATGCAGCTAAGAATTATAAACAAACTTTCACTTTAATCTTTTTCAATGAAGAACCTAGCTAATAAGGGAAGAGAGCAAACAAATCAATGAGAAAAACAAATCAATGAATCTCAAACTAGATGTAGATTTCCTAATGTTCCTTTTGCAAAAAACACACAATCCTACATGCAAGTGCTAGTTTTTCTTTTCAGTTTCCTTAATGTTATGAATGCAGAAAAAAAACTAGGTGCACTAGATCAATAACTCAAATGATTTTTACTTTCGAGAAATGAAGAATACAAACAAGAATTTCTCTTTTGAAGGAAAAATGAGGATTTCAACAAAAATTTCTCCTATCAATGAAATGAAGATTTTATGACAATTTCCTATTTCGAAAGAAAATTATTCTTAGTGTGACCATAAAAAATACTTTGAAATCAACTTGTCAATGGTAAAGAAAAAAATTTCTAAAAAAAAAATTGAACAAATTTTCAGCCAAAGGAGGAAGAAGTATATAGATTCACTGGTCAATTAAGCATCAAAATTTTCAGAACACAACAGAAAACAAAACTGAAGCAATTTATAAAGTCAAATTCAAGAGAATTTGGTCACTTTCAAGAGTTAACACAGTCTCCAAGGGGAGACAGTGCTCTACAACGCAGGCTTGGAAGGGAGAAAGTTCTTTGCATAGCACCGTGTCCAGTCTAAGGGTGCGTTGGGCACTGTAGACAAGGAAAAATACTATTGTTTAACTCACTATATTTGTAAATTAAACTCTGAAAAATTTTAATATTTATGTGAAATAACTACTGGGTGTATAAACAAATCTAATCAGAGGCTCTAACACCTAGAACTAAGAGAAATTCTTCCCCAGTGGAGTCACTAGGTTGTTGGGCCATAATTGTAATCTATGGATAAATTATGCTTCCCTAGAGTAGTTCTAGTCTAGAACAATAGGTGAAAGATTATACAACTATTTTTCCTAACTCAGAACAGATACATAGAGAGGATTGGAGGCTTAATTGTTTAGTCGCTTCCAAATGGATCCTTTTGCTACTTCCACTGTAGCTTCAAATTCAGGCGATTTGTGAGTGGAATCCTTCCTGCAAGAAATAACACTGAAACAACAAAAGATGAAATAATATAGATATCTATTCAAGCTAGTTAGCTAAATCAGTAAAGCATAAACTACATTCATCAACCAAGATCTTACAATATGGAAAATCAAAGTCAATACAGATGCATGTAGGGAAAAATAAGTATTGTTTATTGATGATAGAAGGAGAGGTTACAACCTATTGACTGATTTGAAGTGACCTTCCAGCAAAGTTCCCAAGCCCCATCACTGTATAAATCTCTCTAGTAGCAACCTCTGTTGAGGAGGTAAATCCCCTCTACGGACAGAGGAGATCCCACTAGCCCTAGATTAGGTCTAGCAACAATCAAATCATGTAATGACATTGGTTCCTAGTTACAAGAAATAAAAAGACCACGATAAGTAGCCTACCTCAAATACCACACTGCTGTTGTCGATGACGAAGCGGTGCTCCTTGTCCCTAGCTTAACAGATCACAATCCTTCCATTCATCACGTCCGAACACCTGTACACATGCAGAGAAACAACGGCATAAAATGTAGTACTTAAAGCATGTAACTATACATCAGTCAGAGAAGATATAATTCATTGCATCACATGAAAGAGTAAACACAAGAATGGAACCAAAATCAAAGTCGCTTATATTATAAATGACAAAAGGGAGATTACAACCAAATTCTCTGACGCTATGATCTTCTTTCAGTAGGGCTTGCAGTGGAGCGTGTCTCAACAAAGCTTGTTGAGAATCTAGACAAAGCTCTCTCTCTTATGGGGTTCTCTTTGGCTCTGCTCTCAATAGTTTCCCAACTATAGTTTCCTTCCTACCAGTTCAGCTAGCTAGAAAATAGAGAGGGCAAGCTTTTATAGATGGAGGAAGGGAAGTTGGGATCCCTATAATCATGGGATAGGTCCTATCTCTTAGGAAGGTTCCATGAGAGGTGGAAAACCACTTCCTATACATGGAGATCCGAAGTCAAACCACTCAACTTATTTTGATGATTCATTTTGGAGTTTGTTAGAATCAAAATTACACCATTTTTTTTTTTTAAAATCCCTTAATAAGCTTGGAATGAGTGAAACATAGGGACGGAGTTCCATTTGGTGCACCTTCTAGTGTGGATTTCCCTCATTGGCACAAGGGATGAACTTGCTAGTCGCGCCAAGGCTAAAAAATCTATTTTTAGGGTTTTTCAGAGGAAATGTTCTTCAAGAGAATGTTTATCCTTATTCAGGAGGATGGCATGAAGGTGTTTTCAGGACATTTTACTATTCACATTTCACTAGAATAGTCCTCCAATTTACGGGATGAGGGATTGCAGGGATGGTGACAAAATGCTATGTAAAAGATGCCCCCTAAATCATGAGGTCTGAGAGAGAGGGAGGGGTGAAATTATTTATGAGAACACGCCCAACTGAAAACACTGTTTTCAGAAGACCAACATATACAAATACAACTAATATCTCTGATACATGATATGTGGTATGGGTGCATCCATCCATAATAGAGTGTACAATAACTGGGATCCAAGGCATGGATGCATCCATCCAGCAAAGAAGGATCAACAAGTAGACTCAGGTATGGTCACAACCATCCAATCAAATGCCTCATGTAATAACTCATGATAATCCACAAATAATCCACAACCCGGATTTTATGGGACAAGATCCAGGGTCTTGCGCTCCATCTCGACTTGAACAGAGTACAAGTCCATGCATGTGAATAAGTGAGCTAAATTTGAACATGCAAGCACATCTTCTGATTACTAGCCAATAATGAAAGTTGTTAACAGACGCGAGAGGAACCACCAATAATGACAATGGCTCTCAAGGTACAAAAGGTACAATCCACAGAATTTTAACAATGATATAGTGTTAAACACCTGCAAAATAATTTGATCGAAGGCCAATATTGAGCGTCGAAATGCGAAGAACCTACCATTGAGGCATGCAGGCTCAAAGGTACCTGAAGGGAGTCCCTAGATCAGCTTCCTAGATAATGAGTTGAAGTTGACAGGAAGTGACCTTGATCAAAGGTGGGCCATAATGTTTCCCACATCATCGACATGAGACAAAGGAACATGATGTTGCTGAATCAAGATCAATAAAGAATCAAAGGGAGGTTGAAAACTGAAGAGACCAAATTCTCTTGAACATATCGGCGGCACGATACTAGATTTTGTAGTATTTGAAATCAAAGGATCTGGGTTCATGATGATGTGGCAAAGAGCATATAAGTGGTCAAAATATATTACCCAAACCCAAGGAGGCAAGCAGATAACGAGATGAGATGTCCCCAACCCAACACGAATGTAGACAAGTGCCATGTTCAAGAGCGACATACTGTCGACACAATGGTGATACTGGTTCCATTTTCCCCCACCATTTCTAGCGAGTACCCCAATTATTTTTGGAAACAAGCTTGAAGGGGATAGCATATGCTTTCAATATAAGTTTGTCCTTCGGACAAATCCAACCTAGTACATTTAACAAGCCCTAGGAAGGAGGAAATCGAGTAACGTCATTACGATGGAGTCCGATGTCATAAATTTTTAACGAGTCTGACAAAGGAAGAACTCGATGTCTTTTCATGTTTAGAGAGTTTGAAAAGACAACATAAAAGAAAACTCTAGCAGTCCCTTTTCATAGACAGTCCCTCAGATCCGAAAAGGTAGAAAATTGTGTCTGAGAAAACCTCTTACTCACGATAGGTTAAGATATTCCTTTTTCGTAAATAATCTATCCCAGCCCGAAAAAGGGGTAAACATATACTGGGTAGATTTCATTTCACAACCAATTTAACGAGCTCAAAACGACAAGCGACTTGACAATATTTTTAGTTTAAGGAAGTCAGAAAAGAGCTAAAAGATGACTCTAGTAGTGACTTTTTCATGTTTTTACTGAGTCTGAAAAAGTATAAAATACAACTTGTGTCATGATCCTAGTCATGTGAAAACTTGTTGTTGCACAAAAAGCAAGTGTAAAACCCATTTTTCGACAAAAAATAGTGAAATATTGGAAAAACAAGTGTCAAAACCTAAATTTTATTTCAAAAAGTTATAAATATGACCAATAGTAAAAACATATTTAATTTTTATCTTTTTACTTCTTGTGCAGAGCGATAGTGAGTTATTTCCCTGTGATATTACGTGGAAAATTGTGGATGATCTAGTGCACTATTTTAGATTCTGTCTTTTCCAGGTAAGAGCCACTTCCATTAGCCATTTTTAAGCCATATTTCATAGCTTTCAATTGTCATTTTGCATCCCTGAGGGGAGGATTTGCAAAACTAAGGCTTCCGTAGTTGGCGTGGGTATGAAGCATGGACCTGCACTAATCGACCTCTTTTTTCAAACGGGCCATGCCAGGTGGCGCGACTATCATCAAAACAGCCATTCCAACCGCGCAACCCAATATTTCGCTCAAATTTAACAAAAACTGAGCCAATCAATTGATTTTTTAAATGCCCATGGGATCTTACAATGTGTTTATGACCAATTTGATGTAGGTAAAAAGAAAACTGGTGATCGAATGGAACAAAAGAGAGCATAGTGAGGAAGGCGAAATGAAAATGGGGAATGAGCAGTGTATGAATTCTCTTCGCAACTGTGATTTAAAAAAATTATTCTTAACGCCATGTCTCCGAGCTCAGCGCGAACTATTTCAATACTTGATTGGTATCTGGGATGAGGATGAGGAGAAGTTTAGACTACAAGATCAAGTACTCGAGCTTGAGGTATTGGATGTGTACTTTATCATTGGATTGTCCCGCAGAGGTCCAATTCTTATTATGATAGGTACTAGGCCTTCTGGTGAAAAAATGTCAATGGTCATGGAGAGGATGTGCTTGGGGGCACAAACAGGATCAGGTATTGGCAAAGTTGACATTCATACTATTCTCGATCTAGCACTCAGAGTTGTGCTACATACCATTACGTGGGCTGCGGGGTCGTAGGCACCATATGAGGCTACCAAAACACAGCTCCTCCTGGCATCAAAGTGCATGAACCAAAAATTATTAGATTGGGCCGCATCCGTAACTATGAACATCAAATGGCAATTGAAAAAATGTAAAAATGCCAAACTGAAGCAGTTTGGGTACGTGTCAATCTTGGTATCGTTCTTCCTAGAATGGCTGCCTATCTTCCGGGGCCAAGGGGTGATAGTCACAGATCCACCATTGAGAGAGCCAAAAATGGCTCGATGGGCAACATTGATGCCCAGGGTAGGGGGCAGCCAGTAGATGTCATGGTGGCCTGTGTTCTTTAGATGGCTCCATCAAGAACTTATCGTTGTAGAAGACTAGCCTTATGCAGGTACTAATTTCACTGGAGACCCAGACCTTCAACTCCTGGAAGAAGAGGACCAGGATGAGGAGCTAGGTAAGAATCTTTTTCATTTTATGATTTTTATGATTTTTTGGTATACATGCATGTTCTAAAAATTGATCCTATATGTATGCAGATGTCAGCCCAGAGAGGCCTGTTGGGATGTCACCAATAGGGAGGAGGACTCCACTCGCTTATGACCCTCAATGTGAGGGGGGAAAAGGGGACGCACTTGTATAGAACCTCAAGGGGATTTCTCGTTGGGTTTCGAACTATGCTCACCTAGCTGATGTCCCTATGGCTTACCAGAGGCACACCGTAGGGGTTCTGAGTCGCCTCCATCGCTTACTAAGGTAGTTGGTGTGGGCAGTGACGTGCTACCATGAGCACCATGATGATTAGTTGCCTAGGATTTTATTTGCACATTTTTGAGGGACATGTCGTCTCCGGGTGTAATTAAAACAAACATGTATATCTTTGGATTTTATATGATGCACACATTGCAAACATCCAACATATATATGTACATCTATTTATACATGGATATTGCTTATATATGATAATGTTTTTTATAAATTGCGTAAATGTCTATCTAATACCATTTTGGCTACTGCATCCATTAGTGTATTCATTCATCTTGGTATATGTTGTGTTGATGGGAAAATTTGTCCGGCCAAAAGAAGGGGATATCCTCGGTAGAACTTCCCAATCAAACCTTGAACCGTTTGGAATAGGGATCCCGTCCGGGGTGTGGGTCTGGCTATCGCTTCAGTCGCCTTCCCTTTGGTCTCAAAAGAACTTGCTCAAACCTGCGGACACACACTTATTCACATGATACAAAATACAAGGTTGATGCATTAAACATGTATATCACACTATGCGTAGCAAGATAGATAATAAAGCATACATGCGAAAGAAGATGTTGTCAACAACACATATTTGGGGTTATGCTTGTAGGCGATTCTGGCCACAAAAGAAAAAGTTATTTATGGTGAGATTCCCATTTAATTTCTGAAAGATAAAATGAAATAATAATAAACAAAGTCACTAACATCCATTCAGTAAGCAATTAATCCATACATCATTCACACATACAGGTAACCATGATGCATAAATGATGCCGTTAAAGAGTGCAGTCTCATTAATCAAAAGATATTCTGAAAATGTGAAGAAATACTCGTAGTGTTCACCAAGCAAAACACATCAGATCCAAAAGGAGTTTCAACAGGTATTTGTATTCATATGCCAAAAGAGTGTTCCCTTCAAATACAATGCTCTGTAGCTTTTAAGTCCCAAAAAGAAGATCCTTTACATTTTCCCCAGAGGGGGTTTTATAGATAAAAATTGCCCTTTGGGCTCCCTGACTCTTCGCCTGCCTATCAGTTGAGTTGCCCTGCGACCTGGGAAAAATTGTGACCTGCGACCTGGCCAGTGAGTGCGACTTGCGACCTGTTTGGTAGTGCGACCTGCGATCTAGTTGGCAGTGCGACCTATGACCTAGTGATACTGAGTCATGGAGATGGGCGTGCAATAGAGAGATCGGGAACATCAATCTGCTTTCCTTTGAGGAAGTCTCGACAGGTTTGGTATTCTGTTGCTATGGGAGATACTAGAGGGACCTCCTCTTTCAACCGATGCATGCAATCCAGAGCATTCGGGATCAGAGTTTCCTTCTTTTGTGAGATCTAGTTTGAAAGAGAGGCGAGGTTGGTGTAAATCCGTACTGGCACGACAAGCAATTGACCCATATTTTCTTCTGATGTAGTGACCTCTGGGGTGGTAGCAGATTTCTTGATAGGCTGCAGGAATGACTGGATTTCTTGATCTACTTGCTCCGAGGTCTTACTTTCATCCAATGCCCCTAGCGAAGGAATGTGGTGAAGAGTGTGCATTGAGTCTATGCCACTGATCAGGTGGTCGTATGAAGACATTTCTTTGTCCAAATCATTGGATAGCTTGTCCTTGGATTGCATCTTCATCCGGATTTGGAATTTGGCATCTTGTGTATGAATCGAATCCTTCTTAGGAAAATTCTCGGGAACTTGAGGGTATTGCACTGTCCAGTTCATCATTTTATCCAAGGCAACCGCGGCTTCCTTAAGCTGCTCGTGCTTCTGCTTAGTTTCTGCTCATGCTCTTAACAATGGGGTGACTATTTGCTTTATGGTGAGTATTTCCCCGTACACCTGCCTCATGGTCACTTCTAATACATCGCATTCTTTCATAATGGCAAGTGGAACTTCATTGACTAGGGGAGCCTTGTTTCAGAGCTGTTGCATCTCTTCTTCCAACGCCGACCTTTCCTGTTCTTCCTTCTTCTCTCACCGCTCTGCTGCCCGTAGTCTGTTTTGTAGAGAAATTATTTCTCTACTCATTCTGGTGACATTTTCTTCCGTGGCCATGGTGAAAGCCGTGCCCGCCGATTCTATCATCACGGGGTTAGTCCGAGTATCAAGGACTATGTCTTTTTTAGTTGCAACCGTGGATGCCACTGAAGGAATTTGTGCCAGGGACCTTCTCTTCTCTTGCCGTATTTTAAAAGAGAATTGGTTGAACGTGAGCCTGGTAAGGTTGAAGACCTCCTCCTCCTGCCCCTGGGGGGAATTAACATTGGAGAGCATGGTTCCGGTACCGCCTAGAGGTACCTCAAGGGGAGACATGTCGATGTCTTCTATCAATTCATCCTGCTCATCTTTTTTCTTCTTTTCTTCCTCTTCTTTCTTCTTCCTTTCCTATTCTTCCCTTTGTTGGCACTCGGCTTCTGCCTTCTCATGCTCTTCCTTCCTCCTGCGTTCTGCTTCTGCCACTGCTTCTATTTCAGCTTTCCTCTTTTGCTCGGCTGTAGCAGCTTAGTCTGCTTTCTTTTGGCATTCAACTTCCACTTTGTCGAGCTCTTCCTTGAGTGCCCGTTCTGCTACGACCTGCGCTTCCTTTTCCTGCTTTTCCTTCCTAGCCTCCTCGGCCTGATTCTTCTTCTGATATGTCTTTGAATTCTTCTTGTGTTTCTCCTCATCCTCTTTTATCTTCTTTTCTCTCTCCTGTTGGGCTTTGGCCTCCACTTATTTCTATTGGGAAGAGGTGTCAGGCTCTGTGCTGGTCCAGGGATTTTTAGCTAGAGAGGAAGAAGCGCCTCCTAACTTACGGCTCCTTTCCTCCAAACTTTGATCATCCAGATCCTCTTGGCCAGAGTCAGCCCCTGGAGCGAGTTGTCTATCTGCGTTATACCAGTTTCTTCTCTCATCTTCTTCTGGGCATTCTACATGCTGGTAGTTCCATTTTAATTTGAACTTCTTGCAGTGTTTTGGAACTATCCTCTTCAGGTCATATGTTCAGTACTCTAAAGTCCTTAGGTGATAACTTTTAATCTCTTCTCCTTCAGCCCCTACCTCTCTGAAATCTTTGACTATGTATGCACCGATAGTGAGGGGCAGCATGGGCCAAGGCTTCTTCTTTCCCTTGGACAGGACACTGGAGAAACCCGAGGTCATTTGGAAGCATACCTCCTGTACGAGCATCTTGTCAGTGATGAAGCGAGGCAAAGCATGTGGAAGCTTGAATGTGCCGAATACTCGGATGAAAGTTTATTCAGCGAACGGGAACCAATGCACTACTTGGCCTAGAGTCTCCCTAGCTCGCCAAGACATGTAAGGGGCATCTTGGCCAAATAATTTTCTGAACAGGGCGGGGATGAATATCTGAGAAATTGGTTCTATATCTTGCTTATACCTGGACTCCCAGAACACCTTGGTTTGTAGATGATTTTCTCGTGTCTGCGCGGAGTCCCAATTATGTGCCCATCCGTCAAAATGCAATGTCACACAGATGGCATCCAATAGATATGAGGCCATATAGAACTCAGAAGGCATTCCCTCGTCTGGGGCCAATGCCGAGGACAAGTTTGTATGCATTGATGTCATTAATATACTAGCCCAGTTGAAGCGAGTGCCATGCACCATTACATGTTCCATGATGGTAGCCCATGTCCCACTAAAGGTGGTGGCGTCGGGGCACCCGTACAATCTGCAAAGCATGGCGGCTACTAATTTATACACTGTTCTCAGGCTGGCCACCGATATTCTTGGTATTTATTGACTTTAAATTTGTCGGGCTCCGCCCACCACCACCTGATTGTGTCGACTACAGGGGCTGCATGGGCAAGAGCCCATTCTTCTGTAAATTTTTCTTCTGGGTGAGGCAGAGAGTAATAGACATGGGTATCCGAGCCTACGAGCATTGCGAAAGCCTTGCCTTCGCTGTCTTGGATCACACACTTCTTGGGATCTGTTTTTTGTATGATCCAGTCTATCATTTCGGGACATGGAAATATGGCTGGATGAGCACCAGCTAGATGCAGCTTGGATCTTTTGAATTTCAAGTATACTTCTCGATCCGGGAGGTCTTCTCGGAATTTCACTTCCGTTATGGCGAACTCATGGTACACTTGGTACCATCGCATGCTGTCCCCTTTTGCAAAGGTGCAAAGGGTATCTCGGTATATCAGCGGCGGGGAAATTTGCATGTCCGTGTCTATGTCTTCTATCACCACTTGCTTGTCCTTCTTCCGGGACACTGGGGGTGACATGTCGCTAGAATTCGAGAGAACATGTATAGAATCTACGTATGTTTCAAGTTCACCTGTCAAATTCATGAAGGAATCCCATGATAAGAACGACATGATGATAAAAGACCAATTATAGTTTGTCAGAGCTGGGACAAAAAAATAATTTGAAACAATGGTCTACTGGGTCGCGGGGTCACATTTTGAGAGAAGATAGCCAATATGCGACCTTGCGACCTTGCGACTAAGTCGCAGGGTTGCAGGGTCGCGAACTGTGAAAAAGTATGAAAATGCGACCTTGCGACCTTGTGACTAGGTCGCTGGGTCGCTAGGTCACAAATTTAGAAAAATCAGGGAAAATGCGACCTTGCGACCTTGCGACCAGGTCGTTGGGTTGCAGGGTCGCAAATCTTGAAAAAAATTGCAGACTGCGTCCTTGCGACCTTGCAACTAGGTCGCAGGTCACAAGTCATGCTAGGGCTTCCTCAAGGGTTTGGGCGCGTGCGGCATGAAGTGTTTTATCCTTTAACTGGGAGAATACAACACCAAAAGGGTCCAAGCAAGGTCAAGGAGTAATTCTTGGTACAGGGGAGCAGCCATGGAAGTCTGAACAAGAACAGATAATGATTTCGGTTTCTTGTGGGGGGAAAACAGGAATCAGAAAACCCTAAGCAAGCAAAACAGACAAGGGTTGAGGTAAATTAACAATTTAAAGGCTGAGGATGTCTGGGATTAGTAAGAATAACAAAAAGGGAAAGGACAAGAGGAAAATGGCAACTTACCCAGGAAAAACGCGTGCCAGTCGACCTGTTAGAGCTGTTTCTTTCTATTAGCTGAATGTGAAAAGTGCGACCTAGCGATCTAGCTTATATAAAAGGGTCGCACATGCGAGCATTTAATGAGGTTGCAAGGTCACAATTTGAGTGATTTAGAAGATATGCGACCCTGTGACCTTGTGACCTTGCGACCTCAGGGTCGCGGGGTCGCAAAGTCGTGGGGTCGCATTTTTCCTTAAAAGTTGAGTTTTGAGACCTCGCAACCCTGCGACCTTGCGACCCTTAGGTCGCGGGGTCGCAAAGTTGCGGGGTTGCAACTTTCTAAAAAAAAGGAGTTCTGCGACTTTGGGACTTAGCCTTCTGGACTCTTTACTTCGTTTTCTTTAAGTTCAAGGCGCTCCAAAAATTTTGAAGAGGGGTTTTTTGGAGGGTATTGTAGAGGCTACAACATGCTGATATGTGATGTAATCAAAATTTCATTCCAGTAAATAAATACGTAGATAAGGTCTTAAAATGCATGGGTTTATAAATGAATAATGACCATTGAGTTGTAACACTACAAGCTGTGAGTCTAGATGTACAAGTAATGCACGAATACCGAGGTTAACAACCTCATTTAATAATTCCAAAACAACGCTATATTCCACGACATTATTTGTAGCAGGCCCTACAGAAACACCTTGTAAATTAACTAGCTCACCAGCAAGATTGTAAATTACCCAGGCTGCCGAAGACAAGTTCCTGGTACTACAGGAGGCACCATCCACGAAACCAATATAAGGAGTAATACAAATCTGCACAATTAGGAAGACCTAGTAAGTATAAAAACGCTTACAAATAACACCACTCATGCACAAAAATGAAAAAAATCACCTACGTACAGATACTATGCAAGAATGATTCAAGCATAATACTTCTTCAGGTACAACCCATTTTTGGGTTGTGCCGAAGGAGGACCTTCATAATCTATCAACTCATAAGCCATATTTTTCAATATGTGTTTAACGATATAGGGCCCATGCCACATAGGTTGGAATTTTCTAGCCCCGAGTTTGTCGTGAGCTTGATCATACAAGAGGATGATGTCCCCTTCGATAAAAGAGTGCGGAGAAACTGTTTGATCCAAATGAGATTTAACCCACCTTTTTTGTGCCTCGATGACCAAAGAAGCCAAGCGGCGAGTTTATTCTAGTCTTTCGAGATATAGGAGACGTTCTTCCTCTGGGGAAGTATTGGGTAGTAATTCCACACCAAATTTAATTAAGGGATCTCACATTCAACCGAAAGAGTAGCTTCCAGACCATACACCAACTAAAACGGTGTGAATCCAGTTGCACTCTTTACTAAAGTTCAGTAGGCCCAAAGAGTTGAAAACAACTGGAGATGCCAATTTTATTTGTTTATACCAATTTTTTGTTGAAGCATCATGACAAGAACCTTGTTCACGGCTTCATCCTGCCCATTTTCTTGGGGATAATATGGCGTCGAGCTGTCGTGACACAAGCCCAACTTCGATGTTAGCTCTGCCACCATGTAGTCCCAGAAATGAGAGCCATGATCAGTAATGATGGCTTGAGGAACACCGAAATGCGTGATCAAATGGTTGAAAATGAGTAGAGCAGCTATCTTACCATCTGTGGCCAATGTAGGCATCGCTTTGGCCCACTTGGTGAAATAATATACGTAAACAATGATATCAGCATGCCCCCCGGCTGAGTGAGGGTTACATGTCATAAAATCAATGCCCCATTTGGAAAAAGGGCCCACGGTAATGACAGGATGTAATGGGAGGGTCAGCGCACGCATCTTCCGTTGGAGGATCTGGTACACATGACACTTTTGTACTGCAACAATATAGTATTTAAATATAAATGGCCAGAAATAGCCCACATGAAGGATCTTCTATGCGGTAGCATAACCGAACATGTGACCACCATAGGCACCACTATGACAATCATTCAAAACTTTCTCATCCTCTTCTAAGGTCAAACACTAGCGGAGTACAAAATCGACTCTGACCTAATATAAGGTATCTTCGACAATGCGATATGGTTGCGACTGGTGTCGAAAACGGCGTCGATAATCCTTCGTTAACTCAGACTGGAAGGTAGATGTCTAGAGGTACACGATGATATAGACGTACCATGGATCGAGAGTGATGATTAGAAAGAGATTTTCATCTAGGATATGATCCTCGGATGGAGACGGAACAAAGTCAATAGGGAGAGAGCAAATGAGATCAGAAAAAACCAGTGATTTTTTCGATTTTGCAGTAGTGAACTCTAAATCAAACTCTTGGAGGATGATAATCCACTTCGAGTACTTGCCCCCAAGTAATTGTCAAGACAAAATGTAAGTCATGGGGTTGCAGTTGGAAATCATGGTTACCATACGCAATAGGATGTAATGGAAAAACCGTTGAATGAAATGGACCGCAGCTAGCGCCAACTTCTCGACATGGGCATAACGTGTTTTAGTGTAGAGGATATTTTGGGACAGATAATAAACCACATGTTCGTTACCGTCATTGTCATCCTGTACGAGAACCATGGAAATTATGCTGAATGCGGCAGCCAAATAGAGGGTGAAGTCGCGATGATAGTTGGGAGGATGTATTAATGGAGCATTGATGAGAAACGTATTAAGGTTATTGAAATATTGTTGAGCAATCTTGTCCCAATAGAAAGGGATGTTGTGTTTTAGAAGTCACGTAAACCCTTTAGCTACCTCTGCATAGTTCGCGATAAAACTACGTAAGAAATTTGCTTTCCCCTAAAGACTCTGAAGTTGATGCAACGAGGATGGGGATGGGAGATTAACAATAGCCTCAACCTTAAAAGGTTCAAGGAGAATTTTGTCCTTAGAGATAATGAATCCTAAAATCCGACTGGAGTCAACGCAGAAGATGCACTTGTGAGGATTAAGCCTGATGTTGTAACATCTACAACGGAGAAAAATTTGGCAGAGATTTTTTGGGATGGTATTCATGTAGAGCTGAGTGAGCCACTAGGTCATCTATATATGGCTGAACGACATTACGTATGTCATGAAAGGCGTAGGACATGACACGCTGGAAGGTAGCTCCAACGTTTTTTAAGAAGAAAGGGAGCTTCTTATAGGCGAATGTTCCCCACGGAAAGATGAAAGAGGTCTTATGTTGATTGGATGGTAGGATATTGATTTCATTATAACCCAAAAATCCATCCATAAGCGAATAGATCTCAATCCCCACACAATAATCAATGATCTGATCTATAAAGGGGGTGGGATAGTTGTCCTTAGGGTAAGCCCGATTGATATCTCGATAGTCAACACAGACTCAAATTGTGCCCTGCTTCTTATCCACAGGGAAAATATTGGAAACCCACTATGTCAGATGGATTGGATATATGAAGCCCACTTTAAGAAGTTTCTCAACTTCCTCTTTTATAGCAGCGGCTTTCCGAGGATGCACTGGGCGTAGACGCTGGCGCACAGGTTTCGCACCAGGATAGGTGGGAATTTTGTGCATGATGATCTTGGGATTGATCTGAGACATCTATTCATAATACCATGCGAAAACATCATGGAATTCGCAGAAATGGATAGTGTACAGTTGAATCTCATCGGAAGAACAAGTGACTCCCACATGGATGTTCTTAACGACCCTTGTTTTAATAGAGATGTCGATAGGCATTGTTTGGGTAATATTACTCAGATTTCCTTCCGAAAATACTTCATGAGTCAATATTGGAATTTGGAGAGGCAGAGAGGGAACCTGAGATAAAAAACGCTCGAGACAATTAGACATTTCCCCCAGGCCGGGCATGAACAAGGAACAATGATGCCCATCACTCCACAAAAGATCTTCGAGAGACATATTCTCCACAATAGCTTCGTCAGATGGAAAAAATTCTCTCAAAGGATCAGGTGTATCTGCATCGCCGAGGCAAGGAGACTGAGAATAAACATCAAGAGCCATGCTCAAAGGAACATTATCAGCAGGAGGAGGATCTGATGCAGTGACGTTCTCAAAATAATTGATTTCAATTGGGGTCAGAGGCATCGATTCTCCAAAAGAGGCAACCTGTTCAAGAGAAGGGATGATCCACAAGTCATTCGACCTAGAGATCATCTTGACTTGAATGGTGTTCGGTGGTGGAATGGGAAAAATACCCATGAGATCAGGGTCTTTGAAAAGACCTGGTCCTATACTATCGGGGGGGTTAGGAATTTGGTCCATGTATGGCATGTTGTTCTCAGAGGATGTGGTTAAGAAATACAACTGGTCTACAGTAACAATATTTCCCTCATGGGAAAATTTCAAAAGCCGAAAAAGGGTGGACGAACACACAACATGGAATTGGTCTAGTTGCGACCGAGTAGAAGATTGTAGTTGAGTTTGGCATCAGCAACTTCCACTTCAACATTGATTGTCGTACCTTGAAATGTGATCAATAGACTCACGAGAACACCCAATGGTTTTTATTCCCTTCCATCGAATGCCTCGAGGGCATTGGGAGATGAAGTGAGGGCTGGAGATTCGATGGCCTTCCAACAAACAGACGACATAACACAGGTAGAGGCACCTTCATCCACAACAGATATATGAATAGTGAGGCCATTGATACCGACTTGTATAACAAGTGTGATCTGGTGCAGAGTTCGAGGGACGAAATTCTCTAGATCCAAGGTGAGAAGGCTAGAATCGGCAGGGCCAATGCCATCGATTGCAGATAACAAAACTTTCCATTGAGATGGGAAACTCTAAGGCACTTCCAACGTAGACATTGTGGAAGGCACCTGTGCCAAATCCTCAACAATTTTGTAATGGTGAGTGGCACAAGCATTTGGATTATAGGAATAATTGTAGAGAACACCTTTGGAAGGTGGTCGTACAACAGGTTCAGCACTCGGGTTCTCAATCTCAAGCGGACTAGAGGCAGGTGGGGGAGGACAGCCATCAACAACTTCCTTCCCAGCTTCTTGGTGTGATCCGGCATAATCCTTTGACCGAGTGGTAATAGAAACATGTGTAGCACCATTCATCATGAAAACCTGAGACCAAAACGGTGCAGATGGCAAAGGTTGGTCGACCATCTGGGTCTGCTGAGATGGAAATGATTCCTTAAGAACTACCAAAGTTCCCTTAGAACCCTTAAGAAGTTGAATAACCTTGGATCATCTGGGAAAATCTTTGGTGTAGTTTTCTTCATCACAGATCAGGCAAGGGTACTTTGCTTTGCATTTCGAACCATCATCAGCACCTAGTTTGGAGCATTCTAGTTTCGGGGAATCGGATTTGGCTTTGTCTTTGCCCTTCTTCTTCCCTTTGAAATTCTTGTCTGCAGGATTGGCCTGAACAACATTGACCTCCACAGTCTTACCAGAATCCGGAGTAGGGGGAGGAGCATATTTTTGGAAGAATTTGATTTTTGCTTCCCATTAGAAGACTTATGAGAAGTCCGAGAGACGGAACCAATAACATCGTCCACCGATGGGGTGACTGGTGCTTTAGAGGTCCCTGGTGGCGGGGCATCATTCAAGATATCGTATAATGTGTCAGATTGAGAGTACACTAAATCGAGGTACTGGGCATGAGAAATGGCTTGTTCCTTGGTTACACATGCCCCCATAGCAATGTCATGTGCAATCTTGTTGACAAAAGAGGTAATGAACCAGTGAGTTAGAAGCTGATCAGGAATGTCAAAATTGATAAGACGATGATGACTTCTCAATTCATGAATATGATATGAAATATGAGTGGCTTTATCCTGTTTTAGATATGTCAGGAGATGTGTCCTGGGCTCATAGCGAACCGGTAACTCGAAATGTGTCAGGAATGCCATAGCTAGGGTATTAAAATCTTGAAAAATACCATGGGGTAGTTCTATGTACCATTTAGTAGCAGCACTGGTGAGAGTGAGTTGGAAAAGACGTAGACGAATCAATTCATCTATCCAAGAGTTTGAATACCACCACAAATGGTAAGTCATGACATGTGCTTGGGGGTCTTCTCCATATTTCCCTTCAAATTTAGGACAATCATTGGGCACCTTCATCAGAACCGGAGGCCAATATGGATTATTAAGAATTGGATCATTGGTCAATTTGGACACGTATGGTAATTCCAATGTGGCAAGAAAAGGCAATTGAGAGTTAAAAGGCATGCCAGGTCCTTGATAAATACCTGTATCTATACTCTAGCCTGGTTGAGCATAATTTTTCCCCCATTGGTTTTGTCCTAGAGAATTCTAACCATAGGGGGTATAAGCCATATAATTGGGTTGATATGGCGGCTGAAAACCAGGATACAAGGGTTGATAATCAGGGTATTGGTTCTAATTATATATGTGCCCAATTTGAGAAGTGTATGGATTTGACTGTGAAGTACAAGCATAGCCTGGTTGTTGAAGGTAATAACCAGAACCTTGGGGAGGGTTTTAAACTGGTTGAGATTGACCTTGAAGGTAATATCTGCCCTGGGGTCAAACGGGTTGCTAGTAAGTGGGACCCTACTGAGTCTGATAAGTTGGGTGCATAGGTGGGTTCGGTTGTGACACATAATAGATCGGGTGCTGATCAAGGTTAACAGGTTGTACAGGTTGTCCTAGTTGAACAAGTTAACCTAGCTGTGGAGGTTGCCCTGGTTGAATAGGTTGACCTAGCTGAATAGGTTATCCTAGTTGAACAGGTTGACCTGGTTGATGAAGGACACTAGGTTTCCTCCGCTGAGCAGGTTGTCCTAATGGTGGGAGAGGGCCATATTGTTCCTGATAACTAGGTTGACCTGTGACAGGACCATAAGATGGCCCTGTCCGTGCAACATTTTGACCAATTGAAAAATGAGGTTGTTGAGGTTGCACCAATAGTTGAGAAGGATGGGTTTCCCCCTAGGACCATACACCGGTCTAGGTTGATACCCTGGTTTCCCTTCTGATCCTTGAGGTTGCCCTGGTTGGACCATAGGGTGAGGCTACAGAGGTTGACCTTGAGGATTGTAAGACTGCCCTTACAGACCGTAAATCAATCCTTGTTGGAACGAAGGTTGTCCCTATAAGGGTTGTCCTTGCGGGTCATACAGATAACCTAGTTGGGCCGAATTTTTTCCCTGGAAGGGTTGTCCTTGTGGGCTAGAAGCATATCCTTTCTCAAAAAAAGGTTGTCCGTGAAGGTTTTTCCCTTGTTGATTAGAAGGTTGCCCAGGTTGGGTAGATAGAAAACCGTTAATATACTGATAAGCCTCAGGAGCAGGAAAACAAAGAGGGTTGCTTACTTATCATATTGATATGGAAATACATAAATTTGGGAACCATCCACTCCATAATGGGAAAAGTAAGGATGGTTAAGGTCTTGAGAGGATTGACTAACCTCAGAGATTAACAGCTATAAAAATGGTCGATACTCCTTGGGAGAGATATTCTTCAGAATAGCAGAAGATATATAAACGTCTTCAGGCACTGACAAGGTCCTAGCTCACTGACTAGTTACAATAAGCGTTGACGCAACCACACAAAAAGTAGGTCTAACAGGTGCCGATGTAGCAAAAGGAGATGTCCTGAGAGGCGTCGATGGCCATGACCTATATCCAGCTGGGAGAGAAGGACTAGGTGAAGACATAATAGAAGGTTCAGGGATTTCTTCGAGAAAAAGCTGGTAATCTTCACCAGAAGTCGGAAATCCCTCACTAGGAGAAGGATTGGATGAATCCATATCTGATGCTACCGTAAGATCTTCCAAAAGACGACAGGGACTAGGAGGTATAATAGTATCCAGAAAAGGCGATCTTGATGTAGGAGGAGGGAAGTGTTCCCCAAATCTAAATCCAAACCAAGCATTGGACAAGGGCCAATTGAAGTCGACTAGTCCTCCAAAGGGAAATTCAGATATAACCGGTCCCCCATTGGGAAACTTGGATAAAATGGGCTGCTGATACTCAGCAGAGGACTGAGAGACCTCTGATGAATCTTCTGTTTAAGGACTACCAGTAGACGAAACTAATGGTTCTTCCACTGTGACTGTAACGAAAATATGAAGAGATAAAAAACAAAGGCACATGGGAAAAGACCAAGGAAAACAACAACAAGCTGAAAAATCAATATCTAAATGGGCATGTGATCATAGGTGATTAATTTTGCCACATTGAAACTGGAAATTTCAATGTTTCATGTTTTAAGAGTATAGAAACAAGTAAAAGGTGACTCTATCACTTTTAGTTTGGAAACAAACATGAAAGGACAAGCACTTGATGATATTTTCAAATTTAGTGAGTCGGTAAAGATAAAAATGACTTCTCTGGTAATCTAGGAAAATGGGTGTACCAGAGATCTGTGAACTACCATATACACGTTGATAAAAATGAAAGAGAAATCAACCAAGGACTTGATGTATGTGCAGGTAATCTCCCCGAATGTTGTGTCTAATGTATCACGGGTAAAAGGTGACAGACTCAGCTTCCTATAGAGAAAGAATTGCAACCTAATGGGATCTCCCTTTATATACGTGACAATACGGGGATCACAAGTCCATACTAGCACTGTTTGTAGCCAGATGGAAAACGACAACTGCTAGGCTTAAAGACGCCGGAACACGTCTCTACCTTAGACTACTAGATGTTTCGTTAATGTTTCAATGTTGCCTTAGGTTAATTCAGTAAATTTTAAATCTGATCTTCAATTTAAGTTTCAATTTCAAGGCCCTATCAAATGTCAAATCTCATAAAACCTCTAAATGAAAACTACTTGCCACAAAACGTCATTTTTTTCTATGAAGAGCTATCTATGGGAGAGTTGAGAGCTTTCAAATGACAACAAAACAAACACACAAAAACATCCACTACTATTTCCAATGGAAGCTAATGAAACTAGAAAACTTCTCTCTAGAGTTATATAACAAAAGCAATGTGAAAGAGTTTTCAATTTTCACTAAGCCAATCAAAAAACAAAATATTTTTTTTTCCAATATATTAGAGAAAATTCACTAAATTAATGAAAAACTAATGAAAACAACAATTCAAGAAATGACAAAGAGAGAGCTAAAGCAAACAAGTTCACTCAATTCAAATGCATACAATCAAGACTCAGACTGATCATGAAATCCCTCAAAGCGAAGAATAATCTCGAAAGAGACTCAAACAAACTGGGTAATCTAGGCTTGGAGTAACACAAAGCAAAATCGAATTAAATAAAGAAAAATCACTCAATTAACGCAATGATTCAATGGGATGGAACAAGATGAATGCAGAGAAGAGAAAACAAAATTGACTGGGCAAGCAAGGACCCAAAACTCCCACAGGAGGCTCAGCACACTGAAGCACCTAGATGCCCTAGGGCTAGAATGCAGAACTGATAGTAAAGGGAAAACAACCAGAAGATAAGGGCCAAACACAGTAAAAAATGACTTTAAGGCACTCAATAAATCAGAAAAATGGCACCAAGTCCAAAAATCAAGCTCAGAGAGCCCAAAAGAAAGAAAAACCTAACACCAAGCAGAGTTGGCACACTTGTTTGGCTGTAATCTGCACAAAAAGGCACTGGGGCTGGGGCCTAACTAGCAACAAGTGCCAGATGGTGCAACTGTCAGGGGAAAAATCGCGCCAATCAATTTTACCCTAGAAAAATAATGAAAATGGACAAACAAAGACTGGATCTGCTATTCTGGGGGCTAAACAGGGGTTTAACACCAAGGAAGGTGAACCAGAAAAGCAATCAAAAGCCAAAAAACAACCCAACGAGGAAGGACTAACTTCCACTAAATCCCCAGTGGAGTCGCCAAATTTTTGAGGAGGTAAATCCCCTCTACAGATAGAGGTGATCCCACTAGCCCTAGATTGGGTCTAGCAACAATAAAATCATGCAATGACGTTGGTTCTTAGTTACAAGAAATACAAATACCACGATAAGTAGCCTACCTCAAATCCCAAGCTAATGTTGTCGATGAAGAAGAGGTGCTCGTTGTCCCTAGCTTGACAGATCACAATCCTTCCATTCGTCACGTCCAGACACCTGTACACACACAGAGAAATGACGACATATAATGTAATACTTAAACCATGTAACTATACATCAGCCAGAGAAGATATAATTCATTGCATGGCATGAAAGAGTAAACACAAGAATGAAACCAAAATCAATGTCGCTTATATTATAAATGACAAAAGTTAGATTAAAACCAAATGCTTTGATGCTATGATCTTCCTTCAGTGGGGCTTGCAATGGAGTGTGTCTCAACAAATCCTGTCGAGAATCTGGACAAAGCTCTCTCTCTTACGGGGTTCTCTTCAGCTCTTCTCTCAATAGTTTCCTGGCTATAGTTTCTTTCCTACTAGTTCAGCTAGCTAGAAAATAGAGAGGGAAAGATGTTATATATGGAAGAAAGGAAGTTGGGATCCCTATAATCATGGGATAGGTCCTATCTCTTAGGAAGGTTCTATGAGAGGTGGAAAAGCACTTGCTATACATGGAGATCCGGAGCCAAACCACTCAAATTCTTTTGATGATTCATTCTGGAGTTTGTTAGAATCAAACTTCCGCCATTTATTTTTAAAAAAAATCCCTTACTAGGCTTCGTGCGAGTGAAGCACAGGGACAGAGCGCCATTTGGCATGCCTTCTAGTGTGGATTTCCCTCATTGGTGCGAGGGATGAACTTGCTAATAGCGCCAAGGCTAAAACATCTATTTTTAGGGTTTTTCAGAGGAAATGTTCTTCAGGAGAATGTTTTTCCATATGCGTGAGGATGTCATGAAGGTTTTTTCAGGAGATTTTTCTGTTCACAGGTCACAAGAGTCCTCCAATGTACGGGATGAGGAATCACAGGGATGGTGACAAAATGCTATGTAACAGCTTCACAAACCAAACTCTTAATTGAAAATTCTCTAGAATTTCTCTACTCAAATTCTTCCTTATCAAACACTTAGATTTGTGTTCAATTTATAGATGAACTGTAGGTTTTTTTGAAATCAATAACTCTCCAAAAATAGGCAATACATGTTTCCATTCATGTAGATGTCAAATGGACACTTGGATTCGAAGCTTGACACATGTGAACTCTTCTAGAAGGCACCGGCCAAGTGGAGATTCTGAAACAATGAGAATTTCGCTCCCAATGTGACCAACGCACCTTTGAATGTCGAGAAGTGCCTTGCAAAGTAGCCTTGCATGGGGCTACCTACATATGCAATGCACTTAGGCCCCTTAGAACCTGCGTTGGTGAGCTCTCATATGTTATACAATAAGCTTCAAACCATGGAAACCTTTGCTTGATGAAAGTATTGTTTGATTTGTCTTGTTTTCTGTCTTAGAGCATATAGGAACTGAAATGATAGGGAATTATAGACCTTTGATCATTGGTCCTAGAGATGATGCCCAGTTAACCAGGTCAATCAGAATGGTGCCCAAATTGACCTATAACATACATATTGGTTAAACCTTGAATTATTGAAAACATTCATATAAGTGCTTCTTGTTCGATGGAAGAGATCAAAACTTACAAAGGCCTATTTCAACAATTAGGAGAGAAATTTTCTTGGTCTTACGAAGAGATGCTAGAAATTGATCCTAATATCGTAATTCATGAAATTAAGACATACCAGGATGCTAAGCCTATTAGACAGATATTACTTCCAATACATGCACATGAAGCTACACCAGTAAAAGATGAAGTTAAGAAGTTATTACGAGCATGATTTCTTTATCCAATTCCATTGACAGATTAGGTATCTAGCATAGTTCCCATCACGAAGAAACAAGGGACTATAAGAGTATGTGTTGATTATCGGGACAATAACAAGGCGTGTCCAAAAGAGAACTATCGTACGCCTTATATCAACAAAATTGTTGATGATTTTGCTAGAAATGAAATGTTCTTATTTATGGATGGTTTTTCGGGCTATAATCGAATCAACATACTCCATGTCGTTCGACCAAAAACAACATTTATATGTCCTTGGGGAACATTTTCTTACTGAAAATTACCTTTTGGACTAAAAAATTCTAGTGCAACTTTCCAAAGATCTATGTATTATGCTTTTCATGATATCAAAAATATTGTATAGCCTTATCTAGATGACTTACCTACTCATTATTTATGTAGAGAAGATCATCCTATACACTTACGAGCTATTTTCATGAGGTCTAGGCATTAAATTTTTTTTTTTAATCAACACAAATGTGTTTATTTGTGTAGAATCAGTATGATTACTTTGATTCATCATTTCAAAAGATGGCCTTCATGTAGATCCTTCGAAGGTTGAGGCTATCATCAATTTACCTCCTCCTTCCACCCTTCGTCAACTCTAGAGTTTGCAAGGGAAAGAAAACTTTTTAAGTAGGTTTGTCCCGAAATATGATGATTTAACAAAAGGTTTTACCCAGATGTTGAAACAAATTATTCCTTTTATCTGGGATGAGATTGCTGACAAATATTTTGATGCACTAAAAAATGTGTTGATCCATGCACCATTATTACATCTGCCTAATTACTACCAGGATTACATTTTATACTTAGTTTTCTATGATTCCAAAATTGGAATGGATTTGGTTCAGGAGGATGAATCTCACAACAAACATGTGATATATTACCTAATTTGAAATCTCAACCCAACGGAAATCAAATATCCACATGTGGAGAAATTGGCATTGACAGTAGTTCAAGTTTTCCAATGTTTCCATTAATACATATTCTTACATAAAACAACAATGATATCTAATTTCAACCCGATGATGTATATCTTGATGAAAAAAATACTCGTGGGCAAATAAATCAAATGTATTTTCATGTTACAAGAGTTTGATTTGGAATTCGATAAATTCAAGTCAAATAAATCACTAGTGATTGTCGAGCTTATGTGTGATTTTCCCAATAATGAGATATAAATCGTGACAGAGAATCCAATCGTAGATGAATCTCTGTTTATCATCAGTGATTTATACCCATGGTATGGAGATATCAGTATATGTCCTCTAACACAAACCTTTTTCCGAGATCTTTCACGTTTAGATCAATGGATAATCTGATATCAATCCCATCAATACAATATTTTTAGGGACACTCTTTATCATCATGGTGCATATTCTATCTTTCAACGTTGTATAACTCATGAAGAGGATGAAAAGGTTTTGAATGATTTCCACTCTAGAGTGTGTGGTGATAATATCTGTGGGTTTTCCACAACCCAAAAGATATTGTGCATTGTTTATTTTTTTCCCTCTTTATTGAAATATCGTATCATCATTGTCCGAAAATGCCGCAACTGCGAAATTTTTGATTGAAAAATACCTGCACCTCCAACTTCTCCTCACCCAATCATTGATGTCAGTCCTTTTGCAAAATAGGGCATTGATTTAATTACATGTAACCCTCACTCAGCTGGGGGCATCAATATATTATTCTCGCCATAGATTACTTTACCAAATGGGACGAGGTGATCCCTACATTTACAGTTGATGGAAAAACTATAGCTAATTTCATATCCAATCATGTGATTGCTCGTTTCAGTGTCCCTCAAGCTATTATTATGGACCATGGGAGTCATTTTCAAAATATTATGATTATTGAACTTTTTGATCAACTTGGCCTACGGCACGATAATTCTACTCTGTATTACCCATAGGCTAATGGTCAAGTTGAGGACATCAATAAGGTTTTAATCACCATGATAAAATGGATTGTCGGGACTCATAAATCGAATTGGCATACCCTGATTTTTTATGCATTATGGGCATACCAAACTTTTACAAAAAATTCTATAGGGTTCACTCCTTTTCAACTTTTCTATGGTTTTAAAGTTGTGTTACCCATTGAATGTGAAATTATGTCACTCAAATTAGCCATTGAGTTGTTACCAACTACCTTTGATGAAGATAACTTCTTTCTATACTTAGAAAAATTAGATGAGACTCGGCGCACTACTATATTGACTTTCGAAGCTAAGAAGAAATGTGTGAAATCTCAATATGATCAAAGTTTTAACCCTTGCATTCATTCAGAAGGAGACTTTAGTATACGATCAAGCTAATGACAAGCTAGGCCCTCGTAAGTTCGAACCTATGTGGCATGGTTCTTTTATTTTCAAGCGTGTGCTTGAAATAGGAGCCCATGAATTAATTTATTATGATGGGTTCTCTTTAGATAAACCCAAAAATGTTCTTTATCTTAAGATATATTATGCTTGACTTTCACGTAAATATCTCTCTTGTAAAATAGTTACATTTTAGAATAGTGTGCCTTAGATTAGACAAGTGTGCCTAGATTAGTTTTTTTATGTTACTACTATCATTGCTTATCTTGATTACTCTTGATATTCTAGATGTCGACATCCCTTCAAACAACACTGGTTTTGCTGATGGCACCTATCGTAGTACACGAAATATCTTTTCCATGACTTGGGTTATCTATTCACCCACTGATGAGATAGTTTCTATTCATGGGGTATGCCTTGGTAAAATAATGAAAAATATTGAAGAATATAGCACAGTTATTGAGTTATTATCTGATGCCATCACATTTGGTATTCCACATTTGATCATTAGGTTGGATTCACAACTCATTGTATTACATTTAAATAGAGTTTGTGAAGTTAGATATCCAGTGTTGTTAAGATATTTTTTGAACGTTCATATCTTGGAATGACAATTTATTCATATCTAATATCAACATATTTCAAGAAATTTAAGCAAATTGGCTGATGCATTAGCTAATTTCACTTTAAATAGACATTTGAAACATTAAAAAATTAAAAAAAACAACATTCTGTCCATGTTAAACAAGATACTTAGAGTACAAAAGTAGTAATATCATTAGGATAGATAAGTTTGCGTTCAAAAAATATTACATCATCTGTGATCATAGGTTCAAACACCTTATGATCTAAAATATACTAATACAAAAAACAAAAATTTCGATCTACATTGACCATCAACTACCTGTGATGATGATCATGGTAATAAACTATAGCATGTACCACCTTGTGCAGAAATCTCATGAATGGACATGGAACACCTGTAAGGTGTCTCTGGAGCTTGAGAGGGATATCATCAGTTCCTATCTTAGAAATATCGATGTTCAAACTCTCAAGTTTGTGCTCCATGTCTACCATAATCTCTGATGCATGGTCCTATGGAGGTGTTATGGGTTGTGCCTCTCACTTTTCAAAGTGATGTAGTGTTGTTGGTCATTGCAAAACGACATCTTCATTTAAAATTTTTGTCAGTATTGGACGATAAAAATAAAATAAAAATTAGATTAAAAACATGAAAATGATTCGCTAACCTGTCTCATCCCAGTGTGCCCCTAGAGGTAAATATGTTTTAGGATCACCTCTATAATCCATTCCCGTTAAGGAAAGTCTTCAATGGTGAAAACTTGGTTCCTCAGCCAGTGAAATAAGCCAGAGTAAACTAGACTACTAAACCACCCTTGCCACCACGGCAAGACATTAGTGCTACCCATTACACCATCTGAGGTTCCTGAAGAGTCCCACAATCTATTGGAATCAGTTGAAGACAAAGAAGAGGAATTCTCTCTAGAAAATATGAAATAAGAATGGTATGTATCCGAAGTTTTTCAACTTCGCATTCTTTTCTCTAGTCAATTGGCCTTTCATGCTGGCCAATGCACCTTCACACCAATTGAATATAGTTCCTCCGAAAAACTCAACTTCAATTTACATATGTGATTTAGTATCCACATGAGAAGCTGCACTCCAGCATAACCTGGTCACTTTGTATGCTATGACTTTAAGCTCAAGTCGCAACATGGTTTTCATATCTATAAGACCATCCTTCAATTATGTATTATTACTAAAATATTGAGCTTTGTAGTGGGTAGTGGGAAGACATCCCTATCTGGTCCCAAATAAGGAGATTTTTCTCCCTCTCCAAGATAATTCATTAAGGAAATATATATCCTTAGACTCAATTTCAAGTCGGTGGTCACCAATTATCAAACACTTTTCTTGAACGTCCCACGCATTCACAGGCCAAGTCATTAACTCCACTTGTGCCTTCATTCTCCGAATAGCCTAGAATTTATACAAACCACAATTTTTCAATGCACGCATGGTTTCATTGTCATCCATTGCTTCGTTATCTATAAGCTCGTGTTCTCGTTCGGGCCATTTCAACATGATTGAAAAGCCCACAAATCAACAAATTAAACCATTAAAATCAGTTGGAGGGAACTTGGACCATTTTTTAGGAATAAATTTTAAGTTTTCAAGAATTTCATGATGTCTATGTAGGTTCTATGTGCAAAGAGTGCGGATGTCTGCACACGCTCCATGCAAAACCTGTGGGAGCCCGAAAATTTTTATTTTAAAAAATAGTCGAGGTGCGTTGTTATCACATGGATCGCCCGTTCACCCCTGAGGACATATTTTTAAACATGAATTTCTCCCAATAAATGAAAGAAAAGTTTAAAAAAACTGAAACAGATGGAAACGTAGCTAAGGATTATGTGGATTACCTGGTTCTGATGATTTGAGAAATGAATGGTCTCTTCTTTTGATATCTGCTTCGGACGTTTTTTGGCCAAAAGCTCTATATGAACTATTCTGAAAACAAAAGGTGAAAATGACTTATTTCAACTCCTCTTTATAGTTTTTAATGAATCAAATATTATTATTTTATCTATTTTTTACTTTTGAAAGGTTGATTTTAAATATTTTTACTTTTTTGTAGCATATATTTCTAATCTTTTGAATTTTTGTGTAGGATACAAGATTTTTGGTGAAAATAATTATTTTGAGATCGAGTATACTTTGATCACTTTTTAGGGCTCTGTAAAAATACGAAAAATTAAAACCCTAGAGTCCTCTTTTAAGCCCTTTTCAGACTCTTGAAACATGAAAATATCTCCGAGTAATTGACTATTCGAACTCGTTAAAGTAAGTGAAAATTCATCCTTTAAGTATAAATTTACCCTTTTTCCGGACAAAATTGGAATATTTACAAAAAAGGTATACACTGACTAATCATGGCCAATAGAGAGCTCTCCCACATTATTTTATCCTTTTTCGGGCTTGAGAGACTAAATTTGCAAAAAATAACAACCATGGAGTTTACTTATGTTTTTATTCTGACTCCCTAAAACTGAAAAATGTGGATTTTTTCCTATACTGTATTCGCTAAAATTTAATGGTAAAGGACCTATATATTACAACAGTATCGAACCACTCCTTCTTATGGTTTGATTTTAATACCAATATGGACTCATCTGAGGGATGAGCTTACAAAAACAAGAAAATTTTATCATCCTCAAGATTCACAAAAATAAATAGGTACTTTCCAGTAATGGTGGTGGAAAAAGAGAGAAAAATAATCCATTTTTCATCCTTGTTTAGAAAGCAGCATGCCACTCTTGAACATGACACTTTGTCACACTTGTACCTAGGTTGGGAAATCCTTTGTCTAAAATTTAATCAAACCACATTGAAAGTCTTCAACCATTTTCTGGGTATTAGCTTTAGGTTAAATGCTGCCAAAACATCTGCATTTTTTTTATGTGTTGAAGAGAGAGTTCAAATAAACCATTCATTACAAACATTTGTCTCCATTCATGTTTACCATCCTTGAGTCAGCCCTTGCAAAATATTTCTTCAAAACTTGATCTAATGGTTTCGTATCATGGATTTACTACGATAGATCACTTTCTATCGACATCAAATCATCATATAGAAAGTTGATCTAGAATCCTTTCAGTACCTTGGGATCTACATGCCCTAATAGTAGGTTTCTCGCCTTCGATGATAGGATTCATCATTGACCTTCGATCAAACTATTCTATGAGTGTTTGACTGTAAATCATTCATTCACACTTCATAGATTGTACTGGAGTATTTTGAAAACCATTTTCATTATTGGTGGTTTCTTTCACACTTGTTAATGGTTGACATCATTGATCAGTAATCAAGTGTTTTTTACCATTTTCAACTTCAACACAATCAATCACATGGATAGATTCGTACTAGTTCGGGAAGAGAAAATCGAGACACTATATCTAGTTTCCACCATCCAGGCTGCGAGGAGTTTTATTATTCATGATACAGTAAACTACTCATGAGAGATGGTTGTGTCCATAGTGTGTCTACGTTTTATGTAATATTGAAACCATAAATGTACTAGAACATTTAGTTAGTTTTGATCTGAGTATGGGAATTCCTACCTTAGCGATGATTGATATATATACACACAGATATATATATATATATATATATATATATATATATATATATATATATATATATATATATATATATACTTGTGTGTGTGAGTGTGTGTTTGTGTTTGCATTGAATGTTTTTACAAGTTTTCGACCAGTGTTTCCAATCCAATCCTCGAAATGATAAATAACTTCACTCTTTAGAATAACCTCAGACTTCGCACTTTAGGGGGGGAATATATTACATGTCATTTTGCCACCATGAAAATCAACTGTTCATATGGTTATATCACCATCCATATCATGTTCCCTTAGAGGTCAAAAACACTAATGTTTCTTAATCAAGTCTTGGAATTGGAGAAAAGCTCTGTAAAACCCTTAAAATTCTACATGTGTAGTTTTTCTAAACTTTCCCTACGCATGCATTTATTTTCTATACATAAAGTATGACAACTCCTGTACTCTTTGACACTATTACCTGTGCACCCCCGTGAAAAACGAATAAAATAAAAAAAGTAAATTCTAGAAGCCTAGTTGGTCGAGTATTCTCCCAACTGGAAACTTCTAGAGTCACCATCAGTTCGAGATCTATCCCTCCACTCATGGAGATTATCCCTTGGTCCATGGAGCTCAAATCCCTTCATGAGAGGAAACCATACCCCTCTTCAGGGAACTAAAACTACCTCCATTTCCCTATAAATTGAGCTCAATTTTCAGGTTGAAGGGTGGATACCAATGTAATTAGAGACTAATATATACAATTTCTAAGTTTAGGATAGTTCATAAGAGTGCATACTTTCTACACTAAGTGAGCTATTTTAGGAATGAGAATGATCACACCCTTGTGTCTATAGCTCCAGGCTAGTATTCGTAGGGGAAGGCTTATCAGACTGAAAGAGAACGATTGCTCAGGACCCCGGTAGAAATATGTACAACATCAAGGAATCAGGTTGTAAGATTACTCTTTTTATTCAATATAATACATCTAGATCTCTTTTTCTCATTTCTTTGTTTCTATGCGTATTGGAATATTGTCAATACTTATACTCCTTTATCACTAAGTTGGATTAGCATTTTCTGATTATTATATGTTTCAAATTCCTTGATACTTTGTCTTGTCTTTGATTGCAGGTTCTACTCTTTGGAGAAACCACTTTGCAGTGAAAAGACAAAAGGCTACATCAAATGTTTGGATTTTAAGGTAGGGGCATGTCCTCTCTACTTTACTATTATAATATTGGAATGTAATTAATCTAGAAGAAAATGTTTTAAAATGGATCTTTGCTTCTATTTACTCACTCAAGCACTAGGGAGATTTCTCTTTTCCACAAGAGACATTAACCCATGTAACATGTATATCTCTTGGCGCATGGTTACAAAATATGGGAAACTATTCAAAATGTCTTTACACCAACTGTGGATGAACAAGGTAAGAAGAATTTGGTAAATGATGCAAAAGAAAAGAATATTATTATCAAGGGACTTATTGAATGTAACTATCATAAGGTGTTGGGTTGTAAAACTACCCAAAATGTATGGGACAAGCTTGAGAATATATATTCAGGTGACTCAAATTTCAAAGACGCAAATATTCAAATATACAAAGAAAAAATTGAACAACTCGGAATGAAATAATATGAAAACATTTTTGCATAATTCCAACACGTTGATGAAATGTCCAACGCTCTGGAAGGATTGGGAGAGCCTTTTTATGATAAGACTATTATACGAAATATTCTTATAACGTTACCAGGAAGATTCAAATCAAAGATATAGGTCTTAGTGTTATAGGTCAATTTGGGCACCATTCCCAATGACTTGGTTAAATGGGCATCATCTCTAGGAACAATGATCAAAGGGTCTATCATTCCCTATCATCTCAGTTTCTATATGCCCTAAGACAGGAAACATTCATGAATCAAACAATATTTTCATCAAAACAAGGCTTTTCCATGGTTTGAAGCTTATTATTAAACATGTGGTAGCTCACCAACGCAGGATCTAAGGGGCCCAAGTGGCATTGCATCTACAGGTATCCCCATTCAAGGCTACTCTGTAAAACACTTCCCAACATTCAAAGGTGCGTTGGTCAAATTGGGAGCGAAATTCTCATTGTTTCAAAATATCCACTTGGGCAGTGTCTTCTAGAAGGGTTCACATGTGTCAAGCTTCAGATCCAAGTTTCCATCTGACATCTACATGAATGGAAACATGTCTTGCATATTTTTGGAATGTTATTGATTACAAAACTGCCTATAGTTCCTCTTTAAATTGAACATAGATCTAAGTGTTTGGGAGGAAGAATTTAAGTAGGGAACTTTTCTAGAAGTTCATGATGAATCAGTTATTAGGTTGTAACCTCTCTTTCTATCATCAATACAGAGTACTTGTTTTTCCCTACATGCATCCATGTTTACTTTGATTTTTCATGTTGTAAAATCTTGGTTGATGAATTTAGTTTATGCATAGCTAATTTGGCTAATTAACTTGAATAGATATCTATATTATTGCATCTTCTGCTGTTTCAATGTTCTTTCTTGCAAGAAGTATTTAGCTATTTGAAACCACTTGAATTTGAAGTTGTAGTGGAAGCGACAGAAAGGAGCCATTTGGAAGCAACTGAAACAAGCAAGCATCCAATCCTCTCTTTGAATCTATTCTGAGTTAGGAAAAAGGGTAGTGTAGTCTTTCACCTGTTGTTCAAGATTGGACACGAGTCTAGGGAAGTGTAGTTTATCCATAGATTACAATTCTGGACCAACACTTGGAATACAATGAAAATCTATAAAAACTCAGCAAAGAGGAATTATATGGATTTTTCATAGCATATTAAATGATTATTGATGAAGGAAAGGGTGCTTCGCATATATATTCTAGAAATTTCATTCGTTGCATCTAGGAAAACCAATAAGGAAAAACAACCTTCAAATGCAAAGACCTGCACCTGAAAGTGTGAAGAAAAGGAAGATGGAAAAGAAGGTCTTTCAGATGGAGAATATTCTGAATTTATGAGAAAACTAAAATTGGTTAGGGAAAATTAAAAGGTAAACTTCCATTGATACGTTTCGGCTGTAGTGAAGTTGGGCATTTCGCAGCAAAATTTCCAAAAAGAAATAATGGAAACTCAAAATGAAGGAAAGGATTTAATAAATTCAACAAGAAAGGAAAGAAGAATGGATTAAAAAGGAACTTTCTCTCTAAAGAAGATAGCTCATTATCCAATGAAGACAGTGACAGCGAAGAAGAAGCCAATGAGAGAGTATTGTTTATGGCCAAGAACAATAAACAAGAGGTATCAAACAATGAAGAAAAAGGGTTGACCATAGAAGAATTTTCCAAGGATACAATTAGGCTTATAAAATATCTCAAGGTTGAGAAGATCCATTCCAATACTTTTGAAAAACATGTTCAAGGTCTTAAAATTGAAGTTTAAGAACAAAAATGTATTGAATAGTCACTTCAAAAGAAGTTGGAAGAAAGAAACCAAGAAAGGTAATCATTAGAAGCCAAAGTGGTCTCACTACCTAAGGAAGTGAAGAAGAGAAAAACTATCCAAAACTATGCCAACAACTTAAGGGCATTGGAAGAACTCATCAACAATAAACGATATTACAACGACAGAATTGGCCTCAGTTACAAAGAAGAAGAAGTAGGACCTTCTACAACAAAATACAATGAACCTATGAGATCTGAAAAAAATTTAGACTTGATTGGACAAGATTCTCAAGAACAGACTTGGAAGAGAATTCCTTGAAGAAGATTTACATCCAATTACCAACATATTTTTCATGGCTATTATTATTCAAGTGAACAGTTTGGTCATAAAGCTTTAGAATGTCTCACATACCCTAGGAACCAATACAATTCCAGGATATCTGTCAAATATGAACCTCCCAGGGCTCAATGAAACATCAATAAATTTGAACATTTAAGAAATAATATTGAATGTTAAAAATTTCGAAACTATTGTACATTGAATTCAATGCTTCCCATGTGTTTCATGACATGGACAAGCTGCTTCTCATGGATCCTATCTCCAGCGATTGTAGTGGAGACTAAAGTCTATGGGTTTTGGTCTAACGACAATTGTGATTCCAACAAGTGGTATTAGAGCAACAAGTCTCCATCTCGAAACTCACCTAGCTCGTGTTGGGGGGGATATTGTTGTACATTGGGTTCAACACTCCTCGCATGTTTCGTGACATGGACTAATCGCCTCTCCTATATTCTATCTTTGGCGATTGTTGCAGAGACTAATGACTGCAAGTTTTGGTCTTACGACAATCTTGATTCACACAGAAACTTTGGACACATAACCAGGGACTATAGACTTAAAAATATTCCAGAAGAAGCTTCGAAGCCACAAAAAGAATGAAAATGGAAGAAGAAGTATATTGATAATTGTGCTCTTTCTTTCAATGCTCAAAACAATAAAGATGTTTGGTATATTGATAGTAGTTGATCAATGCATATGACTGAAGATAGAAATAAATTTGTATCTCTGAAAGAGAAGAAGGATGGAACTGTGTCCTTTGGAAATGAAAAATCTTCAAATGTTATAGGATCAATTACTGTCACTATAGGAAGCAAATATTCTCTAGACAAGAATGATCTAGTGGTTGAAATAATGAATCACAATATGCTCAGTGGTTTACAAATGTGTGATCAATGACACACAATTATATTCAACTCCACAAAATGTGAAATCAGGAAAGGAAGGTATGGTAAAATTATGGCTACAGCAAGTCGACCTCGAAACAACATATATCTTATGGATGAAGGAGATAAAGCATGTCTACTAGCTAAATAATATGAAATTTGGTTATGGCACAAACGAATGTGTCACATAAAATCTGGAAATCTTGTTGGGATAAGAAAAAAGGAAAAAGTACGAGAAATGCCGAAAATATCAAAACCTTCCACACACTGTGTGAGGCCTGTCAGCACAACGAGCAGAAAAAAGTTGAATTTCAAGAAAAATAACAGTTTGCATCACATCCATTGGAATTGATACACACTGATCTATGTGGTCCTGTGAGAATGAGAGGCTTAGATGGAGAATTATATTTCATGTTTATGATAGATGACTATACCAAGATAAAATCTGTTTGTTTCCTAAAGAAAAAATATGAATCATTTGAGTTCTTTAAGATCTACAAGGAGTTGGTCGAAAATGAAATTGCTTTGAAAATATTTTTCTAAGATAAGATAATGGTGGAGAATTCGCTTCCAAATTATTTGAGCAATACTATGATGAAAATAGAATAAAAATACAATTTTCAATAGCATGAATACCTCAAAAAAATGGAGTTGTTGAAAGAAATAATAGAACCATATATGAAATGGGTAGAACAATTCTGAAGGACCCAAAATTGAATGAAAAATTATGGGTTCAAGAAATTGATACATAAAACTTTATTATCAACTGATGTCTTCTCAGAAATAATTGCAACAAGACATCATATGAATTATGGAAAGGAAAATTGGCTAATGGAAAATATTTGAGAATCTTTGGAAGAAAATTTTATATCAAAAGAGAAGATCAAAAGTTGGGTACGTTTGAATCATGTGTTGATGAAGGTATCTTTGTTTGTTACTAGTGAAAAACAAAGGCCTATAAATTCTGTAATCTAAGATGAAAAAAGATAGTGGAGAGCATAAATGTTACATTTTATGAAGATTGTGTTCTAAGGAATAATGATGAGGATATAGAATCTTTGAAACTTGAGACAGAGGATGAAAAATACACAGAGAAAATTCTAGAACAAGAAGCAATTGTCAAACAGGAAGAATTAAGTAATGATCATCAAGATATACAAGAAATACAAAAAGAAGCTCTTCTAAAGAGAAAAAAAGAATGGATTCAAAAGAACCATCCATCAAATAAAATCATTGGTGCATAAATGAAGGTTGACAACTTCGTTCGTCGCAACAAGCGCACATTTATTTTCTAGCAACCTTTGAGCTTAGTATTTTGAGGAAGCCAACCAGAATGAACATTGGGTAGAAGATATGAATGAATAATTGGATCAAATAGAGAATAATAACACCTGGAAATTAGTTCCATGAACAAAAGATAAAAATTTCATTGGGACTAAATGGGGTTTAGGAACAAATTGAATGAAGATGGATAGGTTACCAAAAAGAAATCAAGTTTGGTTTGCAGAGGCTCTGCAAAAGTGGAAGGAATTGATTTCGATGAAACATTTGCACAAATTTCTAGAATGGAAGACATCCAAATATTTCTCGCCTATGAAGGTTCAAGAAAAACAAAATTCCACCAAATTATGTTAAGTCAGCATTTCTGAATGGTGATTTAGAAGGATAAGTTTACATCGAACAACCTGAAAGTTTTCTACTATCTGAAAAATAAGACTATGTTTGCATGTTAAATAAGGCTCTATATGGTCTCAAGTGGGCTTCGAGAGCATGGTATGCTCATCTTGATGGACATCTATGTCAACAAGGGTTTAAGAAAGGTATTGCTGATGTTAAGTCCCTATATTAATAGTGTAGCCCCTTATTATGTTAGTGTAGCCCCCCTTATTGTTATTATTGTACCCCTGTAACCCCCATATTGTTATTATTGTGCCCTTACAATATTATTGTTAGGTCGGCTAGGATTACATTGTGGCGCCACTAGGATTATATTATGGCCCCATGGACTCCTATATATAGAAGGAGGTTTTGTTCATTTGTATCATCCAAGAATTGTTCATTCATGTAATGTATTGGAGGTTTCCCCCTCGAAGTGGCTCATTTATAAAGCGTGAATATCTCTTTTCTTCTCTCTTTGGAGCTGGTTACACAGCTATTTCCTTGGTATCGTAGCTTTGGGATTCTAGGTTTCTATTGTCTAAATATGTTCATCGTGGCATTTTCGTTTACAAATTTTTTTTCATGAAGCCTTTGTGTTGAAATTTGGAAAGCGCAGCTGAAATCTTGAGGAAGTTTTTCTAAAAATTTCAGAGCTTGGTTCGCCATAGTTTCGGAGATATGATCTGTGGAAGTTAGGTATTTTTTCAGGCTCCTAAACAGGTCATCGTGGAAATTGTTATGTTACTATATTTGAAGTTTCAGAGTCTGAAATTTGCAGGCAGGCGTTGAAACTCCAGAAAACGTCAAAAAATTTCAGAGCTTGGTTCGCAATAGTTTTGGAGATATGACCTGTGGAAGGTAGTGCTTTTTCAGGCTCCTGAATTTCATCTCAAAGAGGTGATCGTGGGAAAAGTTCAATAACTCTCTCTCTGAGGATCGGATTGGAGTGCCGTAAAAGTGGTCGCAAGTAAACGGACTGTAGTTTCGTGGCTATCAATTTAAGAGACAAAGGAAAAAACAGTGACACGTGGCAAGTCGTACAAATTCGCTCTACTGAACCAGTCCAGAATTAGGTCATTGTGGGAGATTGGACACAAATTTGTCTTTGAGAATCCAAATCAGGTCAGATTCCGTGTGTTTTAAAAGCTCTCCAGAGATCTACTACAGAGCTGAATTTCAGATATCGAAGATTTTCAAATACAGACATAATTCAATTTCAATATCGAGCTCCTAAAAGCTAGTAAAAGGTGTGTATTTTTTTTTTTCCCAAATTGCATAAGTCTTGTTTGAAGAATCAAGTTGAAGTGATTCCAAGGGCTTATTGTAGAATAGATATCAATATTGAATTCTAAAATGGCCCCTAAAAAGAATTCAACACCCATCAAGCCTTTAGAAGACTCTACTATGACTCATGAAGATGAAGAATTGCAACATGATCTATCAAAATTAACAGAGCAAGTGCAACAAATTTCACTTCGTAGTGGAGCAAAGAAAAATGAAATGGAAGTTTTGAAGAAAGGCATGGAAACTAAGATGGATGGTTTGAAGAAAGGCGTGGAAGCTAAGATGGATAAAAGCCAGATAAAGCCAGATATGCGTGGCAAGTGGCATGGAAGTTACATATATACAGCACATGGAAAACATGAAGAATGATCTAAAAGCATACATGGAAGGCTTGATGACAAGCTTAAAACCGTAAAATGCCTCCTAATGGCTAAATAGAGAGAAGAACCTCATGATGAGAACAAAAATGTGCTGTTAGACCCAGGATTTACAAACTCGAATGTTGGTGGGAAGAACCAACAAGCACTCCAAAATGGATATGAGGAAAGTTTGATGGAAAAGGATCCCGTAACATGATACTACAACATGGAGCAATATTTTGATCTCCATAACGTACAAAACACACAAAAGGTACGCATTGCAACTTTACATTTAGAACAAACATACTTGTATGGTATCGATGGCTTTGTTCCCGTAAAAAAATTGTCACTTGGTCAATTTTTACTGAGGAAATGATAGCACATTATGAGGATACAAAGAGCAACACCCTTTACCCAATTGATAAATCTCAAACAAAAGGGTTTAGTGGGTTGAAAGCATTATATCTCCAAAAATTGAGTATATGCAATCATATTTCGTAGGACCACAGATTGATCTTCAGTGCTTTCTAAAGGATAAAATTCAACATGAAGTTCATGTTTTGGAACCTGATTCATTGGAGAAGGCATTCAGGTTGGCAAGAAAAATTGAATGTAAAATTATGGCGACAAGGAAGCCTACCACTCACTTCTATAAAGAGGGAAGTGTTGCTACTCCTAGATTTCCACAACTCACAAGGTTGACACCACAACAATTGGAAGAAAAAATAGAAAAAGGTATTTGCTACAGTTGTGATATCAAATACACTAAAGGTCATAAGTGTGCTGAGAAGAAATTATTTTACATAGATTGTGAAGAGGAAGAAGAAAATGAACAAGAAGAGGATATACACCAGGAACCAACCCAAGAAGAGGAAGAAATGAGTCCGACCATATCGTGTAATGCATTGGCAGGAATTACTACTCCTCAAACTCTCAAGATAGAAGGACATATCAAGAAGAAAAAGGTAATAGTGTTGATTGATTCAGGTAGCACCCATAATTTTATTCATTGTAAGGTAGCCAAGGAATTAAATTGTTTCCTATACCCAGCACCAGAATGTCAAGTGATGGTTGCAAATGGAGGAACTATAAATTGCTCGGGGAAATGCCATAATATCAAGCTAACCATGGAGGAATATGTATTGACTAGTCCAATGCTTTCCATTCCTATGGGAGGTGCTGATGTTGTACTAGGAGTACAATGGTTACAATCTTTGGGGACGATAGCTTTTAATTTTCAAGAACTTTTCTTGAAATTTTTTTCAGAAGGAAAGGAAGTCGAATTACGTGGTATTGAAGGGAAGCCAGGAAGGATAATAAGCTCTAATGTCATGACAAAGCTTCTAAAGAAAGAACAACGAGGCGTAATTGCACAATTATGCTCTCTAGAAGTTCCGACATCAAAATCATCTATTTCTGCAGATCTCCAACAAGTCTTCGACAATCATTCCAAGGTGTTTGAAACTCCCAAAGGACTCCCACCTATTCGTGATCATGATCATGCTATTCATTTGATTCCAGGAAGTGTTCCTCCAAACATCCTGCCTTATAGATATCCTTACTTCCAAAAGAGCGAAATTGAACGCATGATTGCAGAAATGTTAGAGGCGGGTATAATTCAACCTAGTCAAAGTTCTTTCTCTGCCCCTGTAGTATTGGTACACAAGAAGGATGGATCATGGCGAATGTGTCCGGATTATAGGGAGCTCAATAAGCTCACCATTAAAGACAAATTTCCCATTCCTGTGATTGATGAATTATTGGATGATTTACATGGAGCAATTTATTTTACCAAGTTGGATCTTCGTTCAGGATATCATCAAATTAGAATGAAGACTGAAGATATTCCAAAAACAACATTTCGAACTCATGAGGGTCATTATGAATTTTTGGTCATGCCTTTGGGCCTTACCAATGCACCTTCTACATTTCAAGGGTTGATGAATTCCATTTTCAAACCCTTCCTTAGAAAATTTGTGCTAGTATTTTTGGATGATATACTAATCTACAGCAGGTCTTGGAAGGATCATGTTGAACATGTTGACAGGGTGCTCAAACTATTGCAGGAGAAAAAATTATATGCAAAAAAATCCAAATGTTTCTTTGGAGTACAAGAGGTGGAATATCTGGGTCATATTGTATCTCACGAGGGTGTTAAAGTAGACCCCAACAAAATTAAAGCCATTAAGGAATGGAAAGTCCCCACAACCATAAAGAAGTTGCGAGGATTTCTCGGGTTAACAGGGTATTATCGCAAGTTTGTTAAGAATTATGGGAGAATAGCAGCACCTCTAACAACATTATTGAAGAAAGATGCATTTTCATGGACTCCTGAAGCAACTAAGGCCTTCGAACATCTTAAAGAGGCAATGTGCCTAGCACCGGTCTTAGCTACGCCAGACTTCACAAAAACCTTTATTGTGGAATGTGATGCCTCAGGAAATGGAATTGGTGCAGCTTTAATGCAGGAAGGAAGACCCATTGCTTTTGAAAGTCGTCCAATCAAAGGAAAGTATTTACAGAAACCTATTTATGAGAAGGAAATGTTAGCAATACTGCATGCACTAAAGAAATGGTGAACTTACCTAATGGGAAGACACTTAAAGGTAAAAACTGATCATGATAGTCTTAAACACTTTTTGGAACAAAGACTATCATCAGAAGAGCAGCAAAAATGGGTCACAAATATGTTGGGTTATGACTTTGAAATAATATACAAAAAGGAAAGCTTAATGTGGTTGCAGATGCACTCTCAAGAAAGAATGAAGAGGTGGAAGCATTGCTTTGTGCCATTTCTATTATCCAACCAGATTGGATAACCGAAGCAAGAGATGAATGGAAGAAGGACAAAGATGGATGGACACTCATTCAAAAGTTGCAGCAAGATCCTAGTACATCTGATACATTTAGTTGGAAAAATGATTCCTTATGGTACAAAGATCGTTTATATCTTTGTAAGAATTCCCAACTAAAACAAAAGATTCTTCTGGAATTGCACACTTCTCCTTTAGGAGGACACTCAGGATTTTTAAAAACTTACCACAGGGTGAAGAAAGAATTTTTTTGGGATGGCCTTAAATCTGATATTCAAAAGTTTGTGGCTGAATGTTTGGTTTGCCAGCAGAATAAAGTGGAGACAATTAAGACCCCGGGACTTCTACAACCTTTATCCATTCCAAGTCAGCGTTGGGAGGAGATTTCAATGGATTTTATCACAGGTTTACCTAAGTCTCAAGGAAAGAATGTCATCATGGTGGTAGTTGATAGACTTACCAAGTAAGCACACTTTTGTTCTTTATCTCATCCATTTAAAGAAGGTACAGTTGCTACTACATTTATGGACACAATTCAAAAGCTGCATGGAAGCCCAAGGGTTATTGTGAGCAACAGAGATCCCATTTTTACTGGAAATTTTTGGACGGAGTTATTTTCTTGTTTGGGTACTCAATTAGCTCATAGCTCATCTTATCATCCTCAATCTGATGGTCAAACTGAGATAGTAAATAAATGTTTGGAAGGATATCTTCGTTGTTTTGTATCCGATAAACAAACACAATGGGTCAAGTGGTTACCTCTCGCTAAATGGTGGTATAACACTTCCTTCCATACTGCAGCAAAAATGACCCCATTTATTGCACTTTATGGATATCATCCACCATCAATCACATCATATTTTAGGGAAAACTCGAAGGTTAAAGAAGTGGAAGATCACATCGAGCATCAGCAAGAAGTTCTCCAACTCTTAAAGGATAACCTGAATTTGGCACAAAATCGAATGAAACAAAAGGCAGATCAACATCGCAGCGAGAGAAGTTTTGATGTAGGAGATTGGGTATTTTTACGGCTACAACCATACAAAAAAATGTCCCTCAAGCAAGCTAAGAAGGATAATAAATTATCGCCAAAGTACTATGGTCCTTACAAGGTGTTGCAAAAGATTGGTACTATGGTATACAAATTGGAGCTTCCTGCTTCTTCACGAGTGCATCCAGTTTTCCATGTTTCATGCTTAAAGAAGGTTATAGGTGAAAATCTTCTAGTTCAAACAATATTTCCAGAACTTGATGAGGAAGGAAAAATCATATTGGAACTAGAAGCGGTCATGGAAACAAGAACTCGACAACTACGGAATCGATCAATTTCAGAGTATCTCATCAAGTGGAAGAACTTACCCACTGAAGATTCTACATGGGAGGATGAGAATTTTATACAGAAGCACCCAGAGCTACTCAAGCGTTTAGGACAACACTTTTTTGAAGGAGAGGGGCATGTTAAGTCCCTATATTAATAGTGTAGCCCCTTATTATGTTAGTGTAGCCCCCCTTATTGTTATTATTGTACCCCTGTAACCCCCATATTGTTATTATTGTGCCCTTACATTATTATTGTTAGGTCGGCTAGGATTACATTGTGGCCCCACTAAGATTATATTATGGCCCCATGGACTCCTATATATAGAAGGAGGTTTTGTTCATTTGTATCATCCAAGAATTGTTCATTCATGTAATGTATTGGAGGTTTCCCCCTCGAAGTGGCTCATTTATAAGGCGTGAATATCTCTTTTCTTCTCTCTTTGGAGCTGGTTACACAACAGCTGATAGCAGCCTTTATTTCCAAATAGATAAAGATAATTTAGTAATCGTTGAGGTATATGTGGATGTTGTAATCTTTGGTAGTAATGATGATCGACTAAGTAAGAAATTTTCTACAAAGATGAAAATTTAGTTCGATTTGTATTTAATTGGTGAGCTAAAATACTTCTTATGGATTCATATATCTCAGCAAGATAAACAAATATTTATATTTCAAGCTAATTACATCCATGAAATGTTCAAGAAATTCAATTAGAATATTGTAAACTCGTCCTTACTCTGATGGTAACAGGTTGCAAATTGAGCACAGAAAACTCATCTAAGGATGTGTATGAAAGGTTGTAAATATCTATGATTGGTAGTATTATATATGTAACAGCCTCCTAGCTAGTTGTTATGCAAGAAGTTGGACAAGAAGCGAGATTCCAAGCAGTACCAAAACAATTGCATATTATTTCCATCAAAAGAATTATTCAATATGTAAAGAGCACAATAGAATATGGCTTGTGGTATCCAAAGGGTAACAATATCATTATTCAAGCCTTTACAGATGAAGATTGGGCATGAAGCATTGATGATCATAAGAGTACTAGTAAAGAAACATTCTATCTAGGTGGTTGTCTCATATCATGGTTGTGAAAAATTCAAACCTCAATCTCATTATCTACAAGGGAAGCATAATAAATTACATTGACAACTTGTTGTACTCAAGTCCTTTGGATGAAAAAAACTTTGCAAGGTCCTCAAGTACAATTCAATAATCATATTCCCATATTCTGTGATAACAACAGTGCCATCAGCATCTCCAAGAATCATGTCATGCATTCAAAAACAAAATACATTCAGAACAAATATCATTTTGTTAGAGAACAAGTTGCTGAAAATAATATCAAACTTAAATATGTTAGTACAAAATAAAAAATCGCTAATATCTTCAATAAACCTTTACCTCGTGAATAATTTTAATATCTTGTCCAGAACCTTGGGGTTCTCCCAAGTTCTCATTAGGTTTTCTTTATTCATTAAATAAAGGGGGAGTGTACATGTGTAAAGGTCCGCAGTATAGTTGTGTGTCGGGGGGAGTTACCCTTTCCCATTGATATCAAAGGTGGAGAGACTGTTGTAGTAAGATGTGTCATCATCATAGGGGGAGTACTTGTGTTTCCATCAATTCCAAAGGGGGAGATTTCTTATCAGTGGTTATCATTGATTTCAACCCAAGAAACACCAAGGGCTACCCCGATCTTGTATGGGAATTTTAACTTGAAAAATTAATCTATTCCAAGTCAAGAATATTTTAGATGGTTTCTAATTATTTGGGTTCTTCAATTTCTATATGGCACGCCACTTAATTCTTCATGGTTTGAGATATATTTATGTTTGAAGTTAGTAACCCCAGTTAGTGGGCTAAAACCCCATGGGGTTGTGGCATGACACTAATCATTGGTTATGGTCATTGAATAATAAATAATTAATAATTTTTTAAGCTCCAAAAATCCCTCCAACGTTACTTGTTTAAGACCCTCTCAACCTAAGAATTTATATAAATTGTGACCCTCATATCCTCCTCATGTGAGGATTTCGCTACTAAAAACAGGTTATCATGGAATTTTTTCTATAATATTTTTTCTGCAAAGCTTCAGATGCTGTAAAAAAAAACCCACTTGGGAAAAATGTTGATGAATACCGTGTCCCTACTTAATATCATGGTTCACTATATTTACATAGATACGATCTATTGAAATTAGGGTTTTTATAGGCTTTTGAATTTCATCTAAAAGAGGTGACCTTGGAAAAATCGTCATAGCTCTCTTTGTGAGAAGCGGATTAAAATTATGAAAAAGGTGGAAGATATTGCACTAAATATAGTTTTTGGTATATCAATTCAGAGCTGAAGGAGGAAAAAGTGACACGTGGAATGGCATACAAGTTCGCTCTACTAAACTAGTCCATAATTAGCTCATTTTGAGAGATTGGGCATAACCTTGCCTTGAAGAATCCAAATTGGCTTAGACATGTTGTAATGTTCGTTTTTAAACTCATGTGGTGATCATTTTTTAAAGAGATTTCCGGATTATCCAAAATGTTAGAGAATGAGTGTCGACGTTTCGAATTCCAACGAGGATCCATCATCATGACTTTCTTTGAATGAAGAAATGAGAGAAAAGACTCAGACCATTAATAGAGGTAGAAGTATATCTCTAGAAAAGGGCCAACCAAATTTTTTTATAATTTTATATTTTTAATAATTTTTTTATTTTTTAATAGTTATAATAATTAAATTACTAATAAAATTTTATTTTATTAAGGTTAATAATCTAAGTTATAAGGTATAAAAAAAATACTGATTTAATAAGGGACTCATACTAGGCTAAAATTGAAAATAAAGTTTTCTAAAGTTCTATTTTGAAGTCTAGAAAAACTATATTATGGTAAAAGTTTATTGAAAATTAATGATGGAGGTTTTACTATTATCTAATTTAATTTAAGTTTTTAATAAAATATAAATATATAATTGAATTAAAAGGATATATTTAGTTTATTAAATATATCATTATAATTTATTATATATCTGATTTTATTATATAATTAATTTTAAAGATTAATTTAAATTTTAATAAGGTAAAAGTTAAAAAGTAAAAACAATGAGGTGATTTATTATTCTAATAAAAGTTTTAATAAAATATAAATATATAATTAAATTAAAAGGATATATTAAGTTTATTAAATATATCATTTTAATTTATTATATATTTAATTTTATTAAATATTTAATTTTAACGATTTATTTTTAATTTTAACTAGAGTATTAAGCTCATTTTTAATTTACTAAAAAATATTAAGCTAGGAAAAAAGAAAACTAGGTAAGGGATTTTTTTTTTTATAAGGGAATATAGAATAAAATCCTAATAATTATTGATTAGTTAATTAACTTTTTATTTTAACCACACAAAAATTAATTAATTAATGGGGATAATTACTAGAATTTTAGTTCATTAAAACTAAAAACTAACTAAGAATACAAAGGAGGAGGGACATACCTGGGGTTGAAAACTATACCTCACTGGTGTCTGTTTTTGGAGGAGCAGATCATTTTGCCTTGATTTTATGTAGTGATGACTAAAATGGAAAGGAGGACATGGATAAAATCCTAAAACTCAAGAATAATTAAGTGCCTATGTGAAAGGAGGCATATTTGAGCTACTTGAATAAAACTTGCAGGTGTGAAAGGGTCAAGACCACTAACGGAGATCCTATTTGACCAAGTCAACCAGCGTTGTCTAGGTTCATTGAACCTACTTGATAGACTGCGTTGTTCTAGAAAGGGTTTCCAAATGCGAAAGGGGCCAAAGAGATGAAGTGGTTTAGGGTTTTTCCAAGAGACCCTAATGTTATAAAAAGGAGGAGAAAGCACATGAAGTGGTTTTTGATGATATTTCGAATTAGAGGTTGCTTGAGAAACTCTACTTCTCTTGGTTTTTTAGCTAGATAAGGAGGATCTCCTGTTTAGGAATCCTCTCTCCTTCCATGGAGTAGATCTTTGGAGGAGGATGTGCTGCATTTCTCCACTATCCAGCATTTTGGCCAAGCTACATATCCATTAGCAGTGCTGGTCCCATTGAGGGTTTTGCAGCTGCTGGGAAGTTGCAAAAAGTGGTGATTCAGATCTGCAAGGATCTAGGTGTTTTGAGGGATTTCTCTCAGGGAGGGTGTCTTGTGACCACCCGGAAGAGGATATCTATTGTATTTCTATTTCAGATCTATATATTTCATCTATTGTAACATTCATCTCAAGCTACAGTGTTGTTTCTCTAGTGAACTGTGTTATTTTATGTACTGCATTTACTGCTAGTTGTATTTTTCTCATTGTACTTGATTTCTAATGATTGAGGCCAGCCTCTCATCTTGAAGATTCATCTTGTAGCTTGATGATATCTATTGTATAGATATGATATACTGTAATACTATTGATCTCTAGCAATTTCTAGAATTTTATTGCAGTTTCATGTATTAAAAGTCAGATCTACATCTTCTTATGAAATATTTGGTAAAAACCCCAAAGGGGACTTGTGGAAGAGGCTGACAAGTTTGCAGATTTGTTATGGATCTGATTTTACAGAAATAGATCTGCCATATATTTGAGATCCATTATTTATTTTCTGAAGCACACTTAGAGGGACACAGTCCATTCCTTTCTGCAATTTTATGAATGTCAGAGATGTCATTTTAGTGGATTTCAGCACTATTATTTCATGTGATTTGTTGTATGTTAATGGGAGAATCTTTCATAATTCTTATATGATGTCATATGGATAAATTATGAGCCTTATGGCTGAAATTTAGTGATTACTGGGAAAAACTGCATAATTCTGGTTGCTGGGTTTTCATGTTGCAACAACTCTTCTCTTTAGCTGATTTTTAACTAGTCAGCTTCGTGGGATATCTGTTTAAGGTCCTTAAACACATTTTTTTCAGCTAAAATTCATAATGGAGGTTCCCCATAGCCTAATATATGGAATTACAGCCCTATTATATGTTATTTTTTCACTCCCTTACTTATAGAACGTTTTCCCTAAGCCTGTTGCAGAATTTCCTGAAGTGGAATTTCCCGCTTATTCCTTGGATGGTTTTTGCTCCTCTTTGGATTCATTTATTATATCTGAAGGTCTAAGAATATCAAGGGATGAAAAATATATTTTTATTTTGTTATTCCCATCATTTTTGTGTTTCACCAACTTTCTATAGACAGAGTCTGAAACGGGCCAGGTAGCCTCTGGATCTCACCCTCTCCTTAGAGGTGACACATCCAGTAAAATCCCCTTCAGTATGTATTTCGTTTATAAATTTTGGTGTATTTCCATACTACTGTGAATCCATAGAGGAATATCTCAATATATTCCCTACTGAGCCTAATTATTCCCATTTGGAACATTACAGTGGTATCAAAGCATGATCTCTAGCATAACCTGTGAGATCAAGCTATCAGATAAGTGCTGAGAAGAAGCAGAAAGCTGAAAGTAGAAAGTATGGAAAGGATGAGACTACACTCATCTCTTTTCAGATCTAAGAAGAACATCTTGAAGGAGGTTTTGCAAGAAGCGGAAAGAAGAAGCAGGGAAGCTCCCAAGGAGTTTCAAGAAAAATAAGATATTCTAGTCAGATCCTCAATATCTTCCAGAATCCTCATCTTACGGATATGTGAACTCAGCCATATCATCATAGCCTCAAAAAAATTTTAGTGACTCCTTCATGAAGAGGGAAAGAGAAGGGGTGAGTTTATCGGATGCACTGCCAAGGGTCAGATCCCCTTTGGGTGAAGGGTCCTCTTCTCAAGAGGAAAGCTGCAGTGAAACCTTTATGAGGTTTCAAGAGAAATAAGAATACATGGGGACCCCTCCTTCAAGAGAAGGCCAATCTCTAAGGTCTCCTATTGAGGATGAAGCATGTTCCATCTCTAAAGAAAAGGATAGGGGTGATAGCGCAAACATAGCAAGAGGACCTCTAGTACTGCATGAAGAAGAAGAAGGTGCAACTGCTCCAAGGAGAGAATCCCTTGAATTTTTGCAAGGATTTCATAAGAGTCTCACACATAGATATTATCGCACAATCCATGGGAAGCATGTGCCATACCTATCAGATGATGAGATCTTGAATATTGCAGAAGACAGAGGCAAGGGCAAGCTTCAAATGGTGAGAAACTTTTTCCCCTCTGTATTTCAGAAACATGTTGCACAAAGAAGGCTGAAAGATCAATGCAAGAAAATCAAGGACATATCAGTCCCTACATCTTCTCATGATCTATGCCTTAATGTCTCTTTACTTGAAGGAATTCCACCAAGGAGTTCCCATGATGAGTAGAAGAGAAAAGTGTTCCCTCAACCTTGTGCATCAATGTCATCTCTTCTCAAGGGGGAAACTATCACAGTGCTGGAGACTTTGGGTAAGATGCATGCTTATGAGGGTCACATTTCATTTTATGGTTGAATTTATTTTCTTACCTCATATTTTCATCCCATGACTTCCAAGACGAGTGCTATACCATACAAGCTTCATGGCCAACTATGGGTCAAGATTGTTCTCAAACATGGCCACTCCCTTGATGGGCTAAGGGAGATTCTACACCATGATGGGTGTTGTATTAATTCATAAAATATAATTCTCACTTTCAGCCATGGTGAGATGGAGGGAGCAGCAAGTAAGTGGCTTTTGAACCACTTACAAGATTTGATGCATGAAAGGGATAGTCTGCGCTGGTTCTTGTTGGGTGAGTTTAAACACTCCCCAAAATTTCTGATTTTCTTTTCACATGCCTTGTATCTCAAGATGAGGTTGCATAAGAAGAATTCATGGGTGTTTGGGTTGAAAAGGAAGAGGTATGGACATCACATGATAAGCTCCATGTCCATACAATTACTTTTTCCTACCATGTATGTTCATGTATTTCTATTTAGAATGCATTTCAAAGTCATGTATGTACTTGGGCTTGGGAGAAATTGTAACCTTCTCATGGGTTGGAATAAGGATTTTTATTAAAATCATAATGATGCTCCAAACATGAGAGGAGGGATGAAAAATTGGGTGAATGTGTTTATGGTGAATGAAATCTCCCAAATTCAATGGTATTTCAAGGAGAGGATGGAACCTTATGTGACTGTTGCAATATGTATGATGTTTCCTTATGTAAAAGGTCATGTATTGAGTTGGTATCATGAAGGGAAGTCCCTCACATGTGGGGTAATTGGAGCATGTAATATGTTTATTGAATTCTATTTAGCCAAAATTCATTATCCTCTATCATTTCCAAGCTTTGAAGAAGCTTATTTCAGCAAACAAGTGGTGGGATGGCCACTTACTTTTGAGCAGCATGGGAAGGGGAGCCTTCCAACATAGAACTTGAGAAGATATTGGTGTAAGGGCTTTGAAAGAGGGCTACATCAGCATTTTCAAGGAGGCATTGGAATTATAGAGGTGGATGAGCAACATGAATCTTTGGGAGAGTTGAATCAACCCCACTGTTCCTTCTATGGAGGGAGGGAATAGAACCATGCACCTCTCCCTTAATTGGAAAAGAATTATTGGTGAAGGAAATGATCATGTTATACATGTTTTTATTTCTAATTTCATGCATTCTTACACCATTTTTTTGCAGGCCAAAGATTCCGAGTAGAAATGATATATCATGTGTGCCTCTTGGCCAATTTTGGGCTCCAAAATTTTCTGATTTGAGCCACTCCCTTGAAAGGAAAAGGGGGAATTTTTGCAAAGAGAAGGTGCTGCCCAAAAGCACCAAACATGCATCACACTTTCAGCCATGATGATGTGGCATGGGAATAAATAATGAAGGATGGCATGTGCCTCATGAGAGGACCACTCTCCATGTATTGAATGTCTCATATTCCAGAGAGAGCATGGGGCAAACCATGCTTGTTTCATATGATCTATTGTATCCTTATTGGATGAGATAATTGCATTTCATGAGAACATTGGAGGAGCAAGACATGGATGGATTGGTGAGAAATTGGCTTATGGAGGAAGCCTATCTTATGTTTGTGTCACCAAGGAAGAAATCTTGCAGCACTCACCTTGCAGTTGCTTGAGGGCAAGCAACAATTTTGGAGGGGAGGACTGTAATCTTCCTAGTTAGCCCAAGCTAATTGGAACATTTCATTTTGTCTTGATTTTATGCAGTGATGAATAAAATGGAAAGGAGGACATGGAAAAACTCCTAAAACTCAAGAATAAATCAGTGCATATGTGAAAGGAGGCATATTTGAGCTACTTGAATAAAACTTGCAGGTGTGAAAGGGTCAAGTCCACCAAAGGAGATCCTATTTGACCAAGTCAACCAGCGTTGTCTAGGTTCATTGAACCTACTTGATGGACTGCAATGTTCTAGAAAGGGTTTCCAAGTGTGAAAGGGGCCAAAGATATGAAGTGGTTTAGGGTTTTCTAGGAGACCCTAATGTTATAAAAAGGAGGAGAAGGCACATGAAGTGGTTGTTGATGATATTTTGAATTAGAGGTTGCTTGAGCAACTCTACTTCTCTTGGCTGTTTAGCTAGAGAAGGAGGATCTACTATTTAGGAATACTCTCTCCTTTCATGGAGTAGCTCTTTGGAGGAGGATGTGCTACATTTTTCCACTATCTTGCATTTTGGCTAAGCTACATCTCCATTAGTAGCGATGGTCCTGTTGAGGGTTTTGCAGTTGCTAGGAATTTGCAGCAAGTGGTGATTCAGATCTGCAAGGATCTAGGTGTTTTGAGGGATTTATCTCAGGGAGGGTGTCTTGTGACCACGCAGAAGAGGATATATGTTTTATTTCTATTTCAGATATGTATATTTCATCTATTGTAACGTTCAGCTCAAGATACAGCTCCTTTTCTTTAGAGAACTGTGTTATTTTATGTACTGCATTTACTGCTAGTTGTATTTGTCTCATTGTACGTGCTTTTTGATGATTGAGGCTTGCCTCTCATCTTGAAGATTAATCTTGTAGCTTTCTGATATCTATTTTATAGATCTGATATACTGTAATAATATTTATCTTCAGCAATTTCTGTATGTTTCTTGCAGTTTCATGTATTAAAAGTCAGATCTACATCTTCTTGCGCAATATTTGGTAAAAACCCCAAAGGGGAATTCTGGAAGAGGCTGAGTATTTTCCAGATATGGTATGGATCTGATGTTATAGCCATATATCTAACATATATTTTATATTCATTATTTATTTACTAAGGCACACTTAGAGGGACGCAGTCCATTCCTTTCTACAATTTTATGAATGTCAGAGATGTCATTTTAGTGGATTTCTGCACTATTATTTCATGTGATTTGTTGTATGTTAATGGGAGAATCTTTCATAATTCTGATCTGATGTCATATAGCTTAATTATAAGCCTTATGGCTGATATTCAGTGATTACTAGGAAAAAATGCGCAATTCTGGTTGCTGGGTTTTCATGTTGCAGCAGCTCTTCTCTTTAGCTCATTTTTAACTAGTCAGCGTCGTGGAAGATTTGTTTAAGGTCTTTAAACACATTTTTTTCAGCTAAAATTCAGCATGGAGTTTCCCCATAGCCTAATATGTGGAATTCCATCCCTGGTTTGCGTTATTTTTTCACTCCCTTACTTATACAACGTTTCCCTAAGCCTGTTGCAGAATTTCCTGAAGTGGAATTTCCCGCTTCTTCCTTGGATGGTTTTTGTTCATCTTTGGACTCATTTATTAGATCTGAAGGTATAATAATCTCAAGGGCTTCAAAATAAATTTGGATTGTTTTATTCCAATCATTTCTGTGTTTCACCAACTTTCTATAGACAGAGTCTGAAACGGGCCAGGTAGCCTCTGGATCTCACCCTCTCCTTAGAGGTGACACATTCAGTAAAATCCCCTTTAGTCTATCTCTAGTTTAGTAATGCTGGTGAATTTACATACTATTATGAATCCATAGAGGAATATCTCAAGATATTCCCTACTGAGCCTAATTTTTCCCATTTGCAACATAACACCTGTGGCATTGGAAAGAAGACTCAGAGGGATGCGACTTGAGTGAAGATCACATATTGATGATTTGAAATCACAAAGATACATAGGATTCATTTTCAAGCTCCCAGAAGGCAAAAGAAATCTAGATCATGTGTTTTCAAGGGCTGAAAATGATCAAACTTTCTAGGGAAGTAAAGAAAAGAAAGGTGAAGCAAAATTATGTAGCAGAGGTAAGCTCCAGGTAAGTATCTTCTGTATATGAATGTTTATCTCTTAATTGCATTAGGTTATTTGTATTTTAATTTTTTTCTTTTGTTTACCATTGACATATGCTCTATAGAATGAGGTAAGTTTTTCTATTATCATGTCATGGATATTTCCTTGAAAAATTTTCGCACATATTATATATTCATCAATATAAGATGCAATGCATGATCTAATTTTCTTAATAGTGAGAAAGGGTAGCATCACAAGAGCAACAATCAAGGTGAAAAACAACAACAAGAAGTTCACCACATGAAGTCTTCAAGTCAGCAATAGTACATACAGTCATTGTAAATGTATCCTTGTAATGAGTCATTTTAAAAGCATCATTATAAAATTTGTACAAGTTCCTATCTTCCAGGAGTTGAAGAGGCAGTGTCGAGAGGTCTAGGATCATCATTTTGTGGTTGTGTCATAGTTAGGGTTATGGTCTAGTGTGTCTTTTTCTTCCACATCATTCTATATCATTGTAAAGTGGATCATTTTCCATGGTACATGAGTCCATTCTTCTTTTATTATTATATATGGTGGTAGGGTGGTGGTAGGCTGGTGCATGAAGTCACCAACAAGTTCAAGCTGTGAAAACTTTAGGGTGGTAGCATGGTGCTAGGGTGAGTTGTATCTCATTGGGTGTTGGGGTATCCGTTCAGTTGACTATTGAAGAATCTCGGGCATTGGAGCGTCCATCTAGTGGGAGCTAGAGAAGAACTTTTTTTAGATTGTAGGAAGTTGGAGCTTTCATTTCAATTGGATTTGAAGATTAAAGAATTATTAGAAAATCATTCAGGTGGGGGTTTCCACCTTAAAAATTGTCTAAATTTGTGTTCCTTTTGTTTACTTCTATCATTGTAAAAACACTGATAATAATTGAATATTTAATAATTCTCTAAAATATTAATAATAATACACATTGAAAGGAATGTGGATTCACCCACCCTCTCGATATTTCCAATACAATGGATAAAATTATCAACTAAAGTCTACCTCTACTTTTTAAAATTAATTCTTAATGAAAGCGTACAAAAAGAGATCACTTTAGCTACACATGAAAAAGAAAACTAATAACAAATATGGATTTCTAAATTCCTTATATATGAAATATATAGTCGAAACAAAAGAAAAATAAATGCAGATATATGTGGTAAAAGAAGATAAACAATAAAATGAAATAATAGTTTCTCCAAATATCCAATGGACGGGACAAGATATATAAGGAATTTTTTATTATTTTGACACCTTGGAAGGGAAAAAAGTATGATTTTACCAATCCTCCTCAATGGGATGGGTTCTTGGCTATCCTCAATGCTTCAGATCCAAAGTTTATATCTCTCAATGGTGTAGAAAATCCAACACGTGTTGAACTCTATGGGAGCTCAAGAAGAAAAATAATAAAAGTGATCAAAGTCTAACAATGACAAGATGATCAAATTTTCACCATGATAAAAGGATCAAAGGTATATAATGAATGAAAAGAACTCCTATTTATAACAAAATATTGAGTTATCTTTGATAATGGAAAATAATAAAATATTATTAGCGAAGATCTAATATCATGGAATATTTTATTATATTTTGTTGGAGGGAAAAGAAATTTAAATTGGTTAAATCCATTTATTTAGAAATAATAAACAAATAATTGATTTATTTATCATTTCAAGGATGGGGTTAAGGAATAAGTTAACAGATAATGATTTATTTTATTATTCCTAAATTATCTAGTCAATTTTGACAAGGAATATTAATTAAATAATGATTTAATTAATTATTCCTAGAGAATAATAATACAAATAATGATTTATCTAATTATTTATCATTAATTGGGTTAAATATGACTAGGGATATTTCTTAAACAATGGTTTAATTAATTATTCCTAGAGGAAAATTAAATAAATAGGGATTTATTTAATTATTCCTCATGTAGTTTCCTATTTGGACCAGAAATAACTTATTAAACTATGGTTTATTAAATTATTTGTTATAGTGAAAGAAATTTTGGTGAAATTGGTCTTACATGGTGTATTTCAATCCATCTAATTGTAAATGGTTAGATGAAAAAATATTTGCGTAACATATCCCCCCCCCCCCCCGAGTGTGTGAGCATTAGGAGCTAATCTATGATTGAAGTACGTTGTAAGAAGACATTCACGAGACAACAAAGGCAAGTCATAGAGAGAGAGATACATAGAAAGAGTGAAGCAAGAGAGAACACTAACCTGAGGGGGTGAGACCTACAAATGATATAAGTCTCCTTTATTGTTTTGGTAACTATTCTGAGTGAGGCGAGGGAGGCATACCTATGCTTGTTGAGAGGAGAAATTACAAAGAATAATTTCGTGCTCAATAAAATGAGACTAAGCTATAAAGTACATGATCTGTTGGCATAAAATGGGCCAGAAAAAAATATAATGGATCCCACATACATATTGCATCTGGGACAACAACCAAGACAAAATAAAATAATATATGAGTACATTAGATATAATCACAACCAAAGAAGAGATGATAAACATGAAAGGGCTCTAAAAATATAAATGGATCATCTGAGTGATACATGCATGCTATATGCACTACAAGAAGCTGGAACAAAACCCATAAAAATATGTGGAGCTGCATCTGAGGCTGTAACATAAAATGAGGTCATCCAGGCATGTGGGGGGCTACCTGAATGGCCACCCCCTCATGAGGTTTGAAACATCTCACACACACCCAGGAATTAATAGATCAATATAATGGATCACTGAACTATCAAGTATAAGAATCTTCATCATGCTAAAGTGGAGAGGATGAGAAACAATCAAGTCGAAGGGCTATAAGTAGTCCCTTTGCCTGATCCAAGGCATCGAATAGGAATGGAAGCTTCGACGAAGATACAACTCCCTCTAGACCTATATTTAGGAATGAATGTCTTGATGTTGACATAAGGAGGTCCACCATAAGTGAGGCAATGAGGGTCCTCAACTAAGGCACGATAGATAATAGTAGAGAGACTGATGGACTGAAACTAGGGATGATGATGGAATGGTAGAATATTGAGTAGAAAATGAACGAATTCCCTTGTCATAACATTTAAATCATGGATGACATGGCAATGACTGACTCGAATCTTGAGGGGATGAGGGTTAGTGGGGTTGGAGGCCAAAATGGGCTACACTAGAGAGGGAGAAGGCATGAATGGATGGAATATTGTAACAACATGAAAAGGGACTCATGACAGACTCCATTAATGTGGTGATGATTAAAATTGGATGCTCTAATCAAGGGAAACTTTATGATGCTGCCACACAGAATAGGCCCGATGGGGGCCATAAAAACATGAGCAAGAGATGGTTAATCACGAAGAAAATCGACACATGCATTGAAATGTATGAAAGTGAAGTCATACCCCATGTACAAGTGGTTCAAGTGTAGAAATTTTATTTTTAGAGGCAGTGAAGTGACCCTTCTTGGCAAAAAGGCTTCCAAATGAAGTATCAATTGACAAAAAAAAATGACACCCATTTTAGAGCTCGGCGATAGATTTCCAATGGTGTCAACAGTTCGTCAAAAGGAGCTACAGTTTGGTCACAATTGGAAAAAGACAAAATAGGGTTTCTCTTTTAACAGGGAAAATTCCCTCCACTTTGGTTCATTTTCTAGTGCAACTGTGGTGGGAATGGAGAGGAGGAGAAGGCCCTAAATCTTGCGGCATTCATAGCAGAAAAACCAGTCGTGGGAATCGAGATATGTTAGTTACAAGTAGGTGGCCTAACCTCACTCTTTAGTTTTAGTGGTTTACAATTTCAGATTAGGTTCCCAGATCCCCAGAACAACACCCTACCCTTTCTCATGTCTGACTCACACTTTCTAGACCTTGTTGTTGTGCTGGGTTGCAGTTTTTAGAGGGAAAATTCTTGACCTCATAGGGATAGAGCTAGGAAAGTGCGAGCTGCCAAAAAGTTGATTTTTGTCTTATTTTTGGTTGGGAGCTAGGGCTTGATGTTTTTTTTTTTGTAGTTTTTATTCCTCTAACTAACCAATTCTTGGGTTTGTGCAGGTATGGAAGAGTTAAATATCAACTGGAGAGAGAGAGAGATTTGGATGTGCTTCGTTTCGAGATCCAAGGGGATCATGTGGTCAGACATGCACTAGATAGGTATGGGGTTCTCAAATTGGTTGAGAACCAATTGATGAGGACAGGGGAGCCCTTGCTATCCAGGATAGTGAGATACTAGGATCTAGGCCTATAGCTCTTTATCATGCAAGGGAACTAGATTAAGCTAACTATTTAGGAAATCTATTTTCTAACTGGTATTCCACCATTGGGGATGGTGGGAAATATCCAACTACTATTACCACTGGGGAAAAATATATTTGAGTTCATGGAACACAATTTCTAGCTAGATGTACATGTCAGGGGCATGTCTATATGGATCGTAGATCTAGAGAGGCTAGAGACTCAAGCTCTCATCGCGACATTGTTGCAGATCTTGGGAAACCATGCGTTCGACCACATCACCGAAGGATAGATGATGCTGGTTGAGATTTTGTTGAGTGGGACCTACTATGGGTGGGCCTATATGATGTTGGCGGCATTGAAACTATAGTTGTCACTATGCAATAAAAAATTTAAGTATTTTTGTTCTTTCAGTACAGTGTTATGCTTGTTCCTCTTCGAGAAGATCCATACACTTCGACCTCATGTATAGATACAGGACAGGAGCTCACGAGAACCCAGCCTGCACCACTGGGGGTAGCTACTACAGCGAGGAGGAGGCGGAGCAGTCAGACGAGTGTTCCAACTTGAGTTATTCACATATTGGGACTACATTCTGATGTATATAAACGAATATCCATACAGTGGGATGAACTGTTAGGGGGACCTAGTCTTTCCAATTCCGCCTGGTCTAGCATGGGGAGCAGATGGTAAGTAGCAAGTTTTTGTATTTTATGGTGAATTTAAAGTTTTATAATTATGTATGAGTCACTAATTCGTTACTTTTGGTATGCATATATAGAACCGGTGAAAATGGTCATGTATATAGAACGTCGCGCACCGCTAGGGGCTGTAGAGTCTAGCATACTAGAGGAGATGATAGATTGGATTTAGAGTTACTACTAGAGGATGTCTACCACATATGTGATTTGTTGACGATTTGAGTATTAGAGCATGAATTTCATGATCTATATGACCGTAGCATTCATGAACATGTCGGGCTACCCTCATAGTGGCAAGGGGTCATGTGACGCATGGCAATGGTCGAGTGTTAGGCCATAATTGTGAATTACAAATAAATCACGCTTCCCTATACATGTGCTAGTCTAGAACAACAGGTGAAATACTATACAACTATTTTTCCTAACTTAGAATAAACACACGGAGAGTATTGGAGGCTTACTTGGTCAGTCACTTCCAAATGGCTCCTTCTGTCGCTTTTGTTGTAGCTTCAAATTCAAGCGGTTTGTGCGAGATGATTCCTGCAAAGAAGAACACTAAAACAACAGAAGATTCAATAATATAGATGTCTATTCAAGCTAGTTAGCTAAATCAATAAATCATAAACCATATACATCTACCAAGATCTTATAATATGGAAAATCAAAGTCAATACAGATGCATATAGGGAAAAATAAGCAGTACTCTTTATTGATGATAGAAGGAGAGGTTAAAACGAAATGAATGATTTGAAGTGACCTTTCAACAACATCCCCAAGCATCATCACAGTATAAATATCTCCAGAAACAGCTATACAAATCTAGCTCTCAATTGAAAATTCTCCAGCATTTCTCTACTCAAATTATTCCTTCTCAAGCACTTAGATCAGTGCTCAATTTATAGATGAACTGTAGGTTGTTTTGTAATAAATGAATTTCCAATAATAGGCAAGACATGTATCCAGTCATGTAGATGTCAAGTGGACACTTGGATCTGAAGCTTCACACATTTGAACTCTTCTAGAAGGCACTGGCCAAGTGGAGATTCTAGAACAATGAGAATTTCACTCCCAATGTGACCAATCCACCTGTGAATGTTAGGAAGTGCTCTGTAGAGCAACCTTGCATGGGGCTTCCTGCATATGCAATGCACTTAGGCCCCTTAGAGCATGCGTTGGGGAGCTATCATATGCTATATAATAAGCTTCAAACCTTGGAAACCTTTGCTTGATGAAAATATTTCTTGATTTGTTCTTGTTTCTTGTCTTAGGGCATGTAGCAACTGAAATGATAGGGAATGATATACCCTTGATCATTGGTCCTGGAGATGATGCCCAATTAACTAGGTCATTGGGAATGGTTCCCAAATTTACCTATGACAATTTCCCCCTAAAGCATGAGATCCAAGTAATAAAAACATTTGATTAAGATGCTTTACACTATGATGGGTTGGAAATGAAGCGGAGTGGTCACCTGCATCAATATTAAGATACATTCCATCATGATATATCCTCTTTAACCATAATTGCTGAGGGTAGGCATTCCCATGTTCAGCACATAAAAAATATAATAACATGTACATAATTCATAAAGTCATTTTCATGGGAATGTTGCCTAGATGCAGACATGCCTATAGATATAGGCCCATGTTTGGATGAAAATCTGTATGTAAAGTACATTTACAGATGATGTGTACAAAAATCTGAAAATCGCAGGCTAGATGGATGGAACTAGATCCGTGGTCTTCTTATCTCATTCACTCGATCATTCGATTACAAGTCTAGCCATGCGAATATATGATTTGTAGTCGAACATGGAAAGACATTATTTGATTATCAACCAATGGTGTGAGCTGTTAACAAACACGAGAGAACCACCATTAATTAAAATGGTCCTCAAGGTACTGTAGTACATTTCGTAAGGCATGAATAGATGATTTGATGTTGAACACCAAACAAAATCTCTCTATAAAAGGTCTGGAAGCGAGGATCTTGTCGATGCTATAACAAGCCTCATGGTACTGGAATTTGATGTTTCTAAGTGAACTTCCTAGATATTTATTTGTGGTCAACAGGAAGTTACCTTAATGAAAAATAGGAGTTACTGATTTCGGAGACAAGGGTATGACTTGATATAGAAAATTTCAGGGATGACTGTCTTGAGAATGACGGTTTATGAGTATTGTAGAAGGATGAGTTTTAAATCACTAGATGACTTCTCTTGAAAATATCGGTGACACTGTGATGAGTTGGCAGCATTGACCCAAAATCGAAGAGAAGGTATGATGAACCATAGGTGTGAATGAACCGTCAATATGGTTACCCAACCCAAATAGTCACAGACATGGAGTGAAAGAAGTGTCTTATTCAAGAGTGACTTTCTACCAAAAATAATTCTTGCTCACTTTTTCCAAATTTTCCCCAGTTATTTGTCGACCAGTACCTCTTTATTTTTTAACAAGATTAAGGAGGATAACATTTTCTTGATCTATAATTCAACCCTTCTAGTGAATAAAGTATCACTATTTAATAATTTAACGAGTTTAGCAATGAATGAAACTCGGTTCTTGCCATGATCGACAAGCCCGTCGCTATTTATGTTTTGACAAGCTTAACGACAATGATAGCCTAATAATTTTTCATATTTAGAGATTTTGAAAAGGAGGATGAAAGAAAACTCCATAAGTACCTTTTCATAAATTTGTCTCTCAGACCTAAAAAAGTGTAAAATAATATCTGAGAGAACCTCTTTGGTCATGTTTAACCAAAGTATTCATTTTTCGTAAATAATCCATCTCAGTCCGGAAAAGAGTTAAACTTATACTGAGTAGATATCAATTCATTTACTTTTACAAGCTCGAAAAGACAAGTGATCCGCAATATTTTCATATTATCGGAGTCTGAAAAGAGCTGAAAGAAGACTCCAGGGGTTCCTTTTTTGTTGTTATCAAAGCTCAAAAAAGAGATAAAAGTGCACTTCAAATCATTTTTCATTTTTATAAAAGGTCGAAAAATAAGGAGGAAAAGTATTCTTTGTGGTCAAGTCATTCTCTGAATAAATATGCACGGCTAACCTATTCATTAGTTGTATGTCTTCTTTTAGAGCAACATCAAATGGATTAAAAATACCTGTTTCATGATAAAAACATAATAAAACCATAGTCATAGCAATAAATTTAACTTGCAAACAATTAAATGACTATAAAAATTAGTTTCACTATTCATTTTTACCATTCCATAGTTACCATTTTTATTTTGGAGCTCTGAACCTGATTTTTTCCCCGAAATTTAGTCGTTGATTGTGGTCATTTATTTGAACGAATTTCATCGCCGTTTGATCCAGGCTCGTACCATGAACCCACTTTTCCCTTTGGTATTCATTTCATCTCCAATTTTTGTATATTTTTAGGGTTTTAAGGTCCCTAAGGTAAATTCTGCCCAAAATGAGGGAAAAGTAGCCATGAATGTTGAAACCTATGTTTCATAGCAGGTACAATGAAGGGTACCTACATATGCAACACATTGTCTTAGCCCAACGAGTTTGTTAGGTGCAGCTCAAGTTTTTGGTTTTCATGTTGTGCCCAAAATTTGCCTAGTTTTTTTGCAATGAATGGAATCTAATGGATATCATGGTTGTATTTCACGTTTCAATCAGATTATAATGACGATTACATGGAGGGGAATACAACATGATGAACAAGGTATGATTGCCTTGAATGATCAGGGTACTATAATAGCCTTAAGAGATTGTGGACTACTTAGTACTTCAAATTGTTAGGAATGAGGCAACAAATATAACTCTTGGACTTCTTAGTTCGAGCATGGGATCCAGCGATAGAGGCATTTCACATTAAAAATAAAGTGGTTCCCATAACAGTTGAGGACGTGTATTTTCTCACAGGTATGTTGAGGAGAGGTTTGCCCATTTCTCTCACAGGATCTACCATTGGAGGAGACACAATGAGGGATTATGTTATGCAGTATTGCTATCTAGGGGCAGAACCTAACAAAGATGGAAAAATAAACATCCAGGATGTTAGGGATTTGGCTTTGAGAACCATCATTTTCATGATCGCTAAACTTGCTGGAAACATTACACTACATGTAGTGAACATATCATATATTTAGTATGTGCTAGAGTGTTTAGAGCCAACAAACTTCAACTGGTATAAAGTTGTTCTATCTCAGATAAAGGAAAAACTAAACAAAGAAAATGGAGGAAGGAAGAATACTTTTAGTTATCGTTCAATCCTAATCTCCTTCACTTTGGAACGGATTCCACTGATGCAGCCACAACATGTAACACTAGATATATCTAGTCCTAGAGATCCTCAAATGCAAATATGGGTAAAACTCATGGGTCGACATGTAGGCCAATCAACCATTGTGTTCTCTAATGCATTATTCACCTGGTTCCAACGACAAATCTTCGCCATCGATGAGTATGCATATGCAGGCGTTGAATTCCAAGGAGATCCAGATTTACTATTACCAAAAGGCGCTTAGTGGGTGCAATGGGTAAGAATGTTTTCACCATTTTTTTTATTTTCCTAATGTTTATACAATGGTTTTGTATTTTAATTTTTTCCCAAGACTAAACTAAATGTTTTATGAAATGAAAATATCAGTGGTGTTCAACCAGTAGAGGAACCGGAGCACAAAGCAGATGCGCGAGTAGAGAGGGTTGTCGGGAATGCAGTCCTTTAGGACCTTGATATGGCTGAGACTCTGGCTGAGCTTTAGCAGCACATAGAGGGTTTGACCTTCAGAATTCCAGATCTCCGGGTTGAAGAGTTACCCGTGCGACTGCATCGACACACTATTGGGGTTTCTAACTGTTGGGTGCGATTACTTCGTAGGATTGCTAGATCTATAGCATGTTACCATGAGCACCACTAGTCTACTTGTGACATTTTGAATAAATTTTGAGGTCAGATGACCAATGTGTCTTGGGCACAAATTTTCTAAAAACCTATAGCTATCTATATATGTGATTTCAGATTTTTTCTTATGTTTATTGTGCAATCCTATTCAATGATGTGAATTTTTTCCTTACATATGTTGAAAATGTCTGTCTAAGACTTGATTAGCTAATGAATCATTCAATGTGCTCAAAGTGCTGGAAATATGTTGATATTGAATGAAATCAAAATTTCTTTCGAAAATTCGAACTCTTAGGAACAATCTAAGAAGTGTTGGATTTCTAATAGTATAAACACTAGTAAGTTGTAATTCCACAAGTGGTGAGTCTAACCTTATGATTATGCGGTTAATACCAAATGAAATGGCATCAGAGAGAATTTCGATCAACGCGCTATACTCAGCAATATTGTTCATTGATCTACCAATACAAATCCCTTGAAAACTCACTAACTCTCTATTCAAAGCGAAAATGGCCCACACTGCAGAGGATAGATTTTGTGTACTATGAATAGTACCATCAACATATCCAACAAATGGTTGCGAAGATTCAGACATCTGCGATGAAATTGTAGAGCGGATTACTAATGTCAAGAAACCTCTAAAAAAAAATTAAGATAGTGAATGCAAATCAACAACATATATACAATATAATACAAAAAATTACTACGCTCATGATTAATCATAGTAACGTTTCAAATGCAACCCATTTCTAGGCCGTGCCAATGGAATTCCATCGTAATCAACTAACTCGTAGCCACCCTTAGCAAGAACACTTTCGACAATATAGGGTCCATGCCACAATGGCTCGAATTTCCCTGTACCTATTACATCAGCTTCTTGATTGTAAAAAAGGACCAAGTCACCCTCTGAGTAGATGTCAGGCTAGAAATTTTTGTCGTATTGCGCCTTAATATATTTTTTATGTTCTTCGTTGGCCAATTGGGCTTCACGACACATTTCATCAATATGGATGAGGTTAAGGAGACATGCTTCTTCTTCTTAGGTTTCAGGTAACAAACCTATCGCGAGTTTTAGCGATGATATTTCACATTGGATTGGTAAGATAGCTTACAGACCATACACCAATTGAAAAGGAGTAAATCCAGTTGCGTTTCTCACCTAGGTTCGATACGCCCATAAGGCGGAGTACAGGATCAAATCCCAGTTACTTTTACAGACTCCTATCATTCATTTAAGAATTTTGTTAATAGCCTCAACTTGTCCATTTTATTGTGGATAATAAGGAGTAGAATTATCATGTGATAATCCTAACTTAGTAGTCAATTCAGACATCATGTGGTTACAAAAATTCTTCCCATGATCTGTAGCTATGGCCTGTGGGACCCCAAACCATGCAATAACGTGATTAGAGAAAAAAAATACAGTTGTCTATCCTGTGTTGTTGAATATAGGCATCGCTTAGGCCCATTTGGTAAAATATTTGACTGCAGAAATAATATAACTATGTCCCCTAGATGAAGGAGGGTTATAGGTCATTAATTCAATACCCCATTTCATAAATGGTCCCACATAGGCAACAAGATGCATTGGCGCTGGTACAGTGTTATGCTTGTTCCTCTTCGAGAAGATCCATACACTTCGACCTCAAGTATAGATACAGGACAGGAGCTCACGAGAACCCAGGATGCACCACTGGGGGTAGCTACTATGGAGAGGAGGAGGCGGAGCAGTCAGATGAGTGTTCCAACTTGAGTTATTCACATATTGGGACTACATTTTGATGTATATAAACGAATATCCATACAGTGGGATGAACTGTTAGGGGGACCCAGTCTTTCTAATTCCGCCTGGTCTAGCATGGGGAGCAGATGGTAAGTGGAAAGTTTTTATATTTTATGGTGAATTTAAAGTTTTATAATTATGTATGAGTCACTAATTCATTACTTTTGGTATGCATATATAGAACCGGTGAAAATGGTCATTTATATAGAATGCCCCGCACCGCTAGGGGCTGTAGAGTCTAGCGTACTAGAGGAGATGATAGACTAGATTTAGAGTTACTACTAGAGGATGTCTACCACATATGCGAGTTGTTGACGATTGGGGTATTATAGCATGAATCTCATGATCTATATGACCATTTCATTCATGAATGTGTCGGGCTACCCTCGTAGTGGCAAGGGGTCATGTGACGCATGGCAATGGTCGAGTGTTGGGTGAGAATTGTGAATTACAAATAAATCACACTTCCCTATACATGTGCTAGTCTAGAACAACAGGTGAAATACTATACGACTATTTTTCCTAACTCAGAATAAACACACGGAGAATATTGGAGGCTTACTTGGTCAGTCGCTTCCAAATGGCTACTTCTGTCGCTTCTGTTGTAGCTTCAAATTCAAGCGGTTTGTGCGAGATGCTTCCTGCAAAGAAGAGCACTGAAATGACAGAAGATGAAATAATATAGATGTCTATTCAATTTAGTTAGCTAAATCAATAAATCATAAACCATATACATCTACCAAGGTCTTATAATATGGAAAATCAAAGTCAATACAGATGCATATGGGGAAAAATAAGCAGTACTCTTTATTGATGATAGAAGGAGAGGTTAAAACGAAATGAATGATTTGAAGTGACCTTTCAGCAACATCCCCAAGCATCATCACAGTATAAATATATCCAGCAACAACTATACAAATCTAGCTCTCAATTGAAAATTCTCCAACATTTCTCTACTCAAATTCTTCCTTCTCAAGCACTTAGATCTGTGCTCAATTTATAGATGAACTGTAGGTTTTTTTGTAATCAATGAATTTCCAATAATAGGAAAGACATGTATCCATTCATGTATATGTCAAGTGGACACTTGGATCCGAAGCTTGACACATGTGAACTCTTCTAGAAGGCACTGGCCAAGTGGAGATTCCAGAACAATGAGAATTTCACTCCCAATGTGACCAATGAACCTATGAATGTCGGGAAGTTCTCTGTAGAGAAGCCTTGCATGGGGCTTCCTGCATATGCAATGCACTTAGGCCCCTTAGAGCATGCGTTGGTGAGCTCTCATATGCTATATAATAAGCTTCAAACCTTGGAAACTTTTGCTTGATGAAAGTATTTCTTGATTTTTTCTAGTTTCTTGTCTTAGGGCATGTCGCAACTGAAATGATAGGGAATGATAGACCCTTGATCATTGGTCCTGGAGATGATGCCCAATTAACTAGGTCATTGGGAATGGTTCCCAAATTTACCTATAACAATTTCCCCCTAAAGCATGAGATCCAAATAATAAAAACATTTGATTAAGATGCTTTACACTATGATGGGTTGGAAATGAAGCGGTGTGGTCACCGGCATCAATATTAAAATACATTCCATCATGATATATCCTCTTTAACCATAATTGCTGAGGGTAGGAATTCCCATGTTCAGCACATAAACAATATAATAACATGTACATAATTCAGAAAGTCATTTTCATTGGAATGTTGCCTAGATGTAGACATGCCTATAGATATAGGCCCATGTTTGGATGAAAATCTGTATGTAAAGTAAATTTACAGATGATGTGTACAAAAATCTGAAAAACGTAGGCTAGACGGATGAAACTAGATCTGGGGTCTTCTTATATCATTCACTCGATCGTTCGAGTACAAGTCTAGCCATGCGAATATATGATTTGTAGTCGAACATGGAAAGACAATATTTGATTATCAACCAATGGTGTGAGCTGTTAACAAACACGAGAGAACCACCATTAATTAAAATGGTCCTCAAGGTATTGTAGTACATTTTGTAAGGCGTGAATAGATGATTTGATGTTGAACACCAAACAAAATCTTTCTATAAAAGGTCTGGAAGCGAGGATCTTGTCGATGCTATAACAAGCCTCATGGTATTGGAATTTGATGTTTCTAAGTGAACTTCTTAGATATTTATTTGTGGTCAACAGGAAGTTACCTTAATGAAAAATAGGAGTTACTAATTTCAGAGACAAGGGTATGACTTAATATAGCAAATTTCAGGGATGACGGTCATGAGAATGACGGTTTATGAGTATTGTAGAAGGATGAGTTTTAAATCACTATATGACTTCTCTTGAAAATATTGGTGACACTGTGATGAGTTGGCAGCATTGACCCAAAATCGAAGAGAAGGTATGATGAACCGTCAAGATGATTACCCAACCCAAATAGTCATAGACATGGAGTGAAAGAAGTGTCTTGTTCAAGAGCGACATTCTACCAAAAATAATTCTTGCTCACTTTTTCCAAATTTTCCCCAGTTATTTGTCGACCAGTACCTCTTTATTTTTTAACAAGCTTAAGGAGGATAACATTTGCTTGATCTATAATTCAACCCTTCTAGTGAATAAAGTATCACTATTTAATAATTTAATGAGTTTAGCAATGAATGAAACTCGGTTCTTGCCATGATCGACAAGCCCGTAGCTATTTATGTTTTAACAAGCTTAACGAAAATGATAGCCTAATCATTTTTCATATTTAGAGATTTTGAAAAAGAGGATGAAAGAAAACTCCATAAGTACCTTTTCATAAATTTGTCTCTCGGACCTGAAAAAGTGTAAAATAATATATGAGAGAACCTCTTTGGTCATGTTTAACCAAAGTATTCGTCTTTCATAAATAATCCATCTCAGTCCGGAAAAGATTTAAACTTATACTGAGTAGATATCAATTCATTTACTTTTACAAGCTCGAAAAGACAAGTGATCCACAATCTTTTCACATTATCGAAGTCTGAAAAGAGCTGAAAGAAGACTCTAGGGGTTCCTTTTTTGTTGTTATCAAAGCTCAAAAAAGAGATAAAAGTGCGCTTCAAATCATTTTTCATTATTATAAAAGGTCGAAAAATAAGGAGGAAAAGTATTCTTTGTGGTCAAGTCATTATTTGAATAAATCCACACAGCTAACCTATTCATTAGTTGTATGTCTTGTTTTAGAGCAACATCAAATGGATTAAAAATACCTGTTTCATGATAAAAACATAATAAAACCATATTCATAGCAATAAATTTAACTTGCAAACAATTAAATGACTATAAAAATTATTTTCACTATTCATTTTTACCATTCCATAGTTACCATTTTTATTTTGGAGCTTTGAACCTGATTTTTTCCCTGAAATTCAGTCGTTGATTGCGGTCATTTATTTGAACGAATTTCATCACCGTTTGATCCAGGTTAGTACCATGAACCCCCTTTTCCCTTTGGTATTCATTTCATCTCCAATTTTTGTATATTTTTACGGTTTTAAGGTCCCTAGGGTAAATTCTGCCCAAAATGAGGGCAAAGCAGCCATGAATGTTGAAACCTATGTTTCATAGCAGGTAAAATGAAGGGTACCTACATATGCAACACACTGTCTTAGCCCAACGAGTGCGTTGGGTGCAGCTCAAGTTTTTGGTTTTCATGTTGTGCCCAAAATTTGCCAGGTTTTTTTGCAATGAATGGAATCTAATGGATATCATGGTTGTATTTCACGTTTCAATCAGATTATAATGACGATTACATGGAGGGGAATACAACATGATGAACAAGGTATGATTTCCTTGAATGATCAGGGTACTATAAGAGCCTTAAGAGATTGTGGACTACTTAGTACTTCAAATTGTTAAGAATGAGGCAACAAATATAACTCTTGGAGTTCTTAGTTCAAGCATGGGATCCAGCAATAGAGGCATTTCACATTAAAAATAAAGTGGTTCCCATAACAGTTGAGGACGTGTATTTTCTCACAGGTTTGTTGAGGAGAGGTTTGCCCATTTCTCTCACAGGGTCTACCATTGGAGGAGACACAATGAGGGATTATGTTATGCAGTATTGCTATCTAGGGGCAGAACCTAACAAAGATGGAAAAATAAACATCTAGGATGTCAGGGATTTGCCTTTGAGAACCATCATTTTCATGATCGATAAACTTTCTGGCAACATTACACTACATGTAGCGAACACATCGTATATGTAGTATGCGCTAGAGTGTTTAGACCCAACAAACTTCAACTAGTCTAAAGTTGTTCTATCTCAGACAAAGGAAAAACTAAACAAAGAAAAGGGAGGAAGGAAGAATACTTTTGGTTTTCGTTCAATCCTAATCTCCTTCACTTTGGAACGGATTCCACTGATGCAGCCACAACATGTAACACTAGATATATCTAGTCCTAGAGATCCTCAAATGCAAATATGTGTAAAAATCATGGGTCGGCATGTAGGCAAATCAACTGTTGTGTGCTCTAATGCATTATTCACCTAGTTCCAACGAAAAATCTTTTCCATCGATGAGTATGCATAAGCAGGCGTTGAATTCGGAGGAGATCCAGATTTACTATTACCAAAAGGCGCTTAGTGGGGTGCAATGGGTAAGAATGTTTTCACCATTTTTTTTATTTTCCTAATGTTTATAAAACGGTTTTGTATTTTTATTTTTTTCCCAAGACTAAACTAAATGTTTTATGAAATGAAAATATTAGTGGTGTTCAACCAGTAGAGGAACCGGAAAAAAAAGCAGATGTGCAAGCAGCGAGGGTTTTCGGGAGAGCAGTCCTTTAGGACCTTGATATGGCTGAGACTCTGGCTGAGCTTCAGCAGCACAAAGAGGGTTTTACCTTCAGAATTCTGGATTTCAAAGAAGAGGTTACCTACGTACACCATTGACACACTATTCTGGTTTTTCCTAATGCTTGGGTGTGATTGTCATAGGATTGCTAGGATTCATAGCATCAACACAGAAAGCCACTAATGAAATTGAACGCGATATTATTTTGAATATAAATTTTAGGTCAGACACCGAATGTAAAAGGCACAAATTTTCAAAACCTATAGCTATCTATATATGCATTTCATAGTTTTTCTATGTTTATTGTGCAATCCTATTCAATGATGTGAATTTTTCTTTACAAGGTTAAAAATATTGTCTAGACCATATAGCTAATAAACATTAAACGTACTAAATTGGTAAAAGATATGTTTATATTAATGAAATCAAAGTTCATTAAAAATCTGTCCTTGGTTAGGAACAACTAAAGTGTTGGATTTCTAATAGTATAAACACTAGTAAGTTGTAATACCACAAGTTGTGAGTCTAAACTTATGATAATGTGGTTAATACCAAATGAAATGGCATCAGAGAGAATTTTGATCAACACGCTATACTCAGCGATATTTTTTGTCGATCTACCGATACAAATCCCTTGAAAACTCACTAACCCGCCGTTTAGAGTGAAAATGGCCCATGTTGCAGAGGATAGATTCTGCGTACTATGACTAGCACAATTAGCATATCCAACAAATGGTTCCAAAGATTCAGAAATTTGCGATGAAATGTAAAGAGGATTACTAATGTCAAGAAAACTCTAAAAAACAAACTAAGATCGTGAATGAAAATCAACAAAATATATACTATATAATACAAAAAATTACTATGCTCATGATGAAGCATAGTAACGTTTAAGATACAACCCATTTCTAGGTTGTGCCACTGGAATCCCATCATAATCAACTAACTCATAGGCACCCTTAGCAAGAACACTTTTGACAATATAGGGACCATGCCACAATGGCTCGAATTTTCCTGTACTTATTACATCAGCTTCTTGATCGTAAAGAAGGACCAAGTCACTGAGTATACGGTGCCAGAAATTTTTAAAGTTATTGCTTAATATATCTTTATGCATTTGTTGTCAACTGGGTTTGGTTGGTTACATTTCATCAAGATGGTTGAGGTTAAGGAGACATGCTTTTATTAGTTCTGTGCAACTATCGCGAAATATACAATGATATTTCACATTGGGATTAAAAGATAGCCATACCATACACCAATTGAAAAGGAGAATTCAGTTTGCTTCACTTATGGTTCATACACCACATATGAGTACAATATCAAATTCCAGTTCCTTTTACAGACTCCTATCATTCATTTAAGAATTTTGTTAATAGCCTCAACTTGTCCATTTTATTGTGGATAATAAGGAGTAGAATTATCATGTGATAATCCTAACTTAGTAGTCAATTTAGACATCATGTGGTTACAAAAATTCTTCCCATGATCTGTAACTATGGCCTGTGGGACCCCAAACCATGCAATAACGTGATTAGAGAAAAACAATACAATTGTCTATCTAGTGTTGTTGAATGTAGGCATCGCTTAGGCCCATTTGGTAAAATATTTGACTGCGGAAATAATATAACCATGTCCCCTAGATGAAGGAGGGTTATAGGTCATTAATTCAATACCCCATTTCATAAATGGTCCCACATAGGCAACAAGATGCATTGGCGCTGGTGGTTTGTGGATCTTACGATAAAAAATATGGCACACATGACAACTTCTGACTGCGAGGATGCAATCTCGAAAAATAGTAGGCCAAAAGTAACCAATGTGGAGTATATTCTACATGATATCATATCCAGATAAATGTATACCACAAGCCCCAACATGAAAATCATATAACACTTTTTTAGCCTCCTCATGAGTGAGGCACCTCCTTAAAATTGTATCGACACCACGACGATAAAGTGTATCGCCGACGATTAGATAATCTTTGGTTTGGTATCAAATACATCGTTGTTCAGAGCAAAAGGTATTAGGTCAAAAGGTTTAGGTTTGCAGATAAATGATGAAATCCCCATACCAAGGATTAGATGATTCGATCAGAAGTAGAGACTCGTCAGGAATTGATGGTTCTGACATAGGTGCAGTGCTATTAGAGGGAAGGTCACATAGAAGCTCAACTAAAAATAAAGAATTCTTTGACTTGGATTTGATGAATTCCAAATCAAATTCCTATAAAATCACAATCCATTTTGAACATTTCCCCCCAGCAATTAATGTGATAAGATATAAGTCATGGCGTTGCAATCTGAAACTATTGTTGTTTTTCAGATCATGATATAATGACGATATCTTTGGACAGCTTGAACAGCTTCCAAGGAAATATTTTCCACGTACGAGTACTTAACATCCGTATCATTGAGATTATGACTGAAATAATAGATCGTATGTTCAATTCCATATTCTACTTGGACCAATACCATATAGATGGTCATTTCAGCTGCGACGATATATAGGAAATAATCATTTTGATAATTAGGAGGATACATTAATGATGCTCGGATAAGAGTTTCATTGAAAACATCAAAATAATCTTGAGAAACTTGGTCCCAATGGATGGGAACCCCCTTTTTCAATTATCGAGTAAATCATTTAGCCATTTCGATGTAGTTTGGAATGAACCTTCTCAGGAAGTTAGCCTTTCCTTGAAGTTTTTGTATCTAAAGTAAATTTGATGGTGCAGGAAAATCAGGAATGCCCTGAAAATTCAATGGATCTATGTGAATTCCCTATTTTGAGACAACGAATCCAAGAAATCGACTAGAACTAACACAAAACACACATTTATGTGGATTGAGGCATATTTTTTAGTGTCGGTAGCGTAAGAAAATGGCTCCTAAATGCATCGGGTGATCAATATGATTTCATGAATGCACTGGTAAATCATCTACATATGCTTGAACAATGTGCTTGATGTCATTGAAAGCATAATCCAAACGTTATTTAAACCAAATGGAAGATTCCTATATGCGAATGTGCCCCAGGGATAGATGAATGTTGTCTTATGTTGGTTATCTTGGTGGATATTGATTTGATTGTAGCCAGAAAATCCATCCATGAATGAGAATATTTCACATCCAGTACAATTGTCAATAATCTGGTCGATAAAGGGAGTAGGATAGTTGTCTTTTGGACAAGCCATATTGACATCCCAATAATCGACACACACTCTAATGGTTCCTTTTTGTTTCATAACAGGAATGATATTGGAAACCCACTCAGTTATTGGAACAGGGTAAATGAAACCAACACACAAAAGTTTTTCAAATTCTTCTTTGATGGTAGTGGCTTTTTTCAGATGAACAGGACGAAGCCATTAGTGCACCATTTTGACATCAGGATATATATTAATAGTGTGTTCGATTATACTAGTATCTATTCCTGACATTTTCTCGTAAGACCAAGAAAATACGTCATGAAATTCACAAAATAAAGAGTGATATGAATCAAGTTCTGATGGGGAACAAGATACACTGACATGAATATTTTCTACAATGCCTAGTTTGGTTGAAATATCAATAGAAGTGGTTTCTTCAATATTTGATAAATTTCCCTCAGAATCGATTGCATTAATCAGTAGAGAATTCGAAAAGAAAGTTTGAATGGATGGGTGATATAGTTCAATAATACTGTTTTCTTCATAATCAGGAAGATGGGAACAATGATGGTAATCTTCCCATGGTTCTCCTTTTGACATCATAGCTTCCAAAATATTTTCATCTACCAAAATATTTTAGGAAAATGGATCAAATGGAGTACCGAAATATAAGGAACGATCAACCCAAACACTCTGTGACGCTAATTTCGGATTTGCTGCCTAATCCAATAGATTGATTTCTATGCCAGCTCAATAGGGTTGGGCGGTAAAAATTCATCCAACGTTGAAATATCAGAATCACCTGTACTCTCCCTTAAGCCAGATAGAGTGGAAGAGATCATGTAGCAGGTCTCTATACTTGCAATTTCTGTCGATGTCGCAGGCAAAGGTAATGTAAATGTTCCCATAAGACTGGAAACCTTTAAGATTTCTACACCAATTCTCTGAATTTCTATTTGGAGTAAGTGAACAAATGGAATGCTTCTAGATACTTGCGAAGCGGAGGAGAAAAAGGATAATTGATCAATGACTGTGATTGTAACTTTATGTGGAAATGCAATCATTCTAAAATATATATAAAAAATTTTAGTCATTTCATATACCCATGGTATTCCAAGTAAAATATTATATTCAATGGGTCTGTTAACAACCTCGACATCAATACTCACTATTTCCCCCCCTAGTTCAACATGCGGGTTATTGATAATACCACAAGTTTTATATGTTCTTCCATCAAAAGCCTTCAACGTCGTTGATGATTATGATAATTGCGGAGATCCAAGTGACTTCCAACAATTTAGATACATAATGCATGTAGATGCTCCCTAATCAATAATAGGGCGATGAATAAGGTGATTGAGAACATTTACTCGTATGGAGAATGCTAATTCTACTAGTAGTTGTGGTACATATCCTGTATGATTAAAGACGACAAGATTGGAATCAGTCGACTAAATTCCGCCAATGGCCTACAATGAAGCCTAATTCTAGGAGGGACAATTCTATAATACCTCAAGAGCAGACATAGTTGAAGGGGATTGATCCAAATCTTCAACTATATTATAATTTTGTGCAGCTCTTGCTCAAGGATTATATGTTGATTTATGAATTACTCCCTTTGGTGGCTTAATTTTCAATTCAGGAATAACAGTAGGTGGTACTAATTCAGTAGATGGATTCATTGCCGAGGTAGTAGGTTGATCAGTGGATATAATACCATAGTCTTTATTACGCATTGACACCAAAATATCTTTTGAAGGTTTTGTGGTGGATAACATTAACACTTGCGAACTAGGAGCTGGATCTGTAGCAACCAAATTAGTGTCTGCATTTGGAAATGGGTTTGTCAACATAGCTAATGCATGGGAAGTCTTGATGATTTTTAAGACTTCAAAATGGTGAGGACAATCCCTAAAAAAGTTTTCCTCGATACAGATTATGCATGGATAATGGGGTTTCTGTGGTCCAAACAGTTGATCAGATGATCTTTCTCGTGGGTTAGAAGTTTTCTTTTTCTTTGATTTCCCATTTTTCTTACTTCCTAGTTGCTTTTCACTTTTTCCTTTGTCAAATGACACAGCATTAATTTCAGAAGTATGAGCAGGATCAGATGCAATAGCACAGTGTGTGTTTGCAGTGCCTATCAAGTCATCTCCAGCATGAGAGTCCTTTATTTTAGGAGGAACATTGAAATTAGATCGCGACGAATTAGGAATTTTTTCATAGAGCGTGTCAGACTGAGTGTAAATCAAGTCTAAATATTGGGCATGAGAGATAAATTTATCTTCTGTGACAACACCACCTTTAGCCACATCCTTAGTTATAGATGGTAACAAGGACTTAATGAACCATTCAGCAAGGAGTTGATCCAAAACAAATGTCTTAACCATTCGTCAATGGCGACGCCACTCATGAATATGATCAGAAATGTGAGTAGAATTAGTATGTTTGAAGTTTGTCAAGATTTCTATTCCAGTTTCGTATCTAATCGGTAACTGGAAATGGGTCAGAAAGAAAGTAGCTAGGGCAGCGAAATTGTCAAAAGAAGCTCTAGGTAACTCAATGTACCATTTAACAGCCAGACCTGTCAGCGTACGCTGGAAAACACGTAGTCGAACAGAATCATCATTCAGGGAATTAGATGAACACCATAAATGATAAGTCATGAAATGAGTTGACGGATATTCTCCAGGGGTTCCATTGAATTTAGGAATATCAGAGGGTAATTTATGAGGTATCATTGACCACCAAGGAGCATAATTTATAGAATCATTGGTTAACCGGTTTAAATCTGGTAATTCTAAGGTTGCAACAAAAGGAAACTATCGATTAAGGTCAGGTTGAGCATAGCTAGGGTAAGATGGAATTTCTTGAGAAATAGGCCTTTGAGCACCAACATACAGAATCTGATGCTGGTAACCCAGATAGGGGTTGTTTTGTGTAGAAAACGTTTGAGGATTATGTTGACCAAAACTTGCATCATGGAAAGTTTTAGGGGCTAATATTCGCAATTGGGCTAATTTTCCATGGTTTTTCCAAAAAAAAGATTCGCCAATTTCCATTTTTTTATAAAAATGATTCACCCAAATTTTACAACATAAAATTATTTTACGTTAAAAATCGCCAGCAATATATAGAAAATATATATAATATCATTATAAATGTGATAATTTTACAAATACATCAATAAACGTTTTATAGTTTGGATATATAATATCATTATAAATGTGATAATTTTACAAATACATCAATAAACATTTTACAGTTTACATATTAGGGACCAGTGAGATTCGCCAGTTTTTTAAACTTCAAGATAATTTTCCATCCTTAAAATTTTCCCTAACTTGCATATGTTACTTGTTGAAATGAAGTTTGAGGTATTTTTTCCTGAGGTTGCCAAGGGGTCTGTCCACCAATGTTATAACCCAAATTAGTATAACTTGGATTCGGTTGATATGTATAACCAGGTTGTAGTTGTGAAATCCCATAAAATTGTACACCATCTTGTGAATAAATGAAACCTGATACAAGTGGTTGTAAATTAACCAAAGGATTTGGATTCTGTGGACCCAAAATTTGATAATATTGAGTCGAAGAACCCACTTGATAAGGTTGATGTAAAATATTTTGACTATGTAATAGGGGTAGAGATGTATTAACAAGTGGTAATGAAGTGGGTGTAATAGGTTGAACCGGTTGATACGAATGTACAATTTTTTTTGGTTGGATAGGAAAAGTGGGTTGCCATTGACAAACATTGTTGGGCCAAAATTGTAATCTACAGATAAACTACACTTCCCTAGACCAGTGTCTAGTCTAGAAAAATAGGTGAAATAATATGCTAATGTTTCTCCTAACTCAGAGTAGATACACAGAGAGTATTGGAAGCTTACTTGTTTCAGTCGCTTCCAAATGGCTCCTTTCTGTTGCTTCCACTACAACTTCAAATTCAAGCGGTTTCAAATAGCTTAATGCTTCCTGCAAGAAGGAACATTGAAAAAAAAAATATGAAATAATATTGATATCTATTCAAGCTAGTTAGCTAAATCATTTAAGCATAAACTACATTCATGAACTAAGATTTTTCAATATGGAAAATCAAAGTAAACATGGATGCATATAGGGAAAAAAAAGAAGTACTATTTACTGATGATAGAAGGAGAGGTTACAACCTAGTGACTGATTTATAGTGACCTTCCAGCAAATTTCCCAAGTCTCATCACAGCATAGTTCTCTCCATCAGCAGCTCCACAAATCAAACTCTCTATTGAAAATTCTCCAGCATTTCCCTACTCAAATTATTCCTCCTAAACACTTATATTTGTGCTCAATTTATAGATTCAATTTAGGTATTTTTGTAATCAATAATATTCCAAAAATACGAAATACATGTTCCCATTCATGTAGATGTCAAATGGACACTTCGATCCGACGCTTGACACATGTGAACCCTTCTAGAAGACATTGGCCAAGTGGAGATTCCAGAACAATGAGAATTTCGCTTCCAATGTGACCAACACACCTTTGAATGTCAGGAAGTGCTTTACAGAGTAGACTTGAATAGGGCTACCTGCATATGCAATGCACTTAGGCCCCTTAGAGCCTGCATTGGTGAGCTCCCACTTGTTTAATAATAAGCTTCAAACCATGGAAAATCCTTGCTTGATGAAAGTCTTGTTTGATTCATGTTGTTTCCTATCTTAGGGCATATAGCAACTAATATGATAGGGAATGATAGACCCTTGATCATCAGTCCTGGAGACGATGCCCAATTAACCAGGTCATTAGGAATGGTGCCCAAATTGACCTATAACAATTCCCCCCTAAAGCATGAGATCCAAATAATAAGAACATTTGATTGAGATGCTTTACACTGTGATGATCCTGGAAACAAAGCGGAACAGTCACCTGCATCAATATTAAAATACATTACATCATAATATATCCTCTATTGATCATAATTGCTGAGGTTAGGCATCCCCATAGTCATCAGATAAAACAATCTAATAACATGTACATAATTCAGAAAGTTGTCTACATTGGAATGTTGCTCAAATGCAAACATGCCTGTAGATATAGGCCCATGTTTGGATGACAATCTTTATGTAAGGTCACTGTATAGATGATGTGTACAATAGTCCTGAAATCGAAACCCTGATGGCTGAAACTAGATCTGGGGTCTTTTTATCTCATTCACTTGATCATTCGGGTACAAGTCTAGCCATGCAAATATATGATTTTTCGTCAAACATGGAAAGACATTGTTTGATTACGAGATAATAATGTGAGTTGTTAACAAACGCGAGAGAACCACCATTAATGAAAATGGCCCTCAAGGTACTGCAGTACATTTCATAATGCGTGAATAGATGATTTGATGTTGAATGCCAAACAAAATCTTTTAGTCAAAGGTCCGGAAGCGAGGATCTTGTCGATGCTGTAACAAGCCTCATGGTACTGGAATCTGATGTTTCTAAGTGAACTTCTAGGATATTGATTTGTAGTCGATAGGAAGTCACCTTATTGCAAAACTGGAGTTACTGACTTTGGAGAAAAGGGTATGACTTGATATAGCAATTTTTAAGGATGACAATCATGAAAATGAAGGCTTATGAGTATTTCAGATGGATGAGTTCTTAATCACTGGATGACTTCTCTTGAATATATCAGAAACACTGTGATGAGTTGGTAGCATTGACCCAAAATGAATTGAAGGTATGATGAACCATAGGTGTGAATCAACTGTAAAGATGATTACCCAACCCAAATAGTCAAGTACATGGAGTGAAATAAGTTTCATGTTCAAGAGCGACTTGCTACCAAAAAGAAACTTTACTTGCTTTTCCCAAATTTTCCCCTTTTTCTTACTTACTGGTTTCTTATCACTTTTTCCTTTGTTAAATGAGATGGCATTGATTTTGGAAGTAGGAGCAGGATCAGATGTAGTAGTGTTGTGTGTATTTATAGTGCCTATCAAGCCGTCTCCAGCATGAGAGTCCTTTATTTGAGGAGGAACATTGAAATTAGATCGCAGCACATTTGGTGTTTTCTCATAGAGCATGCCAGATGTGTTAGTCATCAGTATTTTTTACTTGCTACTGATGACTAGTTTCCTTACCTTAGTTTTCTAGAAGTTGATCTCAAAACTGTCAAATCTGTTTTCTAGAAAACACCCCAAAACAATTTTTGTCCTCCTACCCCTTCCTGTCAGTCTATGATGAGAAAAAACCCTAGTTGACAAGTCCTATCTGATCTCAGCAAAATATTCCTATCCATAGCTGTCATAGCTGAAAGTTATCTGTTGTCACTTACCCTTGCTTCTCATGCCATTCATGATCCAAAGGTTGACAAAGTGTCTGTAACTCTATCCCTGGTCATCTTGTCATTTGAAAATCTGATCATGCCTAAGAAAACATTCAGAATATGTCAAAATTGTCCCTAAGTTAGATAGTGGTGTTTAGAGATTTTTTCCTTGGCGAAGATATCCTAAGCCAAAAAGTCTCTGTCTAGTACCAATCAGCCATAGATTATCTTTCCCTATTCTACAAAACAATTCTTGATTCATCCATAGGTCACACACCACAAAGAGGTCATTTTGTCTCATTTCAAAAGGAATTCAACAAAGAAGATGAGGATGTTCATTGTCTGAAAGAATTACACTTAGATCAGGAAAAATCTCCATGAAACACCAAAAGAGCTCTCCGAGGTTCAAAGTCATATTTTTTAACATCTATGTAGGGGTGTAATTGAATGATAAATAGTATGGAAATAAGATCAAAGGGACAAGTTCAAATAGGTCCTTCATGATGAATTAGTTTTCCATCAGTGAAACAAATGGAGTGTAGTGAGTAAAGGGAAACTAATATGTATGGGTTGAAACCCAAAAACTGCCTGAAGAATAGAGAGCATCCTCCAAGTATCATAAATAACAAAGATTGATGTAATGTTGATTAGCAGTGTTCCAAATATCCCCTCCAAAAGCAGTACTGAAAAATCTTTCCAAAGGGCATCCTCATGTAGGGCATAAGAAGACAGCTGCTTCTTATGGTACCTCAAGCCTGGGATGTGAACATTAGTCAAAGGGAAATTTCAAGATACCCCTGAAAACACAGTCAAAGGAGAGAGACACATATCGCAGAGAAATAACACAGGTTTGAAATGGATGAAATGTCATGTGTTTAGTGGAACCTCCTTGAAAAAGAAGATGGTTTGAAACAGTGATGATAACCTCCTTCATGAAAAGCAGATGGTTAGAGGGACATGCTGTGGCCTCCTTCACAAAAAAGCAGAGGGAAAACATGTTCTTAAGTGACTTCAAAAACTAGTGTGAGCCACCTCCTCCAAATATGAACAGTAGGTTCATCAACATAGTTTCAAATTGTGTATTGAGTAAGTTTTCTATTTGGAAGACAAGGTTGAAAATCAGTGATGAGTCAATGAGAGTTCATATATTGAAAACCTATTTCATATCACAAGAAAAAGGATGGCATGTTGGTGTTAAAGGACTCTGATTTTTTTTTTATGAAAACCTCCTTCAAAGGGTAAATCAGAGTTTATTATTTTAATAAAAAAAGCCTCTTCTGAATGGTGAAATTGGTAAACCAAGCTTGTTTTTTAAAGTGACCTTTGCAACTAACATGAAGAGACAGTCCACCTAGATGACTTACGAGAAAAGGGAATTTTTGTTTTTTGGACAAATTTATTATGTTTTATCAAGGTCAGCTCCCTCCGGGTTATGAATGAAAGGAAAACATATGGAGCTACCTGTTCAGGTCAGTCAAAGGCAGAGGGCATACTGTTAAGATAGATGAATTTTCATTAATTGAGGGCCTTTTCATTTTTCTGTCACAAGAGTTTATGGGATAGAAGCATCATCCACATAAAATGCCAAAAGTGACATAATGGTGTTAAAAGGCCTCTATTGTTCTGTTTATAAAGACCTCCTTCAAATTAAATCTAAGGGTGGAAATTTTTACTAGGGCCAACCTCATCTAAATGGCCAAAGAAAGTAGACCAAGTTTGATTTTAAACTAACTTTTGCATATGAATACAAAGAGACAGTAGGGATGAGAAAGGCCTTGACACAGTGTTCCAAGTTTCAAGATGGCCTTCGAGGAGATAAAACACATCACAGTCTCGAAGAAAACTTTCAATGTGAATAAGAAAAAACATTGTTTGTTTTTATATGGTTTTAAGAATTTGTATTAGTGATTTTTAAAGAGGATTCAAAAAGTCTATTTTGAAAAGGTGAAACATTGGTTAAAGGGTTGCCTCAAATTACAAATGAAAACGGGCATTCTATTCAAAAGCTTCATTCAAACCACCCAGGAAAGGGCGTTTAAAGAACCCTCACCAAGTTTAAAAAACTCAAACAACGTTCATTTTTTCATTTTTCAAATTGAATCATTGAGGGAGAATAGGTATTGAGTGATTTCCAAATCATTTTAGGCTTGACTGAACACGCGGTGCGCCTATAGAACTGTAGGGAGTGCCTGTAGGTGTATGCCGAACAAAACTGTGAAGGGCACGGCTCGCCTATAGATGTGCACAGCACGCCCATTCCCAGCTCCCAAGGCTGACCCGACTAACCTAGGTGTGGCACGTTTATCCATTAAGAGCCAGCCCAGCAACCAAGTTTGAACGTGTTCCTGCCCACTAAGCCAATACTCAGAAGGCATCAAAGACTCATTTTTTCAAAGGTATTTACAATATCTTAGCCAAGTTTTTAGTTTGAGAGAGAGTTTGATAACAAATTTCAAAGAAAACCAGTGATTAAAAGGAGGATAAAAGTGATTTTAAAGAGAGGAAGCTAGTTGTTTTCCAGAAAGTCACCTTTTGCAAAATCACAGAGAAATCATTGTTTACAAAACTAGTCCATTGTGAAAGTTTAATATTGGTTGTTCAAAATGCATAAGAAAAAATAGAGTTTGTGTAGAAGGGAATTTTTCCAGCTTAAAGGTCTTTTTGTGCTATGAATAATTAAGGATTTGCATAGTCTCTAAAAGAAAAACAGAGTTTGATTAGAAGGCCTTTTAATCAGTTTGAAGGAGTCTTTTAAAAACAGTGATTTCAAAGAAACCCTTTTTTCTTCAAATAACCACAGAAGAACATAAATTTCAAAGAAGCAATGTATACCAAGGAAGATAGTGATTGGGATAAAGAGTTTTATCAGTTTGAAATAGTTTTGAGTGGTAAAGGAAAACATTGTTGTTTTCAATAGTAGACAATCTTGTTCATTAAATTCACGAAGGAACAGTGATTACAAAGGAAGCAGTGATTGAGGGGAAAGATTTTTTGTGTCAAAAAAATAAAGAAAAGGGATTTATCTTCAAAAACCACAAATAGATCTTGTTGAAGGCCTCTTTGCTCAAACTCAGTGCTGAAGAAGTAAAAAAAAAATCATTTGACAAATACTTGTTTTCCAACTAAAGAAAAAATCAGTGCTCAAAGAAGGGGTCTATTGTTCAGTGATCATTTCACTGTTTTCCTTGGTAAATAAATGAAGGGTATTAGAAAAAAAATACCTACAGAGAAATAAAATAGGAGTGGTTATCACAATAGGTATGAGCCTATTACAACTTATGAAGTAAATGAATCTCCTTCAGTACTCTTTAATTTTTATGAAGTAGGGTGCTTGGAATTTTTCCAAAAGGTCCAAGAAGTGAAAAGTCACCTTCCTTTGATACATTTGTTTTCTTTAAGGCTGCAAGGGAAGAATGTCCATCTAGCAGGTCTGGATTTCAAACTCTCCCCTAGGGCTATCTCCAAAGCTACCAAGATCCCTTATATCAGAGAAAATTGGTTCAAGAAAACATACCTAGATCTGAATCACTACAAACCCTTCCTAAAACCAGACCATTGGGATGCTTGCCAAGATATTTTCCCTTTCTCCCACTTTTTGAATAGCTATGCCCCTCTCATGAAAGTCATCATGAAGTATTTCATGTGTGAAGGGAGGTTTTCCCAGATTTATGCCTATCATATCAGGCTTCTTATGCATTTCACAAGAATTCAATTGCTAAACCTACCTTTATTCCTCTATAGAAGCATTGAAAAGATGGCCTCTACTTTCCAAAAGAAGCCCTTAGCTCAACAAAAAGCTTGTATATTTCATCATTCCCTTATCAAGATCATCATCCTCCATTAACTTGAGAAAAAGGGAGTTTCTTGGAACTCTTTCATCTCCCATCCTGATTTTTCCATTGCCTCTTCATCTCATGCACCTTCCTCACCTTCCACTCATCATGTTTCTCTTTATTCTAGTAGATCCAGTCCTAAAAAACAAAAATCTCCTATGTTTGAGAGTGAAGAAGGGAAAAGTGAGAAGAGGCAAATTAGTGATGAAGAAGGACAAAGTGAATAATGTAAGCATGACAGTGAGCATGAAAAAATTGATGGCGAGCACAACAGTCATGAAGAGGAATATTTTGGCACCCTACACAGTAGTGAGAATGATGATAATGAGGTGCAAAACAGTGAATTTAAAGAACATAATAGCCATGGAGAAAGCAAGGACAAATATGAACAAGACAGTCCTCAAGATGACAAACAAGGTGGCAGCCAGAACACTTATGATGAGGGTCATGACAGTCCTCAAAAGGACATTTATGATGAGACATAAGACAACCCTCAAACAAGTAATGATGGTGACAATCAAACACCAAATAGTGAGCATTCCAAATAGGGAAGCTTAGAGAAAAAGGACAAAATCAGTAACCATGAGCATAGCAGTGATAAAGAAAAACAAGGAAATCTTCAAATGGAAGAAAACAGTGACAAATATGATGATGGAAATAGAAAGGTAAAATACCAAGCTGAGCAAGTGCAAATAGATAAAAATCCTCCCTCTTCTCCTCCACACAACCAAGAGCATGGGCTAGCTACCTCTCCTAAGAAAGGGGCAATGACTCTTCCTCCAAAAGTGGAGAAATATAGAAACACTAGATCAGGAAAGAAGAAGACAACTCCAACAGTGACTAGCAATGTCACAAGAGTGCTAAGAAGTAGAGGAAAACTGCCTGAAAAGAGAAATTTTGAATTACCAAAGAGGAGGAGGGTCAAGAAGCCTATCTAAGGCAAGGGGAAAGAAAAAGAGGAGAGTAGTCATGAAAAGGAAAGGGAATTTGATATCATACAGATAAACAGTGATGATAGTGATAATGAAGCTATAATCCTTGAGGCTCTTTCACAAAATAGAGAAGACAAAATTCATGACCTACAAGCTGATCTAGAAAGCTCAAAGGACTTCATACATGTTCTACAGATGCAAAATAAACAAATGAGTGGTCAAATGGCAGTTTTTCAGGCCTAGGCTTTCAAGTACCAAAGGGAAGCCTCCAAAGCACAAATTAAGCTTGAAGAGCCTATGGGTGAATTCAATGATACTGAAAGAAAAGTGCAACCAATGAGAAAGAGGCCCAGGACTATGGGTCTTAAGAGGGCTTTGGAGAAAAATAAAGAAGAAGAGGCAGCCCTTGTTCGATCTTATCCTCTCACTCATTTGCTAGCCCAAGAAATTGAGAGTGATAAAGAATCATGGGTTGAAAGGGCCAACAAGCATTTGGAGGATAAGTTAGAGAAAGCTAACAGAGACTTGAGCCTACAAAATAAGATGACCGGGCACTACAAAAAGCTAAATCAATTTACCGAAAAGAAATTGAAGGTTGTACAAGAAAAACTCAAAACTGCCCAAAGAAGGTGCCTGATAGAAAAAGTGGAGAAAGGCACATTAGCACTCGAAATATTTTCCTCAGTTTCTCTACATGCTTCTAAAAACCCATGAGGGGCTTGCTTGCCAAAATTGAGCAAATTTTGATAATATTTTGTTTTTTGTGTTTTTTTGGCCATAATTGCACATTTTTTAAGGCGCTACCATGGGTTCTAGGAGGATCGTTAGCTCACGAAACTCATTTGGTTGGATGGATTAAATTAAAGGGAATCTACCCAGAAAATTTCAGATCCAAAGGATGTGTTTTGATTCCCTAAAGAGGCGAAATTTTTTTGACTTTCTGCCTCGCATATCAACAAAGGCTACTTTTTTGGTTTTTTTCACTCAGTTCAGTTTCTGACATACTTCCATTGATTAGTTTGGGAAAAATAAAGTATTTACAGAAAATGGACATCCAAGGCTTTCCAACAACTATCACAGGCCTCGTTTCGACATCAGGAGGTCCCTCAAAAGTTGTCTGCAAAACAGGGAATTTTCTGCTGCTATGTTCCTGTAGCATTTTGTCAAAAAAGCAGTTTTCTGAAGTGGCTTATCCAAATGTGTGCTAGGCCATTTTTAGCCATTGTCAGTAATGAAAAGTCAATATTTTTTCCTTTTTTAGCGTTTTATAGATATTTAGAGGATATTTTGTGCCTTGGGCTTTGCAAAGCCTCAAGAAAAAAATCAAATATTAGTTTTTAGCCTATGAGTTTCTAGTCAAGTTTATGAAGCTTATCTTCTCATTCTCCTATATAACTCGTGGAGAATCATTGTAATATTGTTGGTTGAAGAGTTGATAAAAAATATGGACTTTGAAGAGCCTAAGAACATGACTGAGCTTAAAGCAATATATGTCATTAGTTTTGATGATCAAACTTGTTTTATGGAGTGAATAGCTTGACTTGCTTGCCTAGATGATGGAGAGGATATATGTCTAGGATTCCATGGCTTGGTAAATGGTATTTTACTTATTTTCAGTTATGTTTTCTTAGTTTTTCACATATGTTTCCATGATTCTTACTTGCTGTAGGTCAGTAAAGAATAGTTTGAGGTATTCCCATGGAGGCTCTTCAAATTTCCCGATTCATTGCAAATTCTATGTTTTCATCTTTCTTAGTCATGTCAAAGGGTTCTTAACTGCCCTTTGTTCCACTAAGAACTTGTTATTTATTTCCTTAATGGTTAATATGACATGCTATCTTGTTTGATTCATGGTATGCCTTGCTTACTCATAGATGTTTAAACCTCATTAAAGATATCTCGTTTGAAGTATTGACTATCTAGGTTAAATCAGAGAGGCCTTGTTTCGATCTTGCCCTCTTCCTATACTTGTAGAGTTATTTCAAAGTTCTAATCAGATTGAATGTGTTTCTTAGGAGTTTCCTTTCCACATTTTGAGTTTTTGGTTTGTCTTACGTGTGTTCTCAACCACTGAAAGTGATTTTCCCACAGTTAGAGGGTCTTATACCTCTATGTGTCACTTGAATGTTTATTTTATGCATCTATCAGTTTGATTTGGATTCATAGTGATTAATGGTTAGCCCTACCACATTAATACTTCTTGTTTAAACTATTTATGCTTAATATCCCCTTGTCTTGCACCAACTTTATGTTCATTTCACTTCATAAACCACCTGAAATATTCATTTTCTATACTAAATCGGCCCTGTAGTACACCCTACCCATTATCTTGACATCCTTGGCTTGCTTTTGACCCCATAGCCCAGTTTATCTCATTTTCGTCTTCTATTTTGATCCACTTGATCATTTTTTCCTCCAAACAACTAAAAACAAACAAAAAAATACACTTAACAACTAGCCTAAAATTTAAACAAACTAAGCGAACAAGCTCACATCCTTCGCTTCATTAGAGAGAGCCTTCTCTGAGTCCAGGAATTCTAGGTCCTAGGGCTCCGAATATTGGTTGAATGTTACTCCATCATTTAGTCCGTCAATCTACCAAATCACAAGAAACTAACATAATGGCAATCATGGTGGGACTTTTCTGAGTTAGTGACAAACTCGGAATGATAAACAAACTTAGACTTCCCTAAACCTTCATGAACCTTTAAGAATAATATCTTTTCGACTTACCCCACCGCTCACACATAATGGCGATTATGGTGGGACTTTTCTGAATTAGTGACAATCTAAGTACATCTTAGGACTCTAAAAATCCCTTGTCTTCAAGAAAATATAGTGAATCTGCCACCTCATCCCCACACTAACATAATGGAAATTATGGTGAGACTCTCTAAGTTCATGACTGTCTAACAAACTGTTTTTGACTCATTATTCCTTCGGATTAAATCATAAAATCAACTGATAAATCCATTAGGCATAAAATCTCTTTGTTTCATCACCTTAGCTAAGTGCTGAAAAAAAATTTAGGACACTCTTACAAATCAGACTGCACCTTAAAAAATTAGAAAATAACCTCAAAAAAACGTTTTAGATTGACTGTTCATATAAGTTTTGGTGGTGGACCATAGACAATATATCCTCAAAAAGCCAAAATATTTCCACCTGGAGACACCACTAGCCTTCAGTAGGAATTTTTTGAAAACTTTTATAAGCTTCCATAAAATATTATAAGATTTCTTTACAAACAACCTTGAAAATTCTAAGAAGTCTTAACCATACACTGAGCTAGTTTGCCAAAAAATAGAGAAAACAAGTTGTTGAAAACATTAATAACTTTTAGCCTCTCTAAAGTTTGAATCTAAAACCTATCTTCACGAAGAATTCATACCAGATCTCATCTGGAGCCAAATCCTCCTACCGTAGTTGATGAACCAGAAAATATTTTGAGGCAAAATTCTAAGATTAGTGATTTAGGTACCAATAGGAGCCTTCATAGAGAAAGCTCTGTACATGAAAATCCTACATCCTTGATAGACCAAAATTTTGACTTGCACCATACAAGACGTATTTATAGAACCGAGTCACAACCTAGCTTTTACCATTCTAATCTTGAGCCTTTATACTTGCAGCAGATTTCTAGCGGAGAAGCAGCTCCTACTACACCTAATTTTCAGCTCCTCCACCACTTCAGCTCTTTCCATCCCAAGTCTACTCAAAATATGTAATGTCCTTTTTTGGGTATTCTCAAGATTATATGTCAGAGATAGACTACAGAGGAATTTACTAGTTATGTCACCTCTGAAAAGGAGGTGAGAACCAGAGGCTACTTGGCCAACTGTATACTTTTCCTATAGAACTTGGAATAATCCCAATTCAGTAATCTCAACAAGGCCTTCAATGAAAACATTGTATAAGAAAATATAAGCAAAGAAAATGATGATCAAGGCTGGGATCCTCTCTTTTAAGCTGTATGTTACATACATATGCAATTTTAGTAGAAAAAAATAAGTTTAATCATATTAAATAGATCTCCCAGAAACAAGACTAGCTAGAAATCAGCTAAAGAGAAGTTGTTGCAACATGAAAACCCCAGCTACTAGAATTGCGCAGATTTGACTAAAACTCAGAGGAGGTCAGAAAATGATCTGATACTTCAGTAATATATCATTAAATCAGATTTATACATGAGTTAATTTCCTTTACAGCTGATTACAAAAAGAACTAGGGCAAGATCCCTTCAGAAATTAGAGCTACAACTAGAAACAAACTGCAGAAATACATAGACAGCGTTATTTTCTAGGTGGTTCAGCTACTGTACATTAAATTTCAGATATAGGATAGATATATGGATTAAACATCAAATATAATACATATCTAGAAGCTACAATACTTTTAGAACAAGATCCAATTGGAATTACATCAAAATACTGCACATTAAGCTATAGATTTGAATTACAATATACTGTGCTGCAGAAAACCTAGAAATTTCTGAAGATAAATTTTATTACTGAAATAGATCAGAAATTTAGAGACATGGATCAGCCACCAAATCCATATATCACCAATGGAAGGAAAGCCTAACACCAAGAGATCTTCCTCCAACTGATAGAAAACTGAAATAACAAAGCCCTCTCACAAAATAACGCAGTATGAAGCAGAAACTACGAAAAGGGTAAGGGAGACTAAATACATGAAATGTAAAGTATATATATGATATGAAATAAATATAAGCTAACTCCTTGGAAGCTGAATAATACTCTCCAATAGATAAATCCTCTCAAAAACAAATAGATCTAAGCAGATCTAAAATGCCACTTGCTACAAAAGAAAGCAGCTGCAAAACCCTTCTTGGGCTAGCGCTGCTCATGAAAGATAGAGCTTGGTCTCAAACCAGATAGTGGCCAAATTCAGAAAATAACTCGTCCAATGAACCTAAAGGGAAGATATGAAACTCCTAAATAGGAATTCCAATCACAATCCTCCACTAAACAACAGAGAATGGTATTTGTCTAAGCAGACAAATACTTCAGAAATATAATTCATCAACAACCTCTACTTGTGTCTTCTCCTCATTTTTATAACATGAGAAAGCCTTTGCAAACCCTAAAAAAAAATTATGAGTCACCCCTCTTCACATAGAGGCTCCCTTCTAGAATTTCACATTCCCTCTTAGAGATGCATTTAACCTAGACAGCGTAGTTGATTTGGTCAAGGTGAACCCAATCTTTGGCTCAACCCTCTTTCACCCCTGCAATTGATTATTTACATAGCCTGGATTTGTCTTTGTTCACATGGGAATTGTTTTATTAGGAGTTTTACATGTACTTATTTATTCATTTATTCATAAAAAAATAAATTAAATGAAAATTTAATATCTCCTCTTAGCTAAGGCTAAGTAGGGACATTGCAGTCCTCCCCCTCAAAATGTTGCTTGTCCTCAGGCAACTGGTAGGGTAAGAGATATGTTTCTTCTCCTTCTCCATTGATGACACCATCAAGAATAAATCTCTCATCATGAAGCAAGTTTTCACCAAGGAAATACATCAAAAACTTCTCCTCCAGTGCTAGCATGATAGGTTCATATTCTTCCCCTTCATGAGTGTAAAACTCAACAGAAATATACATGGGTGAACCAATGTCACATCTGAAACATGTATCATGAAGTACTAGATAAAGTTCCATCCCATGTGGTACATGTACACTACTGACTCTTTTCCCATACATGCCCATAAACAAAACCAATATGTCATCTATGTATGGTAGCAAAATCACATAAAGGAAAACTGAAATTTGCACATGAGGAGGTGGGTCACAATCCCACATAAGGTACCAGTGAAGTACACTCCTTGTTCTGAGTAGATCTGAATGTGATAGGCAGTACTCCCAGCACATATTTCCTGCATAAGACACCTTGACATGGCTAAAAGTGAAATTCTCAATAGGTGCCTTTGGAAATCACCCATCATGATAAACAATCTCCCTTTGCACCTCAAGGGAGTGGCCAGCTTTGGAATTTTTACTAGCCCCATCTTGGCATTGAGATCTGCATGAAAAAATTCTCTTTGTAGGAGCCATGGTCTGCATACATATGGTAAGAGAGTGTGCCAAATCAGAAAAATAAACTTTCTCTACAAGATCATATTTCTTACCATACAAACCTCCCATACTTATAGAGTTAGGCATGGGCTTTTCCCCTCTTTTGAGAGAAGAAAGAGATGGCTGAAATATATCCTGCATAAGATCCTTTGGCTTCCCCATATCCACATAGCTATTTCACTCTTATAAGTTCTAATTTAGTTCCTCCCAATCATAATGCTGATGTAGCTCCTCCTCCATACCCTCCCAATCAAAACTCTTCAATATTAGGGAGTAGATTTTTGCTTATTTCATGTAGCTGGAAAGGAACTCCTTGTGTGCCCTTTGTAGTATTTCTTGCTTAAGATTGGAGGCTTGAGACAAGAATACTTTTCCAAGATTATATATGACCCCTTCATGGAACATATAGCCTCCTCCTTGTTTTATGCCATCTAAGATCATCCCAGTCTGCAGATATTTGGAGTACTCTACAAGGAGTTGAGACTTCCAATATGGATCTACACTCCTCAATAAGGAAAAAGTTATAGATGTATCTATGGTGGTGCTTGCCTTGTTTTTTCTTGCTCCTTTGGCATCATGCATGCTAAAATTTTTTGTGGGAAGGATGATCCTCCCCTTTGCTTCCTCCCACAGCGCAATGACTCTTCCTTCCATTGTTTCAGCACTTGGTGATGCTCTCTCCATAGAATCTAATGGCATCCTAAGAGGCTTTCCATGATGTAGGAGTGTCCCTTGCATCATTCTCATAAACATGAGAGAAGGAACCATGAGATCCTTGCCCTCACTGCACAAATCCAAGATCATGTTTTTTGTGTGGGTAGAGACATCAAGTCAAGGGTAGGTGTGCATGGCTTGAATGACTTGTTGTTTCCCACTTTTCAAATCCACCCATTCCATCTGCAAGGACTTCCAATTAGTGGTGACTTTTCCAAAAGTAATCAACCACTGGACACCCAAGATGATGTTGGTGTCTGGTATGTCTACTACAAAGAAGTGATCGTCCAAAGTGTAGGTCCTCATAGTCATAGAAAGTGATGGAACATACTGCATGCACTGCATAGTTCTATCTCCCGGAACCAAAATAGAGAACCCATCAAAAGTATCAATAGGGATCCCCTTCCTTTGCACAAAGTGAGCATCAATAAAATTTTGGGTTTCCCCACTATCAATAAGAATAGATACTCTTTGGTTCATAACTTAACCCTACACTCTAAGAGTCAAATATTTGGGCACTCCTCTCAAAGAAGCAAGAGTCCCACTAGTTGGAGCAAATCCTCCCTCTTCTTCTCTGGATGATGATGGATCCTCCTCCTCATCATCACCAACAATGTGACCTCTCCTAGGTCCATCATTTCCTTCCTCCTCTTCACAATCAGAGAACACTTCAATATAATGTGTTCTTCCAGCAGCACATCTATGTCCTGGCACCCATAATTCTTGACAAGTGAAACATAGTTTCTTCTTTATCAACTCCCTCCAGAGATAATTGTCAAGAAGCTTTTTCTGTGAGCTCTCCTTGGGTGGAGCAGCTTTTCCTTCCTTCCCTTTAGAAGAGTGAGTAGCTTTGCTTGGAATGGTTGCCTTTGCCCTTGGAAAGGAATCTTGGAGACCTCTTGTTCTTTCAATGGCATCATGCAGAGTGTTGGGTTTGGTATACTTGACCAACCCATGAAAAGGTTCTTCCAAGCCATCTATGAACATATAGACTCTCCTATCTTCTTAAGCTTTGCTAAGCTTATGAAAGGGGCCTCTAGATCCTTCTGATCAAATATTTCCACTAGTCTCCTAGTGAACTCAACATAAGTGGACACATTGTTGTGCCCCAATGTAGAAATTACATGAAACCACTAGTTGTGGGCTTCTCCATCAAAATGCAGTGCAAAAATCTTAATGGCTTTTGCTTCAGGCACTTTATCCAGCTAGAAGTAGATGTCCAACTTTTCCACCCATGATTTAGCTGAACAAGAGGGTGATCCATCAAAATTAGGCAAGAATAACCTGCCCATGGTGTGATGCCTCCCATGAAGGAAACCTCCATCTCTATACTACTGCAGTGGCCTCCTCCGATCCTTGAGATGGCATAAATCTTGAAAGCTCAATTTATCCTTGAACCTTTGACTTTTTGAATCATATTCTGCAAAGTAGCCTTCCAAAGAGGTTGAATCTTGAAGCCCTTAATTCTCTACAGCCAAGAAGGTGGGAATTGTAGAGAGTTGTGAGCTCTGTGGAGCTTGTGGCAAGCTCATCGGTGGACCAATCCTAAAATTAGACATTCTAGAATTCTCTCCTTGATGCAGTCTTGCAAGGGACTCCCTCATTCTTTATATCCTCATCTCCTTTATTTCCTTGGATAGATCTTGCATGGTTTCCAAGAGATTTTTTGCAAACTCTTTTGCCTCCTTATCTTTATCATTCAACTCAGGGCCTTTCCCCTTGTCTTGACCCTTGTCAAGGTCAACAGTAGTATATTCATACTTTTTATGAATTCTATTATGGTATATCCTCTCCCTCTCAGAAAGAGGATCTTCATCTTTGGAATGCAGCATGACTAAGGCTCCAAATCTAACACAGGCTATGCCAAGAGTGGAGCTCCGATACCACTGTAATGTCCCTTTTTTGGGATTATCAAGATTCTATGTCAGATATGGAATACAGAGGAATTTACTAGTTATGTCGCCTCTGAAAATAAGGTGAGAACTAGAGGCTACCTGGCTAACTGTAGACTCTGCCTATATAACTTGGAATAATCCCAATTCAGGAATCTCAACAAGGCCTTCAGTGAAAACGTTGTATAAAAAAATATAAGCAAATAAAATGCTGATCAGGGCTGGGATCACCTCATTCAAGATTTATTTTACATATATGTGCAATTTCAGCATAAAAAAAATAATTTTAAGCATATTAAACAGATCTCCCAGAAACAAGACTAGCTAGAAATCAGCTAAAGAGAGAAGCTGCTGCAACATGAAAACCCCAGCTACTAGAATTGCGCAGATTTGACTGAAACTCAGAGGAGGTCAGACAAGGATATGATAATTCAGTAATATATCCATAAATCAGATTTATACATGATTTTATTTCCTTTACAACTGATTACAAAAAGAACTAAGGCAAGATCCCTTCAAAAATTAGAGCTACAACAACAAACAAACTGCAGAAATACATAAAAAACGTTATTTTCCAGGTGGTTCAGCTTCTGTACATTAAATTTAAGATCTAGGAAAGATCTATGGATGAAAAATCAGATATAATACATATCTGGAATATGCAAGACTTTAAGAATAAGGTCTAATTGGAATTACATCAAAATACTGCATATTAAGCTGTAGATCTGAATTACAATATACTGTGTTGTAGAAAACCCAGAAATTTCTAAAGATAAATTTTATTACTGAAATAGATTAGATCTATAGATACATGGATCAGGCACCAAATCCACGTATCACCAAGGGAAGGAAAGACTAACACTAAGATATCTTCCTCCAAACTGATAACAAACTAGAATAACAAAGCCCTCTCACAAAATAATGCAGTATGAAGCAAAAAATGCACAGAGGGTAAGGGAGACTGAATACATGGAATGTAAAGTACAGATATGATATGAAATAAATATTATATATCTCCTTGGAAGATGAATAACACTATCCAATAGAGAAAGCCTCTAAAAAACAACTAGATCTAATCAAATCTAAAATCCCACTTGCTACAAAAGATAGAAGCTGCAAAACCCTCAGTGGGCCAGCGCTGCTCATGAAAGATAGAGCTTAGTATCAAACTAGATAGTGGCCAAATTCAACAAATAACTCCTCCAATGAACCTCAAGGGAAGTGATGAAACTCCTAAACAAGAATTCTAATCACAATCCTCCACTAAACAATAGAGAATGGTATTTGTCTAAGCAGACAAATACTTCAGAAATATAATTCATCAGAAACCTCTACTTGTATCTTCTCCTCCCTTTTATAACATGAGAAAGAATTTTTAAACCCTAAACCACTTTGATGAGTCACGCCTCTTCACATTAGAGGCTCCCTTCTAGAACTACACAGTCCCTCTTGGAGATGCATTGAACCTAGACAATGTAGTTGATTTGGTCAAGGTGGACCCAATATTTGGCTCAACCCTCTTTCACACCTACAAGTGATTATTTACACAACCCATATTTGTATTTTTTCACATGGGCACTGGTTTATTAGGATTTTACATGTCCTTATTTATTCATTTATTCATAAAACATAAATTAAATCAAAATTTACTGTCTCCTCTTAGCTAAGGCTAAGTAGGGGCATTAAAAAATCAGTTTTTCGGTCCAAGCACCTCTAACACTCCCACTCACAACACCACTGTGAAAATCACTTCATCTCACGTACCAAATCCTCCACTTGTAAATTTACTAGTACCACCCATCATGGCAGCAAGTTATGCACCCCTAGTGTTACCTCAGCCTTTGGCACCTTTGCCAAATGACTATCAGTCTAGGATCCCACACTTCACTGAGGTCGAATCCACTACTGCCCAAAAACATGTAGATAGAATAAATGATGCTTTTGATTACATGGAGTTAGATGAAGAAACCATCAAGATGAGAATGTTTTCCCAAAGCCTAAGAGGCAAAACTAAAAAATGGTTTAAAGGCTTAGCTCCTCATAGCATACATGATCTCCCATCATTATACCAAAATTTCATAAACAAATGGGAAATCAAGAAAAAACCACTTCAAGTCCTCTCTGAATATAATACTCTTAAGATGAACACAGGAGAAAGTGTTCAATATTATTGTACCAGATTCAATAGTGTCTATAACGTTGTCCCCCCTAACATGAAACCTCCACCCGGCTTAGCTCTAGCAAAATTTCTGGAATGATTTGATCCGAATATGACATATCAGCTAAGAGAGAGAGAACCTACAACTCTAGAAGAAATGAAAAGGGGGGCTATTAGTGTGGAAGAAAAACTTTCTGAAAAGAGAGCTAGATTGAGATCATAAAAGAAGTTCACATACTGAGATGAAACCTTTCCCTCTACATCCTCTTCCGATGCCAAAATAGACAACCTAGAAGGAAAAATAGAAATAATGATATAAATAATGATGGAAAGAATAATTCTTAGTGATAGAACACCTCCTAGGGACAACCAACCAAACCCACAAACTAGAAATTGGAATCAAAACTTTAGAAGGTACCCACCTCAAAACAAACCGAGAGAAAATGATCAGAAAATTAGGCCTCCTTTCCAAGATAATTATCTTGATGAAGGAGAAAGAGACATTGAACATATTAAGGAAAATCATATAAACCTAATAGGCTCTGATAGTGAGGCTGAGGTTTATCTCACGGAAGAAGAACAAGGTTTCTTCTCCTCATACCAAGATGAAACTGACTATGAAGATTTTGAAGACCCTGATATTGGTTTTAAAAATGCCATAATGGAATTCCATAGGCAATATGATCTCAGAAGTAAGAAAAACCAAGAAAACTCGAAGAAAAACCAAGAAAATTTGAAAAAGAACAGTTCAGATTCTGCTGTCAAGAAAACTCCTGAATCTATTCTTAAAAAACCAGCAGACAATGATAGCTTTATGGCTAAAAAATCTAATCTAAACAAAGACAAAACTAGCCAATAAAACATCACCCCAAACTGTGCCAACACTTCCACTAAAATTCCTGAAAGTACCATCCTGAAAAAAGATCCACATCAAAATTAGAAGGACAGATCAGTAGAGAAGGTAATGGATAAAAAAGCTGATGCAAACATGTCAAAAGCTCAAGTAACTTTCAGTTTCGAAGGGGAAATTGCTAAAATCAAAATAAATATGCCCCTAACTAAACTAATAGCTCAATATTCCTATAAAGCTCAAGCTATGAAAATCTTAAACATAGGAAATGATACCGACACTTTGCACTTAGCTGATGACACTCCCGAACTGTTATTTGGACCAGAGATAGAAGGAAAGTATCAAGAATGAAGCACTCCTCCTTTTTACATCAGCTTGAATGTACATGACCATATCCTACATAACACTATGCTAGATTCTGGTGCCTCTCACAATCTCATGCCTAAAGTGATAATGGACAGATTAGGCTTAGAAATAACCAAACCTTACAAATACTTGCACTCTTCCGATTCGAGTAGAGTCAAATGTATGGGCCTAATCAAAGACTTGTGTGTAAATTTGGCACAAGTCCCAGCTAAACATTTGGTTACGGACATAGTGGTAGTAGACATTCCCCCAGAATATGGAATGCTTCTATCTAGAACCTAGGGGGCTAAACTCCAAGGGAACATTTAGTTAGACATGTCTTATGCTACTATTTATGTTTTCAACCAACCAAGAAGATTATACCGTGAACCACACATGAAATATATGGTCATTAGTAAAGAGAAACCGGAAAACATACCTCTTTATTCCATACATTTAAACATGGATTCCTTCATCTTACACCTGCAAGATGACACTGATGAAAACACAAGTGAAACTGAAACCAGTTCAATCGTAGCCAGACCAACTTCTCTATGACGAATTTGATACTCAAAATTATCATGACCATATACACTTGCATTTTGATAAAATAAAACTTGATTCACCAGAAATTGAAACTAAAACTTCGGAAGAAGTAATCATTTTAAATCCTCAAGCAAGTGATCTCAACCCAATACAATTATCAAACACATAATTGAAACTCTGTTTTGATTTAAAGCCACTAATGGATTTGCATAACACAACAACCTTGGGAAACCAAAAGCTAGAAAGCCTCATGTTCTTGCTATATCTTAGCTCTTCACCCTCTAAATATTGTAGTTCTCCAAATGAAATGATAACCATTGCTAGTTCTTCCACAGATCCTGAAAATATATTCACTAGTTTTGATGATAAGGAAGCTGATGAAAACAATTGTGAAAAACTTGAGCTGTTTAAATTACCTAAGATTTTGTCTCTATATCAGAAATTAAGGAATACAAGACTAAACAAGATTCTTCACAGTACAAGAATATGCCGGAAAATGAATACAAAACAGCATAGAAATGTTGTCTTCTCTAGATATCATCCTTTCAAGAAAGAACACAAAAAATCTAATCAAACATGGTCACTCGAAAAGAAGACAACTAAACACAGGTTATGTTTAGATTTTAGAAACATAAATAAATCTCTCATAAACAACATTCATCCCCTTCCAAAAATAGATCATATCATAATAAAACTAGGAGTTTGTAATCGTGTGGCTTTGAGTGATAATTTTTCAGGATACCATCGAATAATTCTTCTTCAAAAAGATCAACTAAAATATTTCTTCAAATATACTAGTAGCAAATTCATGTTCAAACCAATCTGTCCAAAACTAATGAACATCGAAGATGCCCTCAAGAAAGCTATGTTCCTAGTTCTGAATTTCCTTGTCATTATGTACCTTGATGGTGTCATCATATCCTTCAAAAATGACAAAGAATATCTGCATTATTTGAAAAATATGTACAAAAAAAGGGGAAGTGGAGATCAAAGGTATAAATAAGTACAGCAGGAAGACACAGGGTTGTTTAAAGATTCATGCATGAATCCTTATGTTATGCTTACAAGAGAAAATTTTCCAAACTTTTATTTTCAAGAGCTGAGTGGACCAAGAGCATCAAGACATCCTTATGAAGATAAGATGCTCAAGTTTCACCGTTTTTAGGAGTTCTAGTTTTAGGTTTTTCAATCATTGTACATACCATTTCTTGAAGAAATAAATCAAAAAACATAAAATATAAAAACAGTAGAAAATTATAAACAGAGGGCGGTTTCAAAACACCATGAAAAGCCCCATGCTCAAAAAAATAGTCATGCTAAAAGTGCGCAAGTATAAATGCCACTACTAGTGCTCGGAAGATATCTTGTTCAGTTATCTAGCCTAATCATAACTGAACATGTTGTAAATTGATTGTTGATAAGTTAGTGAGAGAGATGATTGTCAAATTGTGTAAGCTTGACTTATCAATGAAAGTAGATTAGGAAAAAAATTGTTGGTTCGACACGCTCAAAACATAACCAAAGAGAAAAAAAGGGATGAAAAACAATTTGTATATTTTGGCCCTGATTTTTCTAAGTTTCATCTTGTACATAAATAATTTTTGTGTGAAGCTTGTTTTTATTCCACAAACGCATGACAAATCTGACCGTCTAATCCTGATTTAATCATTTTTCAATTTCATGCTTTAGACTAGTGACTGAAATCCTGTCAAACAACTTAATGTTGACAGTCGATCGTAGTATAGGTAAAGAAACAAAAGAGTTCATCAGTTTAATCTGAACTCCCGAAAGATATAAGGGTAGCTTTAGATAGTTTTTCTTTTTTTTTTAAATAATATATTTCACGTCAAATGGTTGCTAGTTCAAATGCACCTAAAAGAAGAAAAAATGCTAAGAAATATAGCTGGGTAAGTAAAGATAACTTTGATGTTAATCATGCTATCAATTTTTAGAAATAACATCAAGAAAGGAAGAATTTTGCGCTAATGGATAAGGCACTGGTCTTCACAAGCCAAAGATCTGCATCTCTAGACACCTCCAAAAAAGGAGTTTCCCTCCCCAAATGGAGCCACTATTAGTCATCAGCATTTTTTACCTGTTGCTGATGACTAGTTTCCTTAGCTTAGTTTTCTAGAAGTTGATCTCAAAACTGTCAAATCTATCATCTAGAAAACACCCCAAAACAATTTTTATCCTCCTACCCCTTCCTGTCAGTCTATGATGAGAAAAAAACCCAGTCGACAATTCCTATCTGATCTTAGCAAAATATCCCTGTCCATAGCTATCATAGCTGAAACTTATCTATTGTCACTTACCCTTGTTTCTCATGCCATTCATGATCCAAAGGTTGACAAAGTGTTTGCAACTCTATCCCTGGTCATCTTGTAATTTGAAAATCTAATCATTCCTGAGAAAACATTCAAAATATGTCAAAATTGTCCCTAAGTTAGATAGTGGTGTTTAGAGAGTTTTTCCTTGGAGAAGATATCCTAAGGAAAAAAGCCTCTGTCTAGTACCAATCAGCCATAGAATATCTTTCCCTATTCTGCAAAACTAGTCTTGATCCATCCATAGGTCACACACCACTAAGAGGTCATTTTGTCTCATTTTAGAAGGAATTCAACAAAGAAGATGAGGATGTTCACTGTCTGAAAGAATTAAACTTACATCTGGAAAAATCTCCATGAAACACCAAAAGAGCTCTCCAAGGTTCAAAGTCATATGTTTTTACATCTTTGCAGGGGTGTAATTGAACGATAAACAGTATGCAAATAAGAGCAAAGGGACAAGTTCAAATAGGTCCTTCATGCTGAATTAGTTTGCCATCAGTGAAAAAAATGGATTTTAGTGAGTAAAGGGAAACTAATAGGTATGGTTTGAAACCCAAAAACTTCTTGAAGAACAGAGAGCATCCTCCAAGTCACATAAATACCAAAGACTGATGTAATGCTGATTAGCAATGTTCCAAATATCTCCTCCAAAAGCAGTACTGCATAAGCTTTCCAAAGGGCATCATCATGTAGGGCATAATAATACAGCTACTTCTCATGCTACCTCAAGCATGGGATGTGAACATTAGTCAAAGGGAAATTTCAAGATACCCCTGAAAACACAGTCAAAGGAAAGAGACACATATTGCAGAGAAATAACACAGGTTTGAAATGGACGAAATTTCATGTGTATGGTGGAACCTCCTTAAAAAAGCAGATGGTTTGAAATAGTGATGATAACCTCCTTCATGAAAAGCAGATGGTTAGAAGGACGTGCTGTGGCCTCCTTAAAAAACAAGCAGAGGGCCAACATGTTCTTAAATGACTTCTGAAACTAGTGTGAGCCACCTCCTCCAAATATGAACAGTAGGTGCATCATCAGAGTTTCAAATTGTGTATTGAGTAAGTTTTATACTTGAAAGATAGGCTTGAAAATCAGTGATGAGTCAATGAGAGTTCATAGATTGAAAACCTATTTCATATCACAAGCAAAAGGATGGCATACTGGTGTTAAAGGAATCTGATTTTGTGTTTATGAAAACCTCCTTCAAAGGATAAATCAGAGTTTATTATTTTGATTAAAACAACCTCTTCTGAATGGTGAAATTGGTAAACCAAGCTTGTTTTTTAAAGTGACCTTTGCAACTAACATGAAGATACAATCCACGCAGATGACTTATGAGAAAAGGGAATTTTTGTTTTTTGGACAAATTCATTATGTTTTATTAAGGCTAACTCCGTCCAGGTTATGAATGAAAGGAAAACATCAAGATCCAACTGTTCAGATCAGTCAAAGGCAGAGGGAATACTGTTAAGATAGATGAATTTGCATTAATTGAGGGCCTTTTCATTTTTGTGTCACAAGAGTTTATGGGATAGAAGCATCATCCACATCAAAGGCCAAAAGTGACATAATGGTGTTAAAAGGCCTCTATTGTTCTATTTATAAATACCTCCTTCAAATTAAATCTAAGGGTGGAATTTTTGACTAGGGGCAACCTCATCTAAATGGCCAAAGAACGTAGACCAAGTTTGATTTTAATATGAATTTTTCATATGAATACAAAGAGACAGTAGGGATGGGAAAGGCCTTGACATAGTGTTCCAAGTTTCAAGATGGCCTTCAAGGAGATAAAACACATCACAGTCTCGAAGAAAACTTTTAATGTGAATAAGAACAAACAATGTTTGTTTTTATATGGTTTTAAGAATTTTTATTAGTGATTTTTAAAGAGGATTCAAAAATATTGTTTTGAAAAGGTGAAACATTGGTTAAAGGGTTGCCTCAAATTACAAATGCAAATGGACGTTCTATTCAAAAGGTTCATTAAAACCACCAAGGAAAGGGCATTTAAAGAACCATCACCAATTTTGAAAAACTCAAGCAACGTTCATTTTTGCATTTTTCAAACCGAATCATTGAGGGAGAACAGGTATTGAGTGTTTTCCATATCATTTCGAGCTTGATTAAACATGCGACGGGCTTGTAGAACTATGCGGCGTGCCTATAGGTGTCTGCCGAACAAAACTGTGAAGGGCGCGGCACACCTATAGATGTGTGTGGCACACCTGTGCTCGGTGCCCAAGGCTGACCCAACTAACCTAGGCACGGTGCGTTTATCCATTTAGAGCTCGTCCAACAACCAAGTTTGAACGTGTTCCTGCCCACTGAGACAATACTCAAAAGGCATCAAAAACTTGTTTTTCCAAAGGTATTTACTGTCTCTTAGCCAAGTTTTTAGTTTGAGTGAGGATTTGATAACAAATTTCAAAGAGAAACAATGATTAAAAGGAGGATAACAGTGATTTTAAACAGAGGAAACTAGTTGTTTTCAAGAAATTCACCTTTGCCAAAATCACAGAGAAATCATTGTCTAAAAAATGACTCCATTGTGAAAGTCTAATATTGGTTGTTCAAAATTCATAAGAGAAAACAACGTTTGTGTAGAATGGCTTTTTGTTAGCTTAAAGGAGGTCTTTTTGTGCTATGAATAATTGAGGATTTGCATAGTCTCTAAAAGAAAAACAGAGTTTGCTTAGAAGGTCTTTTAATCAGTTTGAAGGAGTCTTTTAAAAATAGTGATTTCAAAGAAACCCTTTTTGCTTCAAATAACCACAGAAGAACATTAATTTCAAAGGAGCGGCGTCTACCAAGGAAGATAATGATTGGGAGAAAGAGTTTTATCAGTTTGAAAGAGTTTTGAGTAGTAAAGGGAAACATTGTTGTTTTCAAGAGTAGACAATCTTGTTCATTAAATTCACAAAGAAACAGTGATTACAAAGGAAGAAGTGATTGAGGGGAAAGATTTTTTGTGTCAAAAAAAAACAAAAGGGAATTTTTCTTCAAAAACCACAAATAGATCTTGTTGAAGGCCTCTTTGCTCAAACTCAGTGCTGAATAAGTAAAATTGTTTTCATTTGAAAAATACTTGTTTGCCAATTAAAGAGAAAATCAATGCTCAAAGAAGGGGTCTATTGCTTAGTGATTATTTCACAGTTTTCCTTGGTAAATAAGTGTAGGGTATCAGAAGCAAAATGCCTCCAAATAAAGACAGAAGGAGTGGTTATCACAATAGGTATGAGCCTATCACAATTCAGGAAGTAAATGAATCTCCTTCAGTACTCTTTAATTTTCATGAAGTAGGGTGCTTGGAATTTTTCCAAAAGGTCCAAGAAGTGAAAAGTCACCTTCCTTTGACACATTTTTTGCTTTAAGGCTGCAAGGGAATCATTTCCATCTAGCAGGTCTGGATTTCAAATTCTCCCCTAGGGCTATCTCCAAAGCTACCAATATCCCTTATATCGAAGAAAATTGGTTCAAGCAAACATACCTAGATCTGAATCACTAGAAACCCTTCCTAGAACCAGACCATCGGGATGCTTGCCAAGCTATTTTCTCTTTTTCTCACTTGTTGACCAGCTATGCCCCTCTCATGAAAGTCATCATGAAGTATTTCACATGTGAAGGAATTTTTTCCCAGATTTATGCCTATCATATCAAGCTTCTTATGCATTTCACAAGAACTCAATTTCTAAACCTACCTTTCTTCCTCTATAGAAACATTGACAAGATGGCCTCTACTATCCAGAATAAGCCCTCAGCTCAACAACAAACTTGTCTATTTCATCATTCCATTATCAAGATCACCATCCTCCATCAACTTGAGAAAAAGGGAGTTTCTTCGAACTTTTTCATCTCCCATCCTGATTTTTCCATTGCCTCTTCATCTCATGCGCCTTCCTCACCTTCCACTCATCATGTTTCTATTTCTTCTAGTAAATCCACTCCTAAAAAAAAAAAAATCTCCTATGTTTGAGAGTGAAGAAAGGAAAAGTGAGAAGAGGCAAACTAGTGATGAAGAAGGACAAAGTGAAGAATCTAAGCATGAGAGTGGGCATGAATAAATTGATGGTGAGCACAACAGTCATGAAGAGGAACATGTTGGTAGCCTACACAACAGTGATCATGATGGTAATGAGGCACATAATAGTGAAGGTAAAGAACATAATGGCCATGAAGAAAGTAGGGACAAAGATGAACAAGACAGTCCTCAGGATGACAAACAAGGTGGCAGCCAAAACACTTATGATGAGGGTCATGACAGTCCTCAAAAGGACACTTATGATGAGACACAAGACAACCCTCAAACAAGTAATTATGGTGACAATCAAACACCAAAAAATGAGCATTCCAAAGAGGGTAGCATAGAGCAAAAGGATCAATCAATAACCACGAGCATAGCAGTGATAAAGAAAAACAAGGCAATCTTCAAACGGAAGATAAAAGTGACAAAGATGATGATGGAAACAGCAAGGTAAAATGCCAAGTTGAGAAAGTGAAAATATATAAAATTCCTCCCTCTTCTCGTCCACACAGCCAAGAGTATGTGCTAGCTGCCTCTTCTAGGCAAGCGTCCATGACTCTTCCTCCAAAAGTGGCGAAATCTAGAAACTCTAGATTAGCAAAGAAGAAGACAACTCCAGCAGTGACTAGAAATGTCACAAGAGCACTAAGAAGTAGAGGCAAACAGCCTAAAAAGATCATTTTTGAATTACCAAAGAGGAGGATGGCCAAGAAGCCTATCCAAGGCAAGGGGAAAGAAAAAGAGGAGAGTAGTCATGAAAAGGAAAGGGAAATTGATATCATACAAATAAATAGTGATGATAGTGATAAAGAAGTTAGAATCCTTGAGGCTCTTTTGTGAAATAGAGTAAACCAAATTCATGACATACAAGTTTATCTAGAAAGCCCAAAGGACTTCATACATGTTCTACAGATGCAAAACAAACAAATGAGTGGTCAAATGGAAGTTTTTGAGGCTCGGTCTTTCAAGTACCAAAGGGAAGCCTCCAAAGCATAAGTCAAGCTTGAAGAACTTATGGATGAATTCAATGATACTGAAGAAGAAGAGTAGCCAATGAGAAAGAGGCCTAGGACTATGGGTCTCAAGAGGGCTTTGGAGAAAAAGAAAGAAGAAGAGGCAACCCTTGTCCAATCTTATCCTCTCACTCATTTGCTAGCCCAAGAAATTGAGAATGATAAAGAATCATGGCTTGAAAGGGCCAATAAGCATTTGGAGGGTAAGTTATAGAAATCTAGCAGAGACTTGATCTTACAGAAGAAGATGATCGAGCACTACAAAAAGCTAAATCAATTTGCCTGAAATAAATTGAAGGTTGTACAAGAAAAACTCAAAACTACCCAAAGAAGGCGCCGGGTAGAAATAGTGGAGAAAGACACATCATTGCTTCAAATCTTGCCCTCATCTTCTCTACATGCTTCTAAAAACCCATGAGGGACTTGCTCGCCAAAATTGAGCAAATTTTGATAAGATTTTGTTTTTTGTGTTTTTTTGGCCATAATTGCACATTTTTCAAGGCGCTACCATGGGTGCTAGGAGCAGCTTCAGTTCACGAAAATAATTTGGTTGGATGGAATAAATTCAAGCGCATCTACTCAAAAAATTTCAGATCCAAAGGATGTGTTTTGATTCCCGAAAGAGGCGAAAAACAGTGATTTTTTGACTTTCTACCTCGTATATCAACAAAAGCTACTTTTTTGGTTTTTTTCACTTAGTTTCATTTTTGACATACTTCCATTGATCAGTTTTGGAAAAATAAACTATTTTCAGAAACTAGACACCCAAGGCTTTCCAACTTGCCATCACGGGCCTTGTTTTGACATTAGGAGGTCTCTCAAAAGTTTTCTACAAAACAATGAATTTTCTACTACTACGTTCCTATAGCATTTTGTAAAAAAAGAAGTTTTATGAAGTGGTTTATCCAAATGTGCGCTAGGCCATTTTTAGCCATTGTCAGTAATGAAAAGTCAATAATTTTTCCTTTTTTAGCATTTTAGAGATATTTAGAAGATATTTTGTGCCTTGGGCTTTGCAAAGCCTCAAGGAAAAAATCAGATATTAGTTTTTAGCCTATGAGCTTCTAGTTAGTTTTGTGAAGCTTATCTTCTCATTCTCCTATATAACTCATGGAGAATCATTGCAATATTTTTGGTTGATGAGTTGATAAAAAATATAGACTTTGAAGAGCTTAAGAACTTGACTGAGCTTAGAGAAATATATGTTATGAGTTTTGATGATCAAAATTTTTTTATGGAGTGAATAGCTTGACTTGCTTGCCTAGATGATGGAGAGGATCTATGTGCAGGATTCCATGGCTTGGTAACTAGTATTGTACTTATTTTCAGTTATGTTTTCTTAGTTTTTCACATATGTATCCATGCTTCTTGCTTGTTTTAGGTCAGTGTTGACGGGAAAATTTGTCCGGCCAACAGTAGGGGATCTCCCCGGTAGAAAGTCCCAATTAGACCTTGAACCATTTGGAATGAGGATCCCGTCCAGGGTGTGGGTCCGGCTACCGCTTAAGACGACTTCCCTTCGGTCTCAAAAGAACTTGTTTGAACCTATGGACGTACACTTTTTCACATGATACAGAATACAGGATTGATGTATTAAACACGAATTAAGCACTATGCGTAGCAAGATTAAAGATAAAGCACATACACCTCAAGAGATGTCATTAGCAACACATCTTTTGGGGGGTAATGCTTATGAGGTAGTCTGATCACAAAAGAAATAGTTCTTTATGATAAGATAACCCTTTACTTCCTGAAAGATAAAACGAAATGTTAACAAAATAGTTCATTAACATTCATTAATAGAACAGATGATAAAATGAACATCATTGATACAACACAGGTAGCCATGACGCATAAATGATGACATAAAGAGTGCAACTTCATTAATCATAGGATGTTCTGAAACTGTACAAGGAATACACACAGTGTTCGCATAGAAAAACACATCATAACCATAGGGTGTTTTAACAAGAATCTATATTCATATGCTCAAGTGTAGAATATTTCAATACAATTACATGTAGCTCTTGAGTTTCCAAAAAAGAAAAGCCCCTTGTGTCTTTCCCCGTAGGGAGTTTTATAGCACCAAACTTGCCCTTTAGGCTTCCCGACTTTTCGCCTGCCTGCCTGTTGAGCTGCCTCGCGACCTTGAAGAGGTTGCGACTTGCGACCCGGCTGGTATGCGTGACTTGTGACCTGGGTAGGCGGTGCGACCTGCGACCTGTCCTGTTGGTGTGACTTGCGACCTAGCTATACTTACTGCTCATGACTTGCTGCTATCGGGCTGTGGAGATGGACGCGAAATGTTAATGTCAGGGACGTCAACCTGTTGCTCCTTGAGAAAATCCTGCCATGTCCGGTACTCTGCCGCTATGGGGGAAACCAGAGGGACCTCCTTCTTCAATCGATGCATACATTCCAATGCATTTGGTACTAAGGTTTCCCTTTTTTGTGCAATCTGATTTGAGAGCGAGGCAAGCTTGGTATAAATCCGCGCTGGAGTGGCAATAAATTGACTCAGATTCTCTTGAGATTCTGAGGGCTCTGGATCAGCAGCGACTTTCTTGATAGGTTGCAAAAATGATTGGATGTCCTGGTCCACTTGTTCCCAGGTTTTTTCCTCTTCTAATGCCCCAAGCGATGGAATCTGGTGCAACGTATGCATTGAGTCGATACCACTGATCAGGTGGTTGTACGAGGACATTACTTTGTCCAGGTCCTTAGACAGTTTGTCTTTAGATTGTATCACCATGCGGAGTTGAACCTTTGCATCCTGCGTGCGAATCCAGTCCCTCTTAGGAAAATTTTCAGGTGCCTAAGGGTACTGTATTGTCCAGCCCATCATCCTGTCTAAGGCCTATGAAGCCTCTCTAAGCTGCTCGTGTATTTTCCTGGTTTCCACTCGTGCTCTTGCCAGTGGAGCGACTATCTGTTTGATGGTGAACATTTCACCATATACCTGCCTCATGGTCACTTCCAACACCTCAAACTCTTTGAAAATGTCCAGCGGGACTTCATTTACTGGTGGAGCCTGGTTTCGAAGTTGTTGAACTTCTGCTTGCAATTCTTCTTTCTCTTGCTCTGCTCTCTTCTCGCATTTCTCAGCTGTGTGCAGTCTATTTTGTGGAGATACTATTTCTCTACTCATTCGGGTTACATTCTCTTCCGTAGTTGCGGCGAAAGCAGTACCCGCTGATGCTATCATTACAGGATTAGTCCTGGTATCAAGGACTATGTCTTTGCCTGTTGCTACTGTGGATGCGGCAGAGGGACTTTGCGCCAGTGACCTCCTCTTCTCTTGCCGGATTTTGAACGAAAACTGATCAAATGTGAGTCTGGTCAGGTCAAACACATCTTCTTCCTATCCCCAGGGTGATCTAACGTCAGGGAGCTTGGTACTGCTCAGAGGTATATCGAGGGGAGTCACCTCGAGGTCGTCCAGCATGTCATCCTCCCTCTCTTCTGTGTTCTTTTCTTCTTCTTCCTTTTTCCAGCATTCAGCTTCTGCTGCTACTTCTATTTCGGCCTTCTTCTTCTACTCAGCTGCAGCAGCCTGTTCGGCTTTCTTTTGGCGTTCAGCCTCTGCTTTGTCCAGCTCTACCTTAAGTGCCCGTTCTGCTGCGGCCTGTGCCTCCTTGCCCTCTTTTTCTTTCCTGGCCTCTTTGGCCTGCTTCTTCTTTTGTGTTGCTGTTGCACTCTTTTGGCGCGCTTCCTCATCCTCTTTTATCTTCTTCTCTCTTTCTTGTTGGGCTTTCGCCTCTGCTTCCTTTTGTTTGATGGATGGAGTAAGACCTGTGTTGGTTCGAGATTTTTTGAGTACAAAGGAAGAGGAACCTCCTAACTGACGACTTCTGTCTTCTAAGCTCTGATCATCTGGGTCTTCCTGGACCACGTCTGCTCCCGGAGAAATTTTTCTTTCAGCATTATACCAGTTCCTTCTCTCATCTTCTGCCGGGCGCTCAAGATGCTGATAAGTCCACTTGAATTTAGCTCTCAGGCAGTGTTCAGGAATTACTCTCTCTAGGTCATATGTTCGGTGTTCAAGCGCACCGAGCTGTTAACTTCTCATTGCTTCTGCTTCTGCTGCTACTTCCCTGAACTCTTTAATTGTGTATGCACCAATGGTGAGGGGTAGCGTGGGCCACGGCTTCTTTTTGCCTTTAGACAGGATTCTGGAGAAGCTGTGCGACATTTGAAAACATACCTCCTGAATAAGCATTTTGTCTGTAACAAAGGGAGGCATAGCATGTGGTGCCTTGTAAGTTCCAAAGACTCGGATGAAGGTGTATCCAGGGAAAGGGAACCAGTGTGCCACTTTGACTAGAGTCTCCTTGGCCCGCCAAGACATGCAGGGGGCGTCTTGGCCAAATAAATGTCTGTACAGAGAGGGGATAAATACTTGGGAAATCTGATCTATATCCTGTTTGTATTTGGACTCCCAAAATACCTTGAGTTGTAGATGAATTGCGCGCGACTACTCGGAATCCCAGTTGTGCGCCCATCCCTCAAACTGTACTCTGGCGCAGACAGCATCTAGTAGGTAAGAGGCCATGTAAAATTCGGCAGGCATTCCTTCATCCGAGGCCAATGCCGAGTTCAAGTTGGTCTGCATCGAAGTCATCAGTATGCCGGCCCAGTTGAAACGGGTGCCATATGTTGTCACATACTCCATGATAGTAGCCCAACTGCCGCTGAAGGTGGAGCAATCTGGGCACCCGTAAAGTCTGCAGAGCATGGCGGCAACCAACTTGTAAACCTTCCTCAGGCTCGCCACTGGGTACTCTTGGTCTTTCTTGACCTTGAACTTCTCGGGCTCCTCCCACCATTGTCTAATAGTATCAACTATTGGAACGGCGTGAGCAACAACCCATTCTGGAGAGAAATGCTCGTCTGGGCGAGGCAGTGAGTAATAAATGTGCACATCCGCGCCTACCAGTGTAGCGAAATCTCTGCCTTGGTTGTCCCTGATCACAAACTTCTCGGGGTCCGTCTTTTGTATGATCCAATCTATGACTTCCGGACATGGGAATATGGCTGGATGCGCCCCTGCCAGATGTAGTTTAGACCTCTTTACTGCCAAGTATAATTCCCGGTCTGGGAGATCTTCTGGAAATTCCTCCTCCGGTATGGCGAACTCATGATAAACTTGGTACCATCTCATGCTATCGTCTTTTGTAAAAGTACATAGTGTATCTCTGTATATTGGGGGTGGGGACACCACCTCCAGCTCATCAATCTCTTCCACTATTTTCTTGTCCTTCCTCCGAGATAGCGGGGGCGCCATGTCACTAGAATCTGATAACACATGTATGCACTCTATGTCTTCTTGAATTTCACCTGTCAAATTCATAAAGGAATCCCACGATAAGAATGACATGGTGATAAAAACCAGTTACAATTTAGTGATGAAATTTAGCTGTGCCACATGCAAAACTGGGCTACTGGGTCGTTGGGTCGCGGATTGCAAGAACAGAGTCCGGGCGCGACCTTGCGACCTCGCGACCAGGTAGCAGGGTCTCTAGGTCGCAGATCTCTGGAAAATTTGGAAGATGCGACCTTGCGACCTCGCGACTAGGTCGCTGGGTCGCAGGGTCACAAATCCCAGAAAATGGAGAAAATGCGACTTTGCGACCTTGCGACTAGGTCGCTGGGTCGCAGGTCGCAATATAGCTTGCCGGGGGGGGGGTTTACGCGCGCGCGGCCTTGAACCTCCTTTTCTCCCTCCTCTTGAGGATTTACAAGTTAGCTGGGCCCAGGCAGAGCTGTGGCATGATTTTAATAGCAAGGGATGATGCCATGAAGGTGTGGATCAGAAAAACAGTGAGGTTTGGATAATTATGTAGAAAACAGATTCATAAAACCCTCAGAACTATAAAAGCTCAGACAAATGACCATTTAAAGGCCTAAGGGGACATGGGTTTGGTAATAAAAGCATCAAAACGGAAACAACAGGAAGAAATGGCAACTTACCCGAGAAAAATGTGCCAGTTGAGCTGTCAGAGGCATTTTCTTACAAATCGCTGAATGTGTAAAATGCGACCTGCGACCTACCTTATATAGAAAGTCGCACGTGCGAGAAATAAATGCAGGTCGCTGGGTCGCAAGTTGATTAGTTTCGAAATTTTGCGACCTTGCGACCTTGCGACCTAGTGACCTGGGGTCGCTGGGTCGCAAGGTCGCTGGGTCGCGCTTGTCATGAAAATTGTATAATTGCGACCTTGCGACCTAGCGACTTGGTGACCTGGGGTCGCTGGGTCGTTGGGTCGCATTTTCCATTAAATCTGGGGATTTGTGACCTGGCGACTTGGCGACCTGAGGTCGCTAGGTCGCAAGGTCGCTAGGTCGCGGTTTTCATCAACTGTTTAATTTTGCGACTTGGCGACTTAGCAGTTTCTCTGTAGTTTTAGGGGGCTCCAAAAATTTGAAATAGTGGTATTTTTTGGAGGGTGTTGTAGGGGCTACAACAAATGGCGATTCACTAGACGAACTCAGAGTCTCTGCTGATGGTTAGTCTTGGCGGGGGGAGGGAGGGGCCTATGCTGACTGTTTTCTTTTACCTTGTGGTTGACACCTCCTAACTTTGGGCACCTAGCTGGGTTACTCAATCTGCTAGCCTGTTTGGGTGCCATTCAACCAAATTCATTTCATCAGGTTTCCGGACTGGAAGGGTTGGAGAACTTCAGGCGGCTACAGGGTCTGGTACGATTATTTTGTCCTCATTGTGTTGCTCCACTGCCAGCGAACCTCTTGGTCCCGGCGGAGTCACTGCCTAGGAATCGTGAACATTGCTCCGCTACCAGCGAGCCTGGTCAGTGCCCCGGCGGAGTCATTACATCACCTCTCTGCACAAGAAGCCTTTCTCGATCCTTTACCCTTTATTAGTGTGCTATTGCACTTATTTTGAATGTGTCGGAGGCACTTATTTGAGATGTGCTCGTGGCACTTATTTGAGATGGAAATTTAGCCTGGGCAGATGAGGGATCCCGACTTATTTTTCTTGCAGAGAGGTTGTTCCTGGTCTGGCATGAGGACTTTGGTTTTTCCCAGATACCCTATCGTAGCCTAGAGTACCTCTTTTCCCTTCTGGTCTGGTTACCACTTACACTGCATTCTCTTTTGCGGACACCCTCTCACATTGGCGAGATAAGCTTTCCTGCTTGATGACTCGAGCTCGGCGATATGCTACCTTTAGGTGCGGAGAACAAGCCAGCTTTTTCCGCCTTTGAGTTTATCGGAAAAGGCTTTCCATCAGCGCAGAACCTGTTGCAGTATGCCAATTACGTGGCTCTAACAAAACCTTCCTTAAAATTTTTATTTTTATTTTTTTTTAACAAAGGTGAAACAAGACACTATGGTACAAAATAAAATAGCCCTCTGAGGGCTGCTAAGTGAAATAGGGTTTGAGGTCATGCCCGTTTACCGGGAGGGCCTCGACTCGTCCATCAAGGGTTTGCAATCTGAATGTGTGTGATCCTATCTTCTCATTAATTTGGAAAGGGCCTGTCCAAAGTGCTTGGAACTTGGCATGCTTCCCCTTTTCCTCATGGGCTTTATCCCACTTAAGGACCAGGTCTCCTACCTCAAAATTTTTGTTCCCTGCAAACTTTTTATCAAACCATATTTTGATTCGGCTCTGATGGATGGCAAACTTTTCCCGGGTCTTTTGCCTTTCTTCCTCCAACTTCAGCAAGGTATCGATTCGAGTCTGTAAGGTGGGACACGGGGTACCATGACATTCTTGGGACAGTTGGAGGGCCGGGAGAGATAGATGAGAAGGGAGGACAGCTTCTTTCCCATACACGAGGAAAAATGGGGAGGTGCCTAAAGAGGACTTGGGAGTAATACGGTCAGCCCACAGTGCATTGTGAAGGGCATTATGCCAGTTCCGCTGGTGGGATAGCAGAGTCTTCTTAATAATACGGATAAGGTTCTTGTTAGTGGACTCAGCTAATCCATTTCCCTGGGGATAGTAATTTGCAGAATGTTTCAGAATAATACCATTTTCCAGCGCAAAATCATATAATTTAAAAGATGATAAATAAGTCGCATTATCAAAAACTAGAGAAGTCGGAACACCAAACCTGGTCATGATGGAATGCGTGAGGAATTCTATTACCTCTTGATCATTGATTCAGCGTAACGGTGTTGCCTCAACCCACCTGGTGAAGTAATCAGTGGCTGTAAGGATATACCGATGTTGTTTAGAAGAGTGAGGTGTGATTTCACCAATTACATCCAGACCCCACTGTTGGAAAGGTTCCTCTACGGCTACTGAAAGTAAGGGGGCGGCTGGCCGTGCTTCTCGGTTGGCAAACTTCTGGCACTGAATGCATTTCCGAACATATGCATGCGCGTCTCTAAAAAGAGTAGGCCAATAGTATCCTGCGCGCATTATCTTATGGGCAGTAGTATCTTCGGAAAAATGACCTCCAGCTAGCCCGTCATGCTGCTCAGTTAAGATTTTATGTGCTTCGTCAGTTTCCAAGTAGCGTAACAGGACCCCATTGTGGTGTTTCTTGAACAACTTACCTTGGATCAGTTGGTGAGATGCGGCTTTGAGCCTTATTGCGCGTTTCTGTCGGGCAGTAAGAGCAGGGTCCATGGTGCCTTGGGCCAAATATCTTGAAATGTCCGTATACCAAGAAGGGTTATTCTACTGAGGCACATGGTCGCTCTGATACATGTCGATCTCTTGTTCCCAACATTCCTCTTCCATTTCATGAGTACTTGCAGCCTCTGCGTCCATTTGGCATAAGCCCTGTCCTTTAACGGTATGTGCTGGCTTGAACTCTAAATCGTATTCTTGCAAACAAGCCACCCAGTTGCCCCGCCTTTCGCCTAGCCCTTGCTGCACGAAAAGTGAGCAAACCGCTGGATGTGGCACAAAAACCATGACATGATTTTTCAAAATGTAGGGCCTGAAATGTTTTACCGCCTTGTAGACCGCATAAGCTTGTTTCTCGATTTTTGGGTAATTCAACTCAGCTCCTTGTAAACCAGTACTCATGAACGAAATGGGCCGTTCATCGTTGCTGTCATTTTTCTGTGTGAGGACAGCCGCAAGTGAGGAGTCTGTTGCAAAAGTGTACAGGATGAAACCTTTATCAAAATCTGGATTTTGGAGGGAAGGAGTTTTAGCTATAGCCCTTTTGATTTTATCGAAGGCCTCTCTCTCTGGGGAATTCCATTGGAATACAACATTCTTTTTAATCATTCCCTGTAGTGGTCTGACTATCTGGGCGAAATCTGAAATGAATTTACGGACAAAATTAATTTTCCCCAGGAAGGATTGCATCGCTTTCTTGTTGCTTGGGGGAGGAATCTGAGCAATGGCTTTCGCCCGTTCTGGATCAACCACAATGCCTTGCTTAGTGATAATGTGGCCTAGCAAGTTTCCCTCTTCCACAGCGAAAATGCTCTTTTTAGGGTTGAGCGATATTCCGTACCTCCTGCACCTCTCGAAGATTTGCTTGAGCTGGCGTAAATGATCGCCCCTGCATTTTGAAAATACAGTGACGTCGTCCAAATAGACCACCACGCTCTGCCCTATTAAACCACGGAATGCTATATCCATGGCTCGTTGGAAAGTTTCCCCTGCATTGATCAAGCCAAAGGGCAAGCGTCTGAAAGCAAAGGTTCCCCATTTTGTCCGGAAGGTGGTTTTCAGTCTGTCGGGCTCAGCTACCAGCACCTGGTTATAGCCGGAGAAGCCGTCTAATAGGGAGAACATCTCAGATCCAGACACAGCTTGTAATATTTGTTCCATGGGGGGCACAGGGTAGTTGTCTTTGTTTGAGGCCCGGTTCGGATTACGGAAATCTACACACAAGCGGATCTTGCCAGACTTCTTTCGTACGGGTACCAAATTTGACACCCACGTGGAGTGCCGAACTTTGAAAATAATGTGTGCATCCAGGAGCTTCTTAAGTTCCTTCAGAATCATTGGCTCCAACGTTGGATGCACTTTCCTGAGTTTCTGTTGGAAGGGTTTAACGCCTTCCCTCATGGGTATTACATTCTGAATGATACGGGTATCGTATGTACGTAGATCTTCATATGTCCAAGCGAATACATCGCGATACTTACAGAATAACTGGGTGAAGGCTCGTGCCTCCTCATCACTACAGTCTTTTCCAAGGTTAACGAACTTTGGGTTCTCATCTGATCCCAAGTTCACTTGCCGATGTGCCAATATGGAACTTTGCACTTTGGTGTTCGGAGGTTTGTGGAATCGTCTTTGCAGATCAAAGAGCCTTTCTAGTGACACCACCCCCTTGGGCATAATGTTCTCTTTGCGTTCCTCATGCTCTCTCTGTAAAACACGCTCATGCTCTTCCTCGTCTATTGCCGCATCCTTGAATACTTCAGCATTGCACATAAAGTCCAAAATCTGTTGATCATCGTTAAAAACGCGTAAATTAGAAATGTTATCTGGCACAGAGGGTCTATATACAACTTCAATAGAAAAACCGTCCCTTAAGGGGGTAAATCTAGCAGCAGCATTAGCCAGAGTATCCGCTGCTACATTGTGCATGCTGAGGACAGATTTAATTCCAAATGCATCAAAACTAGAAATCAATCGCCATACCTCTTGTTGATACGCCTTTAAATGTGGAGATAAACAGTGAATAGTGTTGCGTACCTGGCGGGTGATAATCTCAGAATCTCCAATGACCTGTAAGCATTTTACCTTCAAATCCAGTGCTTTCTTAAGTCCAAGGATTAACGCTTCGTACTCAGCAGTGTTGTTAGTGCACTGGAATTCTAGCCGGCACGAGATTAAGTATTTATTCTTGTGAGGGTCAAGCAATATGCAACCAGCACCAGCTCCGTCATGGGTCTTGGAACCATCATAATACAAGGTCCATATGTCACTTTCCGGCTCCTTTGGGGTAATCGGTAGGGGAGGGGTTCCGTTTGAGTGTGAGACAGAAGTGATTTTCTCCTCCGTGACAAGTGCTAGTTCCGACTGGACCTCGGGGCCTACAGAAGACTGAGGGGGTTGGTAGCATCCGAATAAGGCTTCGAGAAAACACATACCAAGTTCTTCTTGTGCGAAGCTGATGGGTTCATTAACGGCATCCAAATCAGTGACGGTGTGTTTCATATAAGGTTCACTTTCTACCCTGATTTGATTATTCCGTCCCTTGTAAGGAAGCCACAAGTGGGACCAGTCGGTGGCGAAATAACCTTGTAACTTGCTGGACCAGTCCCTACTAAGCAATAGTCCGTATGCTTCCGGGATGTCGACAACCACAATGTCAATGCATTGATGGACCCTAGAGTCTGACGATAAGCGGATGATGACATTGTTCAACTCTCCTACAGCTGGTACTTGTGATCTGTCAAGTTGTATAATCTTTGCGTCAGTTTTTTCCAGGCGAATGTTTAGTTTTTTACAGACGGATAGGGGCATGACGTTTGTTGAGGCACCGGAGTCAACTAGACAGTTGTGGACGTTGAAGTTAAAAATCTCGAAGGAAAAAAGGAAAGGAGGTGTGGATCCTCTTGAGTTGGTATTGATGGCGTTTACTATGGACTGTACATCTGGTCCGGCTTGCACAGACGTGTTGCTCACAGTCTTCGTAGCTGAAGTGTTTGCGAAAGCCTTAAGAATGAGCTCCTTTTGATTAGTAATGCGGGCCAGCTCATAGAGAGAAATGTTTGCTCTTGTTTTCTTCATATCTTCAACAATGTTATAGCTGGGCTCTGGTTGAGGGCTAGGCTCGGCGGAAGTCTTAGAGGATTCTGTCGGAAGTTTGCTCTTTTGACTCGCTCGGGTAGTGTTGTTGGAGAGCTTCTCCGGGACAGATTGTTTTCCGTTTCCTGGGGGCAGGATTTTCCTTAGGAAATCCCTTTTCTTGTCTTCATAGGATTGCTCGGGAATAGGTCCTTTGCTTCTGAGACTATAATTCCACACGGGCTGATCTTTGGGAGCATCTGTCATGTTGATATCAATGGAGGTAAGGTCTTCCCCACCTCGAATTATGTCAAAAGCAAGGATAGAGGATCCTGGTTCCTCGCTCGAGGGCGGATCCTCATCGTGATCTGAAACATCATCCTCCATCACATCCCCTGGAGTTTGGTCATCTAAAAGCTGATTAACTACTGCTGTCATGCTGCCAATCCATTGAGGGCACGTTTTTTCAGAATGGGCAGCTTGGTGGAAGGAACAAAAATTATCTTTCCCTATCTCTTCCACATTGAGAGCAGTATTTGTGTTAGACGGAGGTCTGTTAGTGTTGGGATTACTTTTTCTGAAGAAAGGTTTGGGTGGTTTAGTGCTAGTTGTGGCTTCCGTGCCCTTTCTCCTAAGGTCAGTGACTTCATTCGTTAAATTCTTGAGCGTTTTTGCCATGCTTTCAAAATCAAATGCATCCATATCCCTATCAGTGGTCTTAGGAGTGGAGGACTGACCTCTTTTTATGTTAGGCTTGTGATCATCTCTCCCTTCATGATCGATGGCTCCTATCGAAAGCATGTCTTTCTCTACGGCGAGAGCAACCTCATAATTGGCCGTAAGGGTAGCGCGGGCTTCACGTTTGACGAAAATGGCAATGTCCCTAGGCAGGGCCTTGGTATAGTAATCAATGGTGATTGAGTCATCCAACGCTAGGTTTGGAGGAAATTTCTGCAGTATGGTAGCGAAGCGTTGGTTGAAATCCTTAACCTTTTCCTTTTTATGACACTTGATGGTGCTCAATTCAGTGAGAAGCATGGAAGGAGTTTTATCTTCTGAGAACTTATGCAGGAATGTGCGACGGAATTGGTCCCATGAAGTGATAGAGGCACTGGGGAGAGAGTGGTACCATGTGGTTGCCTTGTTTTCGAGGGTATGGGGAAACAGTTGACACGCGACATCATCGGACTGGACTCTCATGATTTGCAGAGACAAATAGAAGCTGCTGATATGATCTTCATCTAAGGTGCCTTTCTCAGGGTCGAACTTAGGGAGATGTTTCTCCGGATGCCTAGGCAGATCTTGGAGCGGGCCCAGAAGATTTAATGGAGATTTAGCCATCCAGGCTAGGGGTTGCACTCTCCTAGCTCGCTGGTGTTGCCTAAACTCATGTTCAGATTCGCTTCCCGAACCTGAGACCGATGCTTCTGACTCGTGACGGGAGTGTTCGTCTTGGTGTCTCCCACGGTGCAGAAAATCTCTAAGATATCCCAAGTTGTGTACAGGGGGCATCATTGGGTTTGGTTGACGATTGTGAGCTTGGTTTCCTTGACCTTGGCCCCTAACTCCTCTACCTCCGGCCCCTCGACCTCTATTTCCTTCTTCTTCATTTCTGCGAGCTCTATTCCTTTCTCCTTCATTTCTACGAGCCCTATTCCCCCCGTCTACATTTCCATGGCCTTTGTCTCCCTCACCATCCCTGGGTGGGAGGTGTGCCTGGTTTTTTTTTTGTCGACTCTGGTTAGGTTGGGAGTCAGGGAAAGGCTCGGTGTCAGTAAATTCTTCGCCCTCTTGGAGAATCGGGTCATTTTCTTCAACAGCATTTGCGAGGTCTTCCAACATGAGATTTACGAGCTCGGGTATGGTACTCACAAGGGCACCATTTCAGGTGATGTTCTCGGGCGGAGTTCTAGTATGGGCAAGGTATTCCATGATTGGAGTGAACCTTAAGTTGTTGATAAGATCGCGGGCAGCTGGGCGCAAGGCTCTCAACTGCGCCCTAGTGATTTCAAAATATCGAGTCTCCCTCTCTGGAATATCTTCTAGAGGAGGAGGGACAGTTTCATTTTTTATGACCTCCCCTAGGGGAGTTTGTGATGGGATGTTCGTTGTGTGCTGGGAGGCTGCCATTCAGGCCCTCCTTCTAGCACCAATTCTGTTGACGGGAAAATTTGTCCAGCCAACAGTAGGGGATCTCCCTGGTAGAAAGTCCCAATTAGACCTTCAACCGTTTGGAATGGGGATCCCGTCCGGGGTGTGGGTCCGGCTACCGCTTAAGACGACTTCCCTTCGGTCTCAAAAGAACCTGTTTGAACCTGCGGACGTACACTTGTTCACATGATACAGAATACAGGATTGATGTATTAAACACGAATTAAGCACTATGCGTAGCAAGATTAAAGATAAAGCACATACACCTCAAGAGATGTCATTAGCAACACATCTTTTGGGGGGTAATGCTTATGAGGTAGTCTGATCACAAAAGAAATAGTTCTTTATGATAAGATAACCCTTTACTTCTTGAAAGATAAAACGAAATGTTAACAAAATAGTTCATTAACATTCATTAATAGAACATATGATAAAATGAACATCATTGATACAACACAGGTAGCCATGACGCATAAATGATGACATAAAGAGTGCAGCTTCATTAATCATAGGATGTTCTGAAACTGTACAAGGAATACACACAGTGTTCGCACAGCAAAACACATAATAACCATAGGGTTTTTTAACAAGAATCTATATTCATATGCTCAAGTTTAGAATCTTTCAATACAATTGCATGTAGCTCTTGAGTTTCCAAAAAAGAAAAGCCCCTTGTGTCTTTCCCCGTAGGGAGTTTTATAGCACCAAACTTGCCCTTTGGGCTCCTCGACTTTTCGCCTGCCTCCCTGTTGAGCTGCCTCGCAACCTTGAAGAGGTTGTGACTTGCGACCCGGCTGGTATGCGCGACTTGCGACCTGGGTAGGCTGTGCGACCTGCGACCTGTCCTGTTGGTGCGACCTGCGACCTGTCCTGTTGGTGCGACTTGCGACCTAGCTCTACTTGCTACTCATGACTTGCTACTACCGGGCTGTGGAGATGGACGCGAAATGTTAATGTCAGGGATGTCAACTTGTTGCTCCTTGAGAAAATCCTGCCATGTCCGGTACTCTGCCACTATGGGGGAAACCAGAGGGACCTCCTCCTTCAATCGATGCATACATTCCAACGCATTTGGTACTAAGGTTTCCCTTTTCTGTGCGATCTGATTTGAGAGTGAGGCAAGCTTGGTATAGATCCGCACTGGAGTAGCAATAAATTGACTCAGATGCTCTTGAGATGCTGAGGGCTCTGGATCAGCAGCAGCTTGCTTGATAGGTTGCAAAAATGATTGGATGTCCTGGACCACTTATTCCCAGGTTTTTTCCTCGTCTAATGCCCCAAGCGATGGAATGTGGTGCAACGTATGCATTGATTCGATACCACTGATCAGGTGGTTGTACGAGGACATTACTTTTTCCAGGTCCTTAGACAGTTTGTCTTTAGATTGTATCGCCATGCGGAGTTGAACCTTTGCATCCTGCGTGCGAATCCAGTCCCTCTTAGGCAAATTTTCAGGTGCTTGAGGGTACTGTATTGTCCAGACCATCATCCTGTCTAAGGCCTGTGAAGCCTCTCTGAGCTGCTCGTGTCTTTGCCTGGTTTCTGCTCGTGCTCTTGCTAGTGGAGCGACTGTCTTTTTGATGGTGAACATTTCACCATATACCTGCCTCATGGTCACTTCCAACACCTCACACTCTTTGAAAATGGCCAGCGGGACTTAATTTACTGGTGGAGCCTGGTTTCGAAGTTGTTTAACTTCTGCTTGCAATTATGCTTTCTCTTGCTCTGCTCTCTTCTCGCGTTGCTCAGCTGCGTGCAGTCTATTTTGTAGAGATACTATTTCTCTACTCATTCGGGTTACATTCTCTTCCGTAGCTGCGGCGAAAGCAGTACCCGCTGATGCTAACATTACAGGATTAGTCCTGGTATCAAGGACTATGTCTTTGCCTGTTGCTACTGTGGATGCGGCAGAGGGACTTTGCGCCAGTGACCTCCTCTTCTCTTGTCGGATTTTGAACGAAAACTAATCGAATCTGAGTCTGGGCAGGTCAAACACATCTTGTTCCTATCCCCGGGGAGATCTAACGTCAGGGAGCTTGGTACTGCTCAGAGGTATATCGAGGGGAGTCACCTCGAGGTCGTCCAGCATGTCATCCTCCCTCCCTTCTGTGTTCTTTTCTTCTTCTTCCTTTTGCTAGCGTTCAGCTTCTGCTGCTGCTTCTATTTCGGCCTTCTTCTTCTGCTCAGCTGCAGCAGCCTGTTCGGCTTTCTTTTGGCGTTCAGCCTCTGCTTTGTCGAGCTCTTCCTTAAGTGCCCGTTCTGCTGCGGCCTGTGCCTCCTTGCACTCTTTTTCTTTCCTAGCCTCTTTGGCCTGCTTCTTCTTTTGTGTTGCTGTTGCACTCTTTTGGCGCACTTCCTCATCCTCTTTTATCTTCTTCTCTCTTTCTTGCTGGGCTTTCGCCTCTTCTTCCTTTTGTTTGATGGATGAAGTAAGACCTGTGTTGGTTCTAGGTTTTTTGAGTACAGAGGAAGAGGAACCTCCTAACTGACGACTTCTGTCTTCTAAGCTCTGATCATCTGGGTCTTCCTGGACCACGTTTTCTCCCGGAGAAATTTGTCTTTAAGCATTATACCAGTTCCTTCTCTCATCTTCCGCCGGGCGCTCAAGATGCTGATAAGTCTACTTGAATTTAGCTGTCAGGCAGTGTTCAGGAATTATTCTCTCTGGGTCATATGTTCAGTGTTCAAGCGCACCGAGCTGGTAACTTCTCATTGCTTCTGCTTCTGCTGCTACTTCCCTGAAGTCTTTAATTGTGTATGCACCAATGGTGAGGGGTAGCGTGGGCCACGACTTCTTTTTGCCTTTAGACGGGATGCTGGAGAAGCCATGCGACATTTGAAAACATACCTCCTGAATAAGCATTTTGTCTGTAACAAAGTGAGGCATAGCATGTGGTGCCTTGTAAGTTCCAAAGACTCGGATGAAGGTGTATCCAGGGAAAGGGAACCAGTGTGCCACTTTGACTAGAGTCTCCTTGGCCCGCCAAGACATGCAGGGGGCATCTTGGCCAAATAAATGTCTATACAGAGAGGGGATAAATACTTTTGAAATCTGATCTATATCCTGTTTGTATTTGGACTCCCAAAATACCTTGAGTTGTAGATGAATTGCGCGCGACTGCTCGGAATCCCAGTTGTGTGCCCATCCCTCAAACTGTACTCTGGCGTAGACAGCATCTAGTAGGTAAGAGGCCATGTAAAATTTGGCAGGCATTCCTTCATCTGGGGCCAATGCCGTGTTCAAGTGGGTTTGCATCGAATTCATCATTATGCTGGCCCAGTTGAAACGGGTGCCATATGTTGTCACATACTCCATGATATTAGCCCAATTGCCGTTGAAGGTGGAGCAATCTGGGCATCCGTAAAGTCTGCAGAGCATGGCGGCAACCAATTTGTAAACCTTCCTCAGGCTCGCCACTAGGTACTCTTGGTCTTTCTTGACCTTGAACTTCTCGGGCTCCTCCCACCATTGTCTAATAGTATCAACTATCGGAACGGCGTGAGAAACAACCCATTCTGGAGATAAATGCTCATCTGGGCGAGGCAGTGAGTAATAAATGTGAGCATCCGATCCTACCAGCGTAGCGAAAGCTCTGCCTTGGATATCCCGGATCACAAACTTCTGGGGGTCCGTCTTTTGTATGATCCAATCTATAACCTCTGGACATGGGAATATGGCTGGATGCGCCCCTGCCAGATGTAGTTTGGACTTCTTCACTGCCAAGTATATTTCCCGATCTGGGAGATCTTCTGGAAATTCCTCCTCCGGTATGGCGAACTCATGATATACTTGGTACCATCTCATGCTGTCATATTTTGTAAACGTACATAGTGTATCTATGTATATTGAGGGTGGGGACACCACCTCCAGCTCATCAATCTCTTCCACTATTTTCTTGTCCTTCCTCCGAGATAACGGGGGCGCCATGTCACTAGAATCTGATAACACAGGTATGCACTCTATGTCTTCTTGCATTTCACCTGTAAAATTCATAAAGGAATCCCACGATAAGAACGACATGGTGATAAAAACCAGTTACAATTTAGTGATGAAATTTAGCTGTGCCATATGCAAAACTGGGCTACTGGGTCGCTGGGTCGCGAATTGCAAGAACAGAGTCGGGGCACGACCTTGCGACCTCGCGACCAGGTCGCAGGGTCACTAGGTCGCAGATCTCTGGAAAATTTGGAAGATGCGACCTTGCGACCTCGCGACTAGGTCGCTGGGTCGCAGGGTCGCAAATCCCAGAAAATGGAGAAAATGCGACTTTGCGACCTCGCGACTAGGTCGCTGGGTCGCAGGTCGCAATATAGCTTGCCGGGGGGGTTTACGTGTGCATGGCCTTGAACCTCATTTTCTCCCTCCTCTTAAGGATTTACAAGTTAGCTGGGCCCAGGCAGAGTTGTGGCATGATTTTAATAGCAAGGGATGATGCCATGAAGGTGTGGATCAGAAAAACAGTGAGGTTTGGAAAATTATGTAGAAAACAGATTCATAAAACCTTAAGAACTATAAAAGCTCAGAAAAATGACCATTTAAAGGCCTAAGGGGACATGGGTTTGGTAAGAAAAGCATCAAAACGGAAACAACAGGAAGAAATGGCAACTTACCCGGGAAAAACGCGCTAGTTGAGCTGTCAGAGGCGTTTTCTTACAAATCGCTGAATGTGTAAAATGCGACCTGCGACCTCCCTTATATAGAAAGTCGCACGTGCGAGCAATAAATGCAGGTCGCTGGGTCGCAAGTTGATTAGTTTTCGGAATTTTGCGACCTTGCGACCTTGCGACCTGGCGACCTGGGGTCGCTGGGTCGCAAGGTCGCTGGGTCGCGCTTGTCATGAAAATTGTATAATTGCGACCTTGCGACCTGGCGACTTGGCGACCTGGGGTCGCTGGGTCACTGGGTCACATTTTCCATTAAATTTTGGGATTTGCGACCTGGCGACTTGGCGACCTGAGGTCGCTAGGTCGCAAGGTCGCTAGGTCGCGGTTTTCATCAACTGTTTAATTTTGCGACTTTGCGACTTGGCGACTTAGCAGTTTCTCTGTAGTTTTAGGGGGCTCCAAAAATTTGAAATAGTGGTATTTTTTTTAGGGTGTTGTAGGGGCTACAACAGTCAGTAAAGAATAGCTTTAGGTATGCCCATGGAGGCTCATCAAATTTCCTGATTCATTACAGCTTCTATGTTTTCATCTTTCTTAGTCATGTGAATGGATTCTTAACCGCCCTTTGGTCCACTAAGAACTTGTTATTTATTTCCTTAATGATTAATATGACATGCTATCTTGTTTGATTCATGGCATCCCTTGCTTACTCATAGCTGTTTAAATTTCATTAAAGAAATCTCCTTTGAAGTATTGACTATTTAGGTTAAATCAGAGAGGTCTTGTTTCGATCTTTCCCTCTCCCTATACTTGCAGAGTTATTTCAAAGTTCTCATCAGATTGAATGTGTTTCTTAGGAGTTTCCTTTACACATTTAGAGCTGTCGGTTTGTCTTACATGTGTTCTCAACCACTGAAGGTGATTTTCCCACAATTAGAGGGTCTTATACCTCTATGCATCACCTGAATGTTTATTTTATGCATCTATCAGTTTGAGTTGAATTCATAGTGATTAATGGTTAGCCCTACCACATGAATACTTGTTGTTTAAACTATTTATGCTTAAGATCCCCTTGTCTTGCACCAACTTGATACTCATTTCACTTCATAAACCACCTGAAATATTCATTCTCTATACTAAATTGGCTCTGCAATACACCTTATCCATTGCCTTGAAATACTTGGCTTGATTTTGACCCCATAGCCCAGTTTATCTCATTTTCTTGTTCTATTTTGATTCACTTGATCAATTTTTCCTCCAAACAACTAAAAACAAACAAACAAATACACTTAACAGCTAGCCTAAAATCTAAACAAACTAAGCGAACAAGCTCACATCTTTCGCTTCATTATAGAGAGCCCTCTCTGAGTCTAGGAAGGCTAGGTCCTAGGGCTCCAAAGATTGGTTTGATGTTAATCCGTCATTTGGTTCATCAATCTGCCAAATCACGGGAAACTAACAAGACGGAGTGTAAATCAAGTCTAGATACTGGGCACGAGTGATAACTTGTTCTTCTGTGACGAAGCAACCTTTAGCCACATCCTCTGTTATAGATGGTAACAGGGATTTAATGAACCATTCATCAAGGAGTTGATGAGGAACACATTTCTTAACCATTCGTCGACGGTGATGCCACTCATGAATATGATCTTAAATGTGAGTAGCATTACTCTATTTGAAGTTGGTCAAGAGTTCTGTTCCAGTTTCGTATCTAATCGGTAACTGGAAATGGGTCAAAAAGACAGTATCCAAAGAAGTGAAATTGTTGAAGAAGCTCTAGGTAATTATATGTACCATTTAGCTGCTAGACCTATGAGCGTTCGCTGAAAAAGACGTAATCAAACAGAATCATCATTTAGGGAATTAGATGAACACCATAAATAATAAGTCATAACATGAGTTGATGGGTCTTCTCAAGGGTTTCCATTGAATTTAGGAATGTCGGAGGGTAATTTATGTTGTATCACCAGCCACCAAGGATCATAATTGATAGGATCATTGGATAATCGGTTTAAATCTGGTAATTCCAAGGTTGCAGCAAAAGGCAATTATCTATTAAGATCAGGTTGAGCATAGCCAGGATAAGATGGAATTTCTTGGGCAACAGTTCTTTGAGCACAAACATATGGGGTTTGATGTTGGTAACCTAGATAGGGGTTGTTTTGCATGGAAAATGCTTGAGAATTCTGTTGACCAAAACCTAGATATGGAACTTGTTGATATGAAGTTTGAGGAATTTGTGCCTATGGCTGGCAAGGATTCTGTACACCAATGTTATGACCAAAATTAGAGTAAGTTGGATTTGGTTTACATGTAGAACCAGATTTTGTTTGTGACACCCCATAAAATGGTGGACCCTCTTGTGAATAAATGATTCCCGATACAGGTTGTTGTAAATTAACCAAAGGATTTGGAGTCTGTGGACCCAAAATTTGATGATATTGAGTTGAAGAACTCGCCTGATAAGGTTTATGTACAAGATTTTGATGTTTTAGTATGGGTACAGATGTGTTAACAAGTGGTATTGAAGTGGGTGTAATAGGTTGAATTGGTTGATATGATTGGACAACCGTTTGTGGTTGGATAGGCAGAGTGCGCTGTCATTGACAAACATTCATGTCAACATTAGTTTGACCAAAATGTGACTAAGTTTTGTCGTATTGGGTGACTATAGGTTTCCACCCAACATAAGGAGGATATTAAGATGGAAAATATTTCTCTCCAAATGCTGGGAGTCCAGTTGATATGGTACTTAAAGGAATTGACCCATAAGGACCGACTTGATATTACCCTGATGATGGATGTAATGATTCAAGTTGTTCAGTACTAACTATAGGACTACTATTTAAAACACCATATGATGACATTGGTAATGACCATAATATTTAATATTGACTAGAGAAAGTGCCAGAAAATGATTTGTAGCCTGTGGGGATCGAAGGGCCACCATGAAAATATGACTCTGGTGAGGTTGTGAACATCAACAGAGTAGCGAGGGTAGGAGATGATGTAATTGGAACAACAAACCCAACCAAAGATGCTGGTTCAGACATAGTTTTATGACCAAATGTATACTCTCTAAAATCAATGGGAGATTGAATGGCAATGGGATCAACAAAAGCATATGGAAACGATTGAGGAAATGACTGGTATAGGTAAAGGTCTTTCCCAAATTGGGTTTGACTTAAAGGTGTATCAGGTTGTGGGATTTCCTCAATCACGATTAAACTAGGAGCAAGAACTTCACCGTCAGACCCAAAATATATTTCAAACAGTTGAATGTGTGATATAGGATTTTCAATGGCTATAGATATTTGTGGACTAACCAAGGTGGGAAAAACTTATGGCTATTCAGGATTCAGATTTTCTCACAAAGATGAGACAGGATCTGGATCAATTTGTGATTAAACAACATTGGATCCAGGGGGTATGGTCTTAGCGATTGAATGGATCATGACCATAGGTAGTTGTGAAGACTCTGTTTCGACAACAGTAGACAAACCAGGATATGTGGAGATAATTTGAGCTAAGTCTAGTTTAAATGATGATGTTTCGCCAGAGGTATGAATTGCACTTGATTCGGCAGATTGTGATCACCTTCACCTACCAGAAATAATTTCCGATAGTAAAGGTGGTTTCAAATCTAATATACGCGAATGATGGGGGGTAGGATTGTGTTCTTCCATGATTACTAATTTATTTTATCCAAAAACAAATAAACAAAAAGAGGGTAATGCTAGGCAAAAGGGTTTACTAAGAAAGTGTGAACTACAGAATACCTCCTAATGAACCAAGAAGTACGGGCAGGTAATCTCCCCGAATGCTATGTTTAGTGTATCACAATTTCAGGGCGGCCGACTCGGTTCACTATGGATGTATAGCACCTAAAATTTGTCCTCCCAAATATACCCGAAGGTACATGGAGGCCCAATTCCATATTAGCATTGTCTGATGCGAAACCGCACAGTGAGAGCACCCCTTTATACTTATCATACTGTAACACCGCCCGATATACCAGAAATTACGTGGACAAGCTACAATATACTTACGTACGTGGAGTGAGGTATCACACTCGAAATGTATCACATACAAGTTAACGATAGCTGCTATGTTTCACGACGTCGGAACACGTCTCTAGCCTAGACCTTCTAAATGTTATCGTTAATGTTCCAAAGCGTTGTTAATTAAATTGAGATTTATTTTATGTTGATCTTGCTTAACATCTTGCCTTTCAGGTTCACCACGATGATGTATATGAAATTCCTAAAATGCAGCTAATAATGATAAACAGACTTTCACTTTCATCTTTTTCAATGAAGAACCTAGCTACTAAGGTAGGAGAAAGCTAGTGTTTTTTGAAAGAGAGAAAATAATTTGTGAGCAAACAAATCAATGAACAAAACAAAATCAATGAATCACAAACTAAATGTAGATTTCCTAATGTTCCTTTTGCAAAAAACACACAATCGTACATGCAAATGCAAGTTTTTCTTTTCAGTTTCCTTTATGTTATGAATGCAGAAAAGAAACTAGGTGCACTAGATCAATAATCGAAATGCTTTTTACTTTCAAGAAATGAAGAATAAAAACAACAATTTCTTTTTTGAAGGAAAAATGAGGACTTCAACAACAATTTCTCCTATCAAGGAAATGAAGATTTTATGACAATTTCCTATTTCGAAAGCAAATGATTCTTAATGCAACCATAAAAATTACTTTGAAATCAACTTGTTAATGATAATGAAAAACTTTTTTAAAACAACATTGAACAAATTTTCAATCAAAGGAGAAGAAATATATAGAGTTACTAGTCAATAGAGCATCAAACTTTTCAGAATCAATCAGCAAACAAAACTGAAGAAAAGTACAAGTTCAGATTCAATGGGATTGTTCCTTTTAGTAGCCAACGCAGTCTTCAAGAGGAGACAGTGCTCTGCAACGTAGGCTGAGAAGGGAGAGAGTGCTCTGCAAAGCACTATGCCCTGACCAAGGGTGCATTGAGCGCAGTAAAAAAAGAAAACACTACTGTTCAGCTCACTAAATTTTCAAATTAAGCCCTGAAAAAGTCTAATATTTATGTGAAACAGCTACTAGGTGGATTTAGAAAGCCGATCAGAGACTAAAACACCTAGAAATAAGAGAATTTCTCCCTAGTGGAGTCGCCAGTCTGTTGGGCCAGAATTGTAATCTATGGATAAACTACTCTTCCCTAGACTGGTGTCTAGTCTATAACAATAGGTGAAAGACTATACTAATGTTTCTCCTAACTCATAATAGATACACAGAGTGGATTGGATGCTTACTTGTTTCAGTCACTTCCAAATGGCTCCTTTCTGTTGCTTCCACTACAACTTCAAATTCAAGCAGTTTCAAATAGCTGAATGCTTCCTACAAGAAAGAACATGAAAACAACAGAAGATGCAATAATATAGATATCTATTCAAGCTAGTTAGCTAAATTAGTTAAGCATAAACGACATTCATCAACTAAGATTTTGTAATATGGAAAATAAAAGTGAACAAGGATGCATGTAGGGAAAAACAAGAAGTACTCTTTAATGATGATAGAAGGAGATGTTACAACCTAGTGACTGATTTGTAGTGACCTTCCAGCAAAGTTCCCAAGTCTCATCATAGCATATGTCTCTCCAGTAGCAGCTCCACAAATCAAACTCTCTATTGAAAATTCTCCAGCATTTCCCTACTCAAATTATTCCTCCTAAAAACTTAGATTTGTGTTCAATTTATAGATGAACTATAGGTAGTTTTGTAATCAATGACATTCCAAAAATAGGCAAGACATGTTTCCATTCATGTATATTTCAAATGGACACTTGGATCCAAAGCTTGACACATGTGAACCCTTCTAGAAGGCATTGGCCAAGTGGAGATTCCGGAACAATGAGAATTTCGCTCCTAATGTGACCAACGCACCTTTGAATGTCGGGAAGTGCTCTGCAGAGCAGCCTTGAAAGGGGCTACCTGCATATGCAATGCACTTAGGCCCCTTAGAGGCTGCGTTGGTGAGCTCCCACATGTTTAGTAATAAGCTTCAAACCATGGAAAATCCTTCATTGATGAAAGTCTTGTTTTATTCATGTTGTTTCCTGTCTAAGGGCATATAGCAACTGAGATGATAGGCAATGATAGACCCTTGATCATCGATTCTGGAGATGATGCCCAGTTAACCAGGTCATTGGGAATGGTGCCCAAATTGACCTATAAGAAACATTCATGTCAACATTAGTTTGACCAAAAAGTGATGGAGTACTGTCATATTGGGTGACCAAATGTTGCCCCCTAGCATAAGGAGGATAATAAGATGGAAAATATTGTTCCCTGAATGCTGGGAGTCCAGTTGATATGATATGTAAAGGACTTGACCCAAAAGGACTGACTTTATATTGCCTTGATGATGTGTGTAATGAATCAAGTTGTTTAGTACTAACGATAGGACTACTATTTAAAATACCGAATGATGGCATTGGTAAAGACCATGGTGTTGAAGATGCACAGAGAAAGTGCCAAATAATGATCTGTAACCTGTTGGGACTTAAGGGCCTCCATGCAAATATGACTCTGGTGAAGCTGTGAACATCGACGGAGTAGCGAGGGTAGGAGCTGACGTAATTGGAAGAGCAGGCCCAACTGAATATATTGGTTCAGACATGCTTGTTTGACAAAATGTATACCCTTGCAAATCGATGGGAGATTGAGTGGGGATAAGATCAACAAAAGAAAATGGAAACGATTGAGGAAAATACTAGTGCAAGTAAAGGTCCCCCCCCAAAAGGGGTTGGAGTTAAAAGTGTATCGTCTTTTGGGATTTCTTCAATTGCAATTAAACCAGGTGGAAGAATTTCACCGTCAAACCCAAAATATATTTTAGATGGTTGACTGTGTGATGTGGGAGTTTCAATGGCTACATAATTTTGTGGGATGACCAAGGTAGGAACAACTTTCGGTTGTTTGACTTCTAGATTTAGATGTGCTGGCAAAGAAGAGACATGTTTGGATCAATTTGTGATTGAGAAATTTTAGGTCCAGGAGGTATGGTCTCAGAGATTGGATGTATTGTGACCATGGATAGCTATGAAGATTCTATTTTGACAATAGTAGATGAACCAAGATGTGTAGAAACAAATTGAGCTAACTCTGGATTATTAGAAAATGATGTTTCACTAGAGGTACAAATTGTACTTGATTCGGCATATCGTTATCGCCTTCACCTACCAGAAGTAACTTATGGTCGTAAAGGTGGTTTTAAAGCTAATCTACGTGAACTATGGGGGATAGAGGGTAATACTAGGAAAAAGGGTTTACTGAGAAACTGTGAACTACAGAATACCTCCTCACGAACCAAGAAGTACGGACAGGAAATCTCCTCGAATGTTGTGTCTGGTGTATCACAATTTCAAGGCGGCTGACTCGGTTCACTATGGATGGATAACACCTACAATTTTTCCTCCCAAATATACCCGAAGGTACATGGAGGCCCAAGTCCACATTAGCACTGTCTAATGTGAAACCGCATAGTGAGAGCACCCCTTTATACTTATCGTACTGTAACACCACCCGATATACCCGAAAGTACATGGAAGAGCTACAATATACTTACATATGTGGATTGAGGTATCACACTCAGAATTTATCGAAGACAAGTTAATGGCAGTTGCTATGTTTTACGACGCCAAGAAACGTCTCTAGCCTAAACCTTATAAATGTTATCATTATGGTTCCAATGATTTTTTAGGTAATTTGAGGTTAATTTTATGTTGATATTTCTTACAATTTTTCTTTCAAAGGTTCACCACGATGATGTGTATGAAATTCCTAAAATGCAAGCTAAGAATGATAAACAATCTTTCGCTTTCAATTTATTCAATGAAAAACCTATCTACTAAGGGAGGAGAGCATATAATTTGTGAGCAAAAAAATCAATGAGCACAAACTAAATGCAGATTTCCTAATGTTCCTTTTGGAAAACACACATAAAATCCTACATGAAAATGCAAGTTTTTCTTTTCAGTTTCCTTAATGTTATGAATGCATAAAAGAAAATCATTGCACTAAATCAACAATTCAAATGCTTTTTACTTTCAAGAAACAAATAATACAAACAAAAAATTCTCTTTTGAAGGAAAAACGAGGACTTCAACAACAATTTCTCCTATCAAGGAAGTGATGATTTTACGACAATTTCCTATTTCGAAAGAAAATGATTCTTAATTCGACCATAAAAAATACATTGAAATCAACTTGTCAATGATAAATAAATTTTTTTTAAACAAACATTGAACAAATTTTTAGTTAAAGGAGGAAGAAGTAGATAGAGTCACTGGTAAATATGAGAAGCAAAATTTTCAAGACACAACAGAAAATAGACTGAAGCAAATTTCAAAGGAAAATTCAATGGAATTTGGGTGCTTTCAGGAGTCAACACAGTCTATGAAGTGAGACAATGCTCTGCAACGCAGTCTAGGAAGGGAGACAATGCTCTACAAAGCATTGTGTACCCTCTAAGGGTGCATTGTGCACAGTATACAAAGAAAAATACTATTGTTTAACTCACTATATTTGCTAATGTTTCTTTTAAAAAGTTTAATCTTGATGAGTAACAACTGTTGGGTGGATAGACAAAGCAAATCAGAGGCTTAAACACCTAGAACTAAGAGAAATTCTCCCTAGCAGAGTCACTAGTTTGTTGGGCCAGAATTGTGAATTACAGATAAGTCATGCTTCCCTAGATAGGTGCTAGTCTAGAAAACAGGTGAAAGACTATACGAATATTTTTCCTAACTTAGAATAAACACACAGAGAGGATTGGAGGCTTACTTGGTCAGTCGCTTCCAAATGGCTCCTTCTATCGCTTCTGTTGTAGCTTAAATTTAAAGTGGTTTGTGTGAGATGATTCCTGCAAGAAATAACATTGAAATGACATAAGATGCAATAATATATATGTCTATTCAAGTTATTTAGCTAAATCAGTACATCATAAACCATATACAAGAACCAAGATCTTACAATATGGAAAATCAAATTCAATACAGATGCATATAGGGAAAAATAAGTAGTACTCTTTATTGATGATAGAAGGAGAGGTTACAATGAAATGAATGATTTGAAGTGACCCTTTCAGAAACTTCCCCATGCCTCATCACAATATAAATATCTCCAGCAGAAGCTATACAAATCTAGCTCTCAATTGAAAATTCTCCAGCATTTCTCTACTCAAATTCTTACTTCTCAGGCACTTAGATTTGTGCTCAATTTATAGATGAACTATAGGTTGTTTTGCAATCAATGACTTTCTAGTAATATGCAACACATGTTTCTAGTCATGTAAATGTAAAATGGACACTTGGATCTGAAGCTTGACACATGTGAACTCTTCAAGAAGGCACTGCCCAAGTGGAGATTCCAGAACAATGAGAATTTCGCTCCTAATGTGACCAACTCACCTGTGAATTTCGGGAAGTGCTTTGCAGAGCAGCCTTTCATGGGGCTACCTGCATATGCAATGCACTTAGGCCCCTTATAGCCTATGTTGGTGAGCTCTCATATGCTATATAATAAGCTTCAAACCTTGGAAACCTTTACTTGATGAAATTCTTGCTTGATTTGTTGTTGTTTCTTGTCTTAGGGCATGTAGCAACTGAAATGATAGGGAATGATAGACCCTTGATCATTGGTCCTAGAGATGATGACCAGTTAACTGAGTCATTGGGAATGGTGCACAAATTGACCTATAACACCAATCAGGGTATGCAAGATATGGGGGCCACAAGAGCCAAACCGTTGGCTCAGGACCCTCCAGATAGTGATTAGATGTAGGGGCATGTGGTTCCCCCATTTTTATTTTTGTTACATGCTATGGCCATGTCAGAAGTATTATTGTAGAGGAATCCAAAATATTTATGATTTTTTTGACACATATTATTGATATGCATATTTTTATACATTAAGAGTATCTGGTTCACCATTTTATTATTATTGTATTTTATTAAATGCATGTGATAAGTTCCAATATAGAATATTGTTTGCAATATTATCTACAAAGTGCTTCTGGGCTCTAGGTACATGGTTGAATGTAATGGTTTCAAATTAACGAACTAAGAACCTCACTCCTAAATATATTCTAAAAAGGACATGGTTATTGACATGATATATGCCATTAAATTGCATGACAAGAAACACAGAATATAAATGAAAATGAAGATGAACAATGTGATGTTCAAGGGCATTGACTAAAAAACCTATCACTACATCATATTCGTCCTGATTATTGGTGGCAGAAGCAATGCATACATCGTTGGAGTGGAATAATGAATGCATGGGGGGTAAAAATGGCCCAGGATGCTAAGGCTAGATTCCATCAGTAGTGACTTGCGCCATCGGCATAGTCGATATACAGTGTGGATGACGGATACATCTAAAGGGAGCCACAAGACAACAAATGTGATGATGAACAGTTAAAGATACATAAATGAATGATATAAATAAAACATGCATCTCGATGAGAGATGCTATGGGTAAAATTTCTTAAGATAGAGTGCATTGTGAGGGTTATCAAGGAGTTCGCCTTCGAAATCCTCTAGAAGGTATGCCACCTTAACAAAATACATAGTAATGATTCTAACTTCCCATGACCAAGGACATCATGAGGTTGGTCATACAATGGAACAAGGTCGCCTTCATGAAAGGTACAAGGGTGGAATTTTCAGTCATATTGAGATTTGGTGCGCTTCTTGGTCGCTTCGATGGTTTTCAAGGTAACACGATGGCCTTCAGAAGCATACTCAAGCATGATAAGTCTTTGTTCTAAAGGTTGGGCGCTAGGAGAAGTTCGATGGCTAAGTGAAGGGAAGTAATTTCACACTTGATCGGTAAGGTTGCCTCCTCACCAAAACAAATATGGAAAGGAGTAAACCCAGTGACAGTTTTAATAAAATTTCTATAGGCCCACAAAGAAAGAAAGAACATAATGTGACGGTTGGTTTTTTGCTTGTTGACCATTCATTGAAGCATAGATTTAAGGATTTTATTGACTGCTTCAACTTGACCATTACCTTGGGGGTAATAAGACGATGAATATTGGTGCTCAAAGCCCAACATAGAGGATATCTCATGCCATATCTCATCTTCAAAATGTCAGCCATGGTCAGAGACCAATTGTTTCAGAACCCTGAATCGAGCGATAACACAGTTAAAGAAAAACAGAGCTACGGTAGCTGTCGTGTTATTAAACTTTGGCATGTCCTCAACCCATTTGGTTAAATAGTAAACCACCACAATGATATACTTGTGGTTACCAGTAGATGGTGGTCAACATTCCATAGAGTCAATGGCCCACTTACAGAAGGGACCAGCTAAGATGACAGGATGGAAGGGAGCATGAGCAGTTTGCACCTTTGGGGTGAAAATTTGTAAGTAACAATGTTTGACTGATTCAATGCAATCACCGAAGAGAGAAGGAAAAAAATAACAAGTGCGCGTGAATTTCTGGGAAGTAGCAAAACCAAATAGGTGGCCACTGCAAGTGCCACTATGGCAAGAATTAAGGACTTGATCAGCTTCAGCGTGTGTGTGACCATGACAGAGGCCAAAATCAACACCGCAAAGATAGAGATCATGAACAATGAGATAGCAGGGGGCTTGTTGTCATATACATCGTCGAGCATCACAATGAAGATGGGAATCAAACATTTGGATTCACAATTAGGTAATGATTTCGCCATACCATGGGTCATCCAAAGTGGTGGAAAACAAGTGTTCATTGGGTAAATCATCATTAACTGATGGATCTTGAGTACCAGTAGACAATTCATAAATTATTTTAGCAAGGGATAAAACTTTCTTACTCTTTCTTTTGAAAAATTCGAGATTGAACTCTTGAAGGATAATGATCCAACGGGCATACCTCCCATTGATGATATGTCTACTCAATAGGAAATCCATATGGTTGGAATTGGTCATGACCTTGGTGGAACACGTAATGATATAATGAGAAAGTTTCTAGACCAAGAACACAAAGGAAAGCACCAAATTATCTTCATTTTAGTAGGAAATAGGGGGTCCCACAAGGCTCTTACTGACATAATAGATAAAATGCTCATTTATGGTGTCATATTCCTATATAAGGACCCAGGAGACCAAATGGGTGGAGGCTAAAAATTTCAGGATGAAATCGCTCTCAAAGTTAGGAGGACTAATCAAGGGAATGGAAGTGGGAGCATGTTTCAGGGCATCAAAACACTGTCGAGCATGGCCATCCAAAAAAAATTGAATGTTAGATCGAACTAGTCTTAGAAACCCATGCATGGTGGTGGCATAGTTAGGGACAAACTGACGAAGAAAGTTATCTTTGTAACTAGCACAAGATATGAGGAATATGAAGCTGATGGGTGGCTTGAACTTTGAGAGGATTAAGTGTTATACTATCTTTGGACACACTGAAGCCCAATAGATGGTTGATGGGGATTATAAATACACACTTCAGTGGGTTGAGGAACATATTATACTTGCGACATTGGAGAAAGACGATACACAAATAATGGAGGTGTTGTGCTCGATGCCTCAAACGAGCAGTAAGGTCATCAAGGTAGGAAAGGATAATATGATCCAGGTCATGGTATGACATAGCCTACTATAAAGTGGCCCCAACATTATTTAGGCCAAATGGCATGACCATATAAATGAAAGTTCCCCACGGACTAATGAAGGCATTCTTTAAGTGATCAACACGGTGGATAACTATTTCATTTTATTTGGAGAAACCGTCCATGAAGGATAAAACCTCATACCCCACACACTCATCTATGATCTGGTCAATGAATGGTGTGGGGAATTTGTCTTTGGGACAAGCTTTTTTTAGGTCACTAAAGTTAGTACAGACACAAATGGTGCCTTGTTTCTTGAGAACAGGAACCGGGTTAGAGAACCAAGTGGTGTATTCAATGGGATAGATAAAACCAGCCTGCTTGAATTTATCGATTTCGGCTTTGATAGCCTCTAATCAAGAAGGATTAATGGGTATCAAATTTTGACTGATAGCATTGGCATCTTCCCATGTATCGATATCGGGTATATTTGAATTAGACCAGATGAAAACATCACGGAATTCCTTGAATAAATTAGTCTAAGTCTCAACTTCTTCCAGGGTGAAATGTGATCCTAAGGAAATATTTTATTCTATCCCTCATTTATTGAAAATGTTAATTTTAATTGTAGGATATATATTTTCCATATTTCCTTATTCAAAAGCATCGGGTGTAGGATTAGGATTTACAAACCAATCGAACTCATCGGAGATGAAGTCTTTAGAATCCACAACATACTGTTCATGGGACTGTTGCGGAAGGAAGTACACACAGTGGTGCATATCATCCCAAGGAAAGTCAGGGGTGGTAATTGCTTCCATAATGTATTCATCGGAGTGAAAGATGGGGGGAAAGACTGAATAAATACCACATGGCATAGTGGGGCTACCAGATGCATCATCATGAGAGATATGGTTCACATATGCATCGCTACAAAGGGTAGACAAAGAGATCGTAGATGAAATATATGGAAATGTTGAATCCAAGGTGATTGTTGAAGGAGGTTTAGTCGAAACAAAAGGGAATTTCGCAGAGGGGTTTTTCGCCAAGGATATCATGGATGATGAAAAATAGAGGATAATGGTCAAAGGTTCCATCACCTTGACATCGGAGGGAGGTATCACAATTTGTGAAGAAATGTCATCCAGTTCCGTGGAGGAAAATTTCACAAGTAGAGGAGTACATGATCCACTACAAGGGGCCTCTATTTGGAAAATAGCCTCAAGGGTGTTGACAAATTTGTCAAGATGGGGATAGAGGTGATAATAGTGTCCAGAAATATCATAAAAGGTGCAACAATTGGATTTTCTTAGCTGAATTGGGTCAGGTAACATGAAACTCTAGGATATCAGATTTAGGAAACGCCTCGTTCACCATAGCTTTGAGACGAGGAAGCTCAGGAAAATTTTGGGTAGCATTCCCAACAACATCACATAAAGTGCACAGAGGTGACCGATTGAGAGGCTTAGGAGGAGCAAGAGTTGTTTGGGTAGCCTTATACTTAGGTTCCTTCTTTCTGGCTTTTCCCCCCTCACTAGAAGCTTTTGTAACAAGAGTAGATTCCTATTGAGGTGGCTGAGGCACTGAAGCAAAGGGAGGGTAATAGCAACTGGTTGGACTGGGTCAAGGCAGTATAAGGTTTCAGCTGAATAGGAGGGGTTTCAGTTTAGTGATCAATGTACCAGACTGGGATCCCCAATATCAGATTGGGAAGGCTGAATGTAGCCATAAAAAGAACTGAAAAGACTCCAAAGTGGGGTGCGAGAAATAGTACGTTACTGGAAGGGTAATGGCCTGGCCGAATGGCTCCCAACTGATTGAGGCTAGGGGGAACCATTCCTCGTTGAAATGGAGTGGAAAAGACACTAGCAGAGGGAGAAGATATTTGAAAATAAGGTCTATAAGGCTCTGTCGAGTGACCACGAGCAGGTTGTGGAGGCATAGGCTGTTGGCTTGTTGAATAGGACTACTTATGGCTAGTCTGAGACGATTCCATAATGAAAAAATTCGATGACCCGGGGTTAGCGATAAGAGGGAGGAGACTAGGGAATGCACCAAGTAATGTGGCATGTTTATAGACACCTGGTGAAAGATAGGTGAGAGGTGTGATTGATTTCTTATCAGCCGCCGAAGGTATGATAGACTTGGGGGAGATCTAATACTTTGGTTTGTAATATTTTAATTGACAGATGGTGACGATATTTCAATTGTGAGGAAATTACATGTTACCATGAACCACACATGTGATAGTAGACATCGCATAGGTATAGAAATGACCCAAAAGGATATTGTAATCCAAGGGGGATTCAATGACTTCAATGTCAATACAAAAAATAATTCCTGCAAGAGTGATAGGACAATTGCAGTACATTTCAAGGGGATAAGAAGGGTGACCATATAAATCATGTAGGGTGATGGTGGATGGGGTTAAGTAGGGTGATCCGAGTTGATTCCAAACAAAGGTAGACATCACGGAGGTGGATGCACCCTCATCAATGATACATCGTGAAATATGTGCATTACGAATATTGACTATTATTTGGAAGGTGATGGATGAAGGTAAGGGGGGATGTTTTGACTTGTCAATATCAAAGAATATCAAATGGTCATCTGAAGGATCCACAATGCTTGAAGTAGATAATAGAGCTTTACATTGTGAAGGGCATGACTGGAGGACTTCCAGCGTTGAAACAATTGTGCCAAGTCATCTACTATGTTGTAAGTGTGTGCGGATTTGGCAGAAGAAGTAGTTCATTGTAATAGCCCTTTTTGGATCTTGTGAATGACCTCTTCATGTGGTTGAGGGATCTATAAAAGAGCATTGGGAGTCAAACTAGACTCTGTGGAAACTTTGGTTTGAGACTTAGTTGTAGACGAAGGAATTCGCTTGCCATATTAGCACGACTGGGTTTGAAGGTTGACATCAGAGGTATTAAACTCTTGAGAAATCATCATGAGAATGTAGTATTCAAGGGTACAAAATTGGAAAGGTTGAGGGGTGTCTTGACCTTGACGAGATTGGGTAGCCACATATCCTTATTTAGGGAAAGGTTTGGTGAAAAAAATAGGTTGAACATGCATAGTATTTGGAGGAGCCAAAGCAGTGACTTGTTGTCCTCTAGATGTTGCTTGTGCTTCCCACAACTGGCGCATCTAGGGTAAAAGGGGAAAATCAAGAGTATAATGGCCATGAACACCACAACATGAAAAAGGCGTGTTTGTATGAACATGCTTGTTCTACTAGGGATGATCGCCTTGTTGTTACTAGTTAGTTTTAGGCTAATTCCCTTCGGTGATTTTGGTTGGTTACCTTGGCTCCCTTGATTACCTTGCGCTGGTTGATTTTGGTTTATTTTCCTCTTTTTCTTGGAATTATGAGGATTAGTCACACTCTGCTATGCATACACCTAACTCTAATGGGGAGGTGGCTACTGTGGTGGATGTTCAGAAGGAAAGGGAGGTTGTGGTGTATATTTTGTAGGGGCTGGAGCACCAGGCTATGGGTAAGAATAGAAAGGTGGAGCAACATTGGGGTAAATAGGTTGAGCAACAATAGGCCTTGGCATTGGTTGATGTAATGGGAAATTTTTTTGTTGTCCTGGCTACATGCTGCTAGGAGGGGAATAAGTGCTATAGTATCTGACCCATCCCTGATGGAAACATAACCCATGGGAGGATGAGTACATATATGTGAAAGAGAACCAATGATACCTTCGGCAACGTGAGATGCCCCTGGTGCGTTAGCACCACCAGATCTAGGAAGATTCAATAAAATGGTATAAGAATAACAATATTTGGCATAGTTCAAGTCATATTTCAATGAAATTTGGATAGCTTATTCCTCTTTCTAAGGGAAGTGGGATGAGAAATACTTACCAATAGAAGGAAAAAGTGTCTGAGAAACCAATCCATATAGACACAGTCATTGAATGTGGGAGCTTGACATAATCTCCTCCTTCTACGACATTCTTGGCCATGGTTAGAAAGGCGGGTGGAAGAAGTTTGATAGAATACGATCAAAAAATCGGTATTGGTATCAGATCAGAGACGTAGCTAGAAGTAGGAAATAAACGCTTTAGCAAGATTTGCAAAAGTGGTATGTGAAGCAGAGGCCTGGTCGACATACCACTTTGCAGTGTCTCCAGTAAGCGTACGTTGTAATAACCAAAGGTCGATGGAGTCATCAGTGATAGAATTGGACAAACACAACATGTGAAAGGAGCATACGTGATTATTAGGGCACTCTCTAGTGTTTCCTTCAAAATTAGGGACGTCCTAAGGAATATTAGTTGGCATAATAGGCCAGCCTGAATCATGGTGTATAGTGTCATTAATTAACTAGCTGAAATCAAGGAGGCTTAATCATGCCATAAAGGTAGCAAAGGAGTAGCCAAAATGGTTCCATTAGTGGTTCCACTAGTAGCAGCTCCATAATTAGGGTCAAGGATGCCACTAGATTGAGGACCAAAACCTACATTGGCACATGACATGGTGATAGAATGAGGTGGAGGAGAACCAGGTTTGGAATCAGAGGAAGGTCCCAACCGACTAGAATCAGAGTCAGTATGAGGACGCAGCAGAGGACTAACTTAGACTCTACACTTTGGAGTGAGTATTCCTAATGGAAACTGAGGATGAAGGCCTAGGAGTCTCCCAGATAAGCACCTTGTGGGAAAAATTATGACAAGACACAGATACTTAAATAAGATGGAAGAGTAATAAATAAAGTCTCATAGGGGAAGATAAATTAATTACAATGTTTATGTCTTGGATTGGAACTGTAAACCAAGCGCTCCTTGATTTAGGTGTCTGTGTGTGCAAGCTATGTGCTAATTTAATCAAGCCTAGACGGTTGTGTGTAAAGAAAAAGAAAAAATGTTGTATAACTATAAATAAAAATAAAACGATAGTAAAATAAATAGCTAAAGATCCATAAATTCAAACCAAAAATAAGGTTTCCCAAACAAATGTTCTAAGAGGCAGGCGAAATTGACTGAAAACATACAAGATAGACAAAAGAACTAAGGTCTAAGGGATAGTGATCTAATGACTCATATCAACAGGAAAAAGGTGCATAAAACAACAATAAACTAGAGGGAAAACCGCTACAAAATGGGAGGCAAAAGGTTAAATCCTAAGGGAAACAAGGGGAACCCTAAGGGAGAGACCAGAAAAAACTCAAGAGGGGGTTTTTGATGGAATAATAATTGATCTAAACAATGGTTAAAAGAACTTCCAAATATCATACTACGTACATAGCTAAACCCCTCTTAAAATGGCGGAATCGTACTGAAAACCTAAGGGGATGGGTTATTAGCTGAACTCAATGCTTCAGATCCAAAGTCTCACTCTCTGAATGGTGTAGGAAACCCAAGATGTGTCAAACTCAATGGGAGCTCAAGAAAAAAAATAATAAAAGTGATCAAATTTTGACAATGGCAAGAGGATCAAAGTATAACCATGATAAAAGGGTCAAAGGTAAATAATGAATGAAAAACCCTCCTATTTATAGAAAAAAGATTGAGTTATCCTTCATAATGGTGCATAATAAAATATTATTAGCCAAGATATAGATCTAAATTCTTTGAATATTTTATTATATTTTGTTGCAGGGAAAAGGAATTTAAATTGGTTAAATCCCTTTATTTATATATAATACACAAATTAATGATTTATTTATCATTTCAAGGATGGGGTTAAGGAATAATTTAACAAATAATGATTTATTTTATTATTCCTAAATGATTTAGTCAAATTTAACAAAGAATATTAATTAAATATTGATTTAATTAATTATTCTTAGAGAATAATAAGATAAATAATGATTTATCTAACTATTTCTCATTAATTGGGTTAAATATGACCAGGAATATTATTTAAATGATGGTTTAATTAATTATTCCTAGAAGAAAATAAAATAAATAAGGGTTTATTTAACTATTCCTCATGGGGTTTCTTGTTTGGACTAGAAATAACTTAATAAAATATGGTTTATTAAATTATTTCTTATAGTGAAATAAATTTTACCATGGTAAAATCTGTCTTACATGGTGTATTCGATACATCTAACTATAAATGGTTAGATGACCAAAAATTGGTGTAACACTAATAATTTCAAATTACATGAATTTTTTTAAAATGTAACCATTAGTGTAAATTGATTATTAATTAATAAAATTAATCACTAATTTCCATCACATAGTTGTTTATATTATTTTTTTTATAATAATTTTTTTTGAAATAACAATTACATTAGAAATTATATTATTAAATCAAAAACATATTATATTAATTATTATATTATTAAATCCAACCACATTCTATTAATTTTTATATTATTAAATCAAAACAACATCATATTAATTATTATATTATTAATTTATTATTATTAATTCCTAGCTCATATATATTTTTTGGCATGCCATTGCATATGGTTTTCACCTAAGAAACTGGATTTGTCCTCCCCCCTCCATGTGTCATGAATCTGGCGAATTGAACAACATTCATACAGATTCGTGTCCACTTAAATGAATCTAATCATGCCCGTACATGACGTGAATGTGTACCGATATTTCAGACACTAATAACACGGAAAAGTGTCCCAAAACTTATAAAATCATGATTTTTCATTTCTTTTTTCAATTTTTTTTAGTGATAGGTCATCCCTTAATGAGCTGGAGGAACCCTTTGCAGAGTTTTCCACTGGAAGTTGATGATTTGTAGGCTATGATGTGATGTGATGTGATGATATTTTTTGGAAGCTCATGGGGCAACAAGCCCTCCTCTACAGTAGTTAGCCATGAGGATCCTCTCTCAAGTGACTCCATCTTGTTGTTGAAAGAGGAATTGGATCAAATATGGGAATTTGTACAGTGTGAAGAAGATTGGGCTTGAGCATTCAAAGGAAGAGACAATGGTGTATGTGAACACCAACCTTCAACTTATTTATAGGAAGAGGGGGGAGTGGTTGATGGGAAAGACAAAGATGTGAGATGTCTTTCTTGATGATATGGGTCTGGACAACAGTGTTGAGTTGGCATTGGGAAACTTGGATTTTAATGAGCCAGTGTTAGATCCTGTCACATTTGATAATGGTGATACAATAGAGGGGTCATCGTCCACACCATTAGATGAAAATATGCCATTCGATATAGAGGAGGAGGATGCAACAGAGGAGAACAATGGTGACCATGATGATCACGAAGAGGAAAATGATATTGATTATGATGATTAGTATTGATGACTCATGACTCAAGACATACCTACTTATAGGCTTGCAGTTTTTTTGTATTAGTTATTTCTATTTTCCATTGGCATTAAAATACCTATGTAATACATTTTTATTTTCATGAATTAATGAGAAAATGACAATATATTTTATTTCTCTTATTGGATCATTGATGAATATGTCTATTACTTTGTAAGTTAGTATGATTGTATGATGTAACTTTCTAAAAATTACATCTAGATGAAGATCTATGTTTGAATCAATGAATTTGTATAAGTTTGTGTAAGAAATATCTAATTTAATATGTGTGTGTATGTGTGTGTGTGTGTGTGTGTGTGTGTGTGTACATATAACATGTCCGTATGTTCCCTATTTCGGGTGGTCACCGTGTCTGTGTTTGAAACTCGAATCCGCGTGTCCTTCATGTCCCATGTCCCAGTTTCAGGTGACTTAGGTTTTCACATAGACTATGAGTTTTCTCAGTGGATCTACTCCCTTATATGTCTTTCTCATGTCAGTGCATATGGTTTTCACAAATACTGTGAGTTTTCTTAGTGGCTCCACTCCCTTATAATTTTTTGGCATGTCATTACAGATGGCTTTCGCATAGACTATGATTTTTCTCAGTGACTCTGATCCCTTATACATTTTATTCTTACAGTAGACCCTAGGTTTTATCGGTGGCTCCACTCCCACAATCAATTATTGTAGCAGACCTTAGGTTTTCTAGGTGGCTCCACTCCCTACATTCAATTCTTACAAAAGGGATGAGGGTTTCTTGGTGGCTCCTATCCCTACATTTTCTTGAGAGTTCCCTTGAGTATTTCTCAGTGGCTCCTCCATGAATTTGATCCTTGTAGAAGATTTGAGCATTTATTGGGGGCTTGTTTCCCTAAATTTTGATTCAGAATTCCCTTGATTGTTTCTTGATGGCTCCTCCCTACTTTTTACTATTGTAGACCTAAGGGTTTCTTACTCGCTCCTCCCTTCATTCCATTCGGTGTTCACTTAATTATTTCTCCGTAGCTACTCCATACATTTAATTATTGCAAACAGGCCTAGGTGATTCTTGGTGAGTCCTCCCTGCATTTTATTCTTGCATAATTAGGGGTTTCTTAGTCACTCCTCCCTACATTTGATTCAGTGATTGCTTGAGTGTTTCTCGGTGGCTCCTCTGTTAGTATGAATCTTAATTCCAAGCGTACGAAAAAATACCACTTTAGCTGCGCATAAAAAATATCCCTAACAACAAATATGGCTGCTAATATCCTCATATCTGCAGTTAGGTGATCAAGATAAATGCTACAAAAATCTAGATCTATGCATTAGAAGACATTAAGCAGTAGAAAAAATAATATTTACTCCATGCATACACTATAAAAGACAAGAATATATCGAATAAATTTTGTATTAAATGGCACCTACGAGGAAAACATAAGAGGGTGTTCCCTGTTCTCCTCAATGGGATGGGTTCTTGTAAGTCCTCAACATTTCAGATCTAGAATTCCTCTCTCTTGATGGTGTAGAAAACCTAGACAAAAATAGTAGCAAAATATGACTATGATGGTGGATCAATAGTCAGACCAAAAGTATAGATCCAAAGTGATCTTTAGGCAACAAAAGGTGGTAAATGAATAGGAAAACCCTTCTATTTATAACAAAATATTCAGTTAGTATAGATATTGGTGCATAATTAAAATATTATTAACCAAATCAAGATCCAAATTTTATGGAATATTTTATTATATTTGTTGGAGGGAAAAGGAATTTGACATGGGTCAATTCCCTTTATTTGTAAATAATAAATAAATAAATGATTTATTTATCATTTTAAGAATGTGGTTGAATAATAATCAAAGAAATAATGATTTATTTAGTTATTGAAGGGTGATTTAGGCATATTTAACAAAGAATATTATTTAAATAATGTTTAAATTATTATTATTAGAAAATAATAAGATAAATAATGATTTATGTAATTAATTTCCTTTTTTTGGGTTAAATATAACCAGGAATATTAATTAAATTGTTGTTTAACTAATTATTCCTTGAGGAAAATCAAACAAATGTATATTTATTTAATATTTCCTCATGGGGTTCCTGTTTAGACCATAAACAACTTAATAAAGGTGGTTTACTAAGTTATTTTCATAGTGAAAGCAATTTTTCTCAGGGTAAAATTGGTCTTACATGGTGTACTTGGTCCATCTAATGGTAATAGGTTAGATGACCAAAAAATGCTGTAACAGATTGCCCCCCAGCATGCGAACATTAGGAGCTAATCATATGACCAAAGTACGCTATAAGAACTCAATCACTAGACATCGAAGGGGAAGTCAAAGAAAGAGAAGTATAAGGTAGACCAAAGTGTTGAAAGAACTAGACCCTGAGTAGGCGAGACTTACAGGTGTGAAAATTCTCTTTGATGAGTAAGTACCTATGCTATAGGTGGTGGGAGAGGCATACCTATACCCGCCAAGGAAAATTACAAACAATAAGGCGTCCGGAAAACCATGGAACTAGCCAATATAGTACATGTTGGCATAAACATGAGCCAGATAAACAACACAATAATGAATCTCACATACATATTATGCCTGGAATAACAGCCAGGAGTTGTACAATAATATCTGAGTACATGAGGTATAAATGCGACCTAGATTCCCCTGAAAATAGGAAAGGGCTCTGAAAATCTGATTGATATATGCAAACAAAAAGGAGCTACAAGTGGCTAAGGTCAACATCATAAAATGTATGGAGTTGCATTAAACACCATGATGAAGAGGTCATACGGTATGTGGGTGCTACCTGTAGGGCCACCCCCTCATGAGGGTTGAGACATCTCACACATACCCGGGCATCACCGATATCAACTGCTGCATCATTGAACCATCAAGTATATGGATCTCGATCATGTTGAAAGGAGCTGGAGCTGAGAAACAAATCAAGTCAAAGGGAAATAAATAGTCCCTTTGCCTGATCTGAGGCACCGAACAAGAGTCGAAGCTGGAACCAAGGTACACTACCCTCTAGACCTATCTTCTGGAATGAAAGACCTGATGTCGACAGAAGGAGGTCCGCCATAGGTGAGGAAATAAGGGATTATTATGTAAGACACGCGAGAAAATAGTAGAGTGACTGAAAGACTGACACCAATGATGATGATGGAAAGTGGGGTACTGAGTAGTGAACAGATGACTTCCCTTGTTAGAGCATAAAGGGCATGGATGACCTGACAACGATTAACACAATATCATGAGGGATAGGGAACAGTGGTACTGAAGGCCATAATGTGCGACATGAGAGAGGGACCAAGCATTAAAGGATGGATGACTATAACATGATTCAAAGGGACTTAGGATAGACTTCATGAATGCAATGATGACTTAACTCAGATGCTCTAAACAAGGGTGACTCGATGGTGCTGCCATGTAGAAAAGGTCCAATAGGGACCATGAAAACATGAGTGAAAGATGGTAACTCATGACAAAAATCGACACGAGCATGGACAAGTATGGGGGAAAAGTGGTTCCCCTCAGTACGAGTGTGGCAAGTGAAGAAATTCTATTTTTAGGAGGGGTGAAGTGATGCTTCTTGGAAAAAAAAATGTCCTAGTCAAGTATCAAATCACTAAAAACTAACAGATACCCATTTTAGGGCTCGGTGAAAGCTTTGCAACTGTATAGATTGTTTGGTAAATGGGGCTACGGTTGGGTTGCAGCGAGCGAAAGAAAAAAATGGGGGTTTCTCTTTTAATAAGGTGTTTTACCTCCAAATTCACTCATTTTCATGTGGAGCTGTGGTGAATGTAGAGAGGAGAGAAGGCCCTAAATCTTGCGGTAATCGTAGCGAACAAACCTACTGTTGGAATCAAGATTTGTCAATTATAGGTAAGAGGCCTAACCCTAATCTTCATTTTCAGTGGATTAAAAGTTTATATTAGGTCCGTAGGGCTCAGGAACATACCCCTTCTCCTCCTCATGTCTGGGTCACACCTTTTGGGGCACAAAGTGTGACTTGGGTAGCAGGTTTTGGGCAAAAAACTACGACGTGTCCTAGGTTTGGGCCTGAAAAGTGCGACCTGTCAGGGATGGGTTTTCCAGTGTTGATTTTTGGCTGAGTACTAGGTTTTTATGATGAGATATAGTATTTCCTATATGTATTATAACAAATATGATGGTTGTGTGCAGATATGGTAGAAATATGGATCAATTGGAGAGAAAGAGACTTGGGCACACTACGGTCGAAAATCCAGGAGGATCAGGGTGTCTGCAATGCACTGGACAGGTTTGCGGTTCTAAATTTTATGGAGAACCCTTTGATGAGAGCTGGAGAGCCCTTATTGCCCCAGATTGTTAGCTGTTAGGACCTGGACCATGACTTATTTATAGTGTAAGGGAAAAAGATTGAGTTGACGGTCCAGGATATATATTTTCTGACTAGTCTCCCACCACTTGGGATGGTAGGGAATACTCAGCCAGCATTACCGCAGGGGTAGATTATAATAGAGTTTGTAAAGCACCATTTTTGACTAGGTATCCAAGTCAAGGGGACTTAGATACCCATCAGAGATTTGGAGAAGTTAGAGACCCATGTTGTAGCTGCAGCGGTGTTGCGGATCCTGGGAAACCAGGCACTTCATCACATCACTAGAGGGAAGATGATGCAGGTGGAGAGTGTTTTGAGTGGGGCCTACTATGGGTGGGCCCAAATGATGTTTTCGTCATTGAAACAAAATTTTTTGCTATGAAAGCGGTAAATGAACCATGATTGCGCATATGGTATAGTTTTGTGCTTGTTATTCTTTGAGAAGATCCCGACACTTTGACCTCGCATACAGATCCAAGATGGGGGCACGAGAGAGCCTAGGATGCACTGATGGGGGCGACTACTGTGCAGAGGAGGAGATCAGGTGGTTGGATGGGTGTTCCAACCCTAGTTCTTTACTCATTGGGACCAGATTCCACTGTATATAGATGACTATCCCTATAGTGGGATGATTTATTGTGGGGATCCATATTTTCCACTACCACTTGGTCAGACATGGGGGCCTGATGGTAAGTGAAAAATTGCTAATATTTTATGTGCATGTAAGGGTCTATAAAATTGTATGTGGTACTGATTCTTTCACTTTTGGTATGCATATACAACACCGGTAAAACATGTCGGATATGTGGGGCGACCTGCAGTATTGGGGACCGCAAGACCTAGTGGAGCGAGGTCACAATAAAATGAGGATGCGACAACCCTCCTAGAGGATATCTGTCATATATGTGAGAGGCTTCTGACCGGTGTTTCAGAACACGGTTGGTAGGACTTAGATGACCAGTACATAGAGCCATGTATTGGTCTACCCTTTGAGTAGCGAGGGGTCATGCGGCGCATGGGGATGGCTGGACAGGGTATGCATGATCTACGAGCTGCGGGAGTAGAGCCACTGGCTCGGGATCCTCCATATAGTGATTAGTGTGTAGGGGTAGTTGGTGCCCCCAGTTTTGAGTTTTGTAACATGCTATGGGCATGTCATATGTATCAGAGTGGATGGAATCTAAAACATATTATACTACACATATTATGGATATGCATCATTTTGATATTTTTATGTTATTGTCTTGTGTTAAATGCATGTGCTAAATGCCAATCTAGAATATTGTTTGCAATGTTATCTACATAGTGATTTTGTGCTATAGGTACATGACTGAATGTAATGATTTCAAATTCACGCATCACAATATTCACTCATAAATACCTTCTAAAAAGGATAGGATTATGTACACGATAGACACCATTCAATTGCATGACAAGAAGCAGAGAATCTAAATGAACATGAAGGTGGAGGAGGCAATGTGAAAAGGCATCGAATAATAAACCTCATACTGCATCATATTCAGCCTGGTTATTGGTAGCAGTACCAATGCATTCCCTGTTCGAGAGAACAAGGGAGTGAAAGGGGGTAAAAATGGCCCAACTTGCTGAGGCTAGATTTTTCGAGTAGCGGCTTGCACCATCAGAAAAACTGATATAAGGTGTGGATGGTAGGTCCATATGAAATATGCCACAAGACAATAAATGGAAGGATGATGAAAAATGCTGGAAACCTGAGCGTAAAGTAGAAATCGAATGCACTCCACGGGAGGGAGTGATTTAGGTAAGATGTCTACTACTCACACGTCGATGGTAAGGTGGAGTGTGGGAGCTACCAGAGGTGTAAATTGTGTTGAGATTATGAAATTAACCATGGGCATGGGTGGTGCTATCCCATTGATGAGTGCGAAAGATGAAGTCAGGGGTGGACTTGGCTTCCATGATGTCATCATCGCAATAAAAGATGGAGTGACTAGAGGAAGGGAGACCACATGATGCGGCAAAGATACTTGACTCATCATCATGAGAAGAAAGGTTCACATGTGCATCATCATGGGGGATGACGAAAGAATAAGAAAATAATGTATCTACTGATGTTGAGCCTAGGGTGATTGCTGAAGGGAGGTCAAGCGAAAAAATAGGGGATGATTCGAAGGGAGCTTCCACCCAAGGTCTCATGGATGATGAAAAGTAGAGGATGGTGGCTGTAGGCTCCTTCATTTCGACATCACGGGGAGGAATGTCAATGGGAGCGGGTAAATACTCAGTCTGGCCTGTGGCATGCTGCCCAAGTACGAGAGAGGAAGATTGGTTTTTTTCAATATCATAGTCCTGAACTACCTCTAATGAGGCATGGTAATGCGTAAGGTAGGGAAAATGGTGAGAATAATGGACATGAAGGTCATACAATGCACAAGGTTGGTTAGTGTGAACAGTTTTAGGATTCTTGGCTGTGGTCGAGGAAGAAATAGGGGCTTCAAGGATCATAGACTTAGGTAACACAACTTTAACCATGGGCTTAATATGGGGTAGTTCAGGACAGTTATCGGTGGCATGGCCGACGACATCACACAAAGCACAGGTCTTTGCGAGTAGGGCAGGTGCAGGGTCCGTCGGGGCAGTTTTGTCCTTGGAGGCCCTCTTGCGATATTTTCCCTTCTTACCCAGAGCGGTCGCAATGGGAGGGGGGGGGGGGAGGGGGGGGGTTTCCTGTTGAGGTGGTTGAGACACCATTGTAGCAGAAGAATTCATGGGGACTGGTTGAACCAAGGTCAAAGCAAGGTAAGGTTTGGGTTGACCTAGCGAGGAAGTGGGTAGAGGATCAAGGTACCAAATTGCAATCCCAAGGGTCAAGTTAGGAAGAGAGAGGGTGGCCATGACAGGTGCCGTATAGATTCCTGGTGGGGGAGCTAGGAATGGTATATGACTTAAGGGGTAATGGCCAGGCGAGACGGCTCCTAAATGGTTAAGGCCTGGAGGAACCATTCCAGTAGGGTGAAGAGGATCATGAGTACCAGCTAAAGGGCCAAGAGGAGGAGGTCCAGAAGGCTGAATCGAAGGGTTAGTAGAAGGTTGCGGAGGGTGAGGAGGCTGCTGACTAGCCGAGGCAGGCTGCTTGAGGGCAGTTCGAGACGATTGCATCATGCAAACATTCGATGAGATGGGATCAAAGACAGGAGGAGGAATACTAGGGAATGTACCAAGCACTGAGGAATCTTTGTAGAATCCAGGTGAAACACTGGTGAAAGGATCGATGGCTTGCTTGTTGGCCACCGAAGAGATAGTGGACTCAAGGGAAGTCTAAGACTTCATTTCATAATATGTCAAGGGGTTAATGGTGACCATCTTTTCGTTATCAGGGAAGGACATCTTGCAGTGGATCGCAAAAGGGATAGTAGACATCGCATAACTGTAGCTACGACCCAATATAATTTTGTAATCTAAGGGGGCATCTATGACTTCTACGAAAATGGAAACAGTCTTACCCAGAAGAGTAACAGGACAATTGCGGAATAAGTGAATGGTCTTGGAGGCGTGGCCATCCAACGCTCAAAGAGTGATCATGGAAGAAGCCAACTCAGGTGATCCGATTTGCTTCCAAACCGAAGTGAACATCACGCAGGTGGATGCCCCCTCATCAATAATGCACCAGGAAATGTTAGCATTTCGGATCTTGACTGGAATTTGGAAGGCGACGGAAGTAGGGAGAGGAGGATGTTCTGACCGGTCAAAATCAAAGACAATCAATCAATAGTTGGAAGGATATACAGTGCCCATGGTAGATAGTAGAGCTTTTCGTCATGAAGGTAACGACTGGAGGACTTCCAATGTTGAAATGGAAGTAGGGGATTGTGCCAAATCATCGACTATGCTATACGAATGGGTAGCTTTTCCAGAAGTAGCATTTCGGCATAGTGGTCCCTTAGGAATCTTGGTATGAACCTCCACCCTAGGTTGAGGGATCTGCAAGGGACCCTTAGGTGTCAAAAGAGGCTCTGTAGAGACTGAAGGAGGTAGCTCAAGGACAGACGTAGTGGGAGGCTTGTTGTACTGACAGGATCGAGTCTGAAGATTTATGTCTACAGTGAAAGGTTGATCAGAGTTCATCATGATAATCTGGTAATCGAGGGTACCAGACGGAAGAGGTTGAGTGGCCACCTGACCTTCACGTGGTTGGGTAGCCACAGATCCTTGTTGAGGGAAAGGATTAGTAAGCACAGTTGGCTGGCTAGGTGCCCAACTGGGAGGGACGAAAGGGGAGGCTTGTTGTCCTATCAATGTTGCTTGAGACTCCCATAGGTGTCGCATCCATGGAAAAAGAGGAAAATCATGTGTGTAATGAACATGAACACTACAAAAAGAACAAGGCTTGTTCATGTGAATAGGCATGTCCTACTTGGGCTAAGTGCCCTATTGCTCGTTTGCAGTTTTAGGAACATTACCTTGATTAGTTCTAGGATTACCAGGGACAGCTTGATTTTGAGTGCCTTCCCTCTTCGTTTTTGAGGGAACAGGATAAGTCGTGCCCTACTGTGCATGCACTTGCCCCCACGGGGGCAGTGGTTGTTGTTGCGAGGGATGAGAGGGCAAGGGAGGAGGAGGTGCTAATGTTGGGGGAGCTGGAGTGCCAGGTTGTGGATATGGATAACAAGGAGGTTGGGTAACAGTGTGGTAAACAGGAGGTTGGGAAAGAAGAAGAGGCATATGGTATCCTAAATATCTGGTACCGGGAGGGGGAAAATGCAGGAGATGCTGGCCCCGCCTTGAGGAAAACTAGTGCCCATGGGAGGTTGACCAATGAGGAGAACACAAACACGACACAAAGGAAAAAGTGACCGAAAAGGGTAGGGAGCTGCAATATCAACTGATTGCAATGTCGAAACAAGGGCAGGGAGGTGCAAGATCAATTGATTTCAATGTTTTTAGAGTCTTTTCTTGGCAGTGTTAACCAAGCATTTTTTCTCTTAGGGTGTGTGTGTAAAAGTGTCTAAATCTTAATTTTTAAACCCAGACATTTGTAGAGAAATAGAAAAAGTGTGTTGTATAGCTATAAATAAACCTACAAATGACAGTATATAGGCCTGCAAAAATAGAAAATAAATAGCTAATAATGCAATAACCTAAACCCAAGGAGGTGGGTCTCTCAAAAACTAGTCTATAGGTGAGTAAAAAAATATTCAAAACACACTGAAAAAAACTAGTAGATCTAAGGTCAAGAGGGACAGTGATCTAAAAGAAAAAATCTGCTAGAAAGTGGTGCTGAAAACAACAACAAATCAGAGGAAAAATTGTTGTAAAAAAGGTGGCAAAAGGCTATATGCTAAAGGGAAATAGAGAGAACCCTAGAGGAAAACCTAAAAAAATCTAGATGAGGTGATTGGGATGGATAACAAGCTGATCTAAAGTAAATCCAAAGGTGAGGTATCAGATCTGAAATAATGGCTGAAGACTCTGAAATTTCAGACAACCTACAACAACAAAAAACTCTTCCATAAAAAATGGAGGGTAATAAAGACCTGGGGGGCTAGGTTCCCACTTATTTGAGTGAAACAAAACAAGCAAAAATCCAAAATGGGCGGATACAGAGGTCACACAACCCTGAACAGTGGCTCAGACATACCCAAAATACTTTCGGAAAAATCCCTGCAAAAAGTCTAGGTCGTAGTTTCTTACCTGTTTTCAACAAAGGTCACAATTTTTGGGTTGAAAAATGTGTCCTGAGGGTCAAGGTCATAGGTTTTGGGCCAAAACGTGTGACCTACACCTCCGGCACTCTCAGCGACAGGTTATAAAAAGTTTCCATCTCAGCTGCGGCTGATGTTTGTCAGCTGCACAATAGGTCCGAAAACACACGGAAGTTAGAATTTTTAAAGTTTTAGGGTTTTATAGGTTAAAAAAAACATCAAGAAAGGGTCTAAAGAGAAATCCTAGGGTTTGAAGTAGCTAGATATGCGAGGATAAGAAAAACGACAACGGTCGTAATCGTAAACTTGTTTGGAGTCGCCAGTTGTTAGTATGAATCTTAATTCCAAGCGTACGAAAAAAGACCACTTTAGCTGCGCATAATAAATAGCCCTAGCAGGAAAGATGGCTGCTAATATCCATAGATCTACAGTTATGTGATCAAGATAAATTTTGCAAAAATCTAGATCTATGCATTAGAAGACATTAAGCAATAGAAAAAACAAGATTTACTTCATGCATCCAATAGACAAGACAAGAATATATTGAATGAATTTTGTGTTAAATGGCACCTGGGAGGAAAACACACGAGGGTGTTCCCTTTTCTCCTCAATGGGATGGGTTCTTGTAAGCCCTCAGCACTTTAGATCTAAAATTCCTCTCTCTTGATGGTGTAGAAAACCCAGACAAAAATAGTAGAAAAATATGACTATGATGGTAGATCAATAGTTAGACCAAAAGTATAGATCTAGAGTGATTTTTAGGCAAAAAAGGTGGTAAATGAATGGGAAAACTCTTCTATTTATAACAAAATATTGAGTTAGTATAGATATTGGTGCATAATTAAAATATTATTAACCAAATCAAGATCCAAATTTTATGGAATAGTTTATTATATTTGTTGGAGGGAAAAGGAATTTGACTTGTGTCAAATCCCTTTATTTGTAAATAATAAACAAGTAAATGATTTATTTATCATTTTAAGGATGTGGTTGAGTAATAATCAAATAAATAATTATTTTTAGTTATTTGAGGGTGATTTAGTCATATTTAACAAAGAATATTATTTAAATAACGTTTAAATAATTATTCTTAGAAAATAATAAGATAAATAATGATTTATGTAATTAATTTCCTTGTTTTGGGTTGAATATAACCAGGAATATTAATTAAACTATTTTTTAATTAATTATTCCTTGAGAAAAATAAAAAAAATGTATATTTATCTAATATTTCCTCATGGGGTTTCCTGTTTAGACCATAAACAACTTAATAAAGGTGGTTTACTAAGTTATTTTCATAGTGAAAGAAATTTTACTTAGGGTAAAATTGGTCTTACATGGTGTACTTGGGTCCATCTAATGGTAATAGGCTAGATGACCAAAAAATGGTGCAACATCCTCCATACATCGAATTCTTGCAGAAAGGACATGGTACCCAGAAGATGATATCTGTTATCCATAATAATTCATAAGGAAAGTTAAGGTAAATATTCAATATACTACCTCAGATCTAGGTGCCCATATGGTGAGTGCCTCTTTTGATGGACGTGCTTAGGCACATGGACGGAGTCTGATGTCACATGGGTCTACCCCAACATATTTACTCTACGCACCATATTACCTCATCTTGCGAGGAACACCTTACATTTTCTCCAGGCTTCTTAAAATTTTGTGACCTACTATCCATGTTTTTCATTCTCTAGTTTCTTTCCCTTCTGTCCAGCACCACCTTCTAAGCCTCGATCTTATGCTCACCATATTCTATACTCCAACCATGAATGGGGAAAGATGGCACTGTCATAATTTTGGATGTGAACAATGCAGAGGAGACCACCCAACACCCTGGATGACCATTCCATTGCCACCATCTTTGACCACATCGTTCCTAAGAGTATCCGTTGGAAATTTGGGGATATGGAGGAAGAGGATATGCGACATAGGTGCTTGGCACTCTGGATCCTATGCAACCTTCTAGCCTAATAGATTAAATTATGGGAAGAGATTAAGTACAAATCCACTCATATAATTTTTTAGCTCTCTATTCTCCTCAACCACACTTCTATCTCCTTGAAGAGGCTAGCCTATAGGGACCTGGGCATTGATTACCCTCCCATATTCCCATCCCAAATTGGGTCTCCTACCCACTCCACTCTTGTAAGCTTCTCTCCCCCTCTTTCTCTTATATCTCCCTTTCCTCCAGTCGCCCCAAATGCTCCCCCTTATTCCCTACCCATGTCTAGCCCTTACGAGTGTTTCATCTTGGAGGAAATATTTGAGGATTTCGATTTGTTGTAGGCTCATTGAACTTCTAAAGTGCATGGTAGCTTTAGCTCATCTTCTGTCTAGATTCAAAAAAACTCTTTCACACAGAGACCTATTGAGCAGACTTGGGTTGGATTTTTATCCTTTTTATAAATAGACTATAGAAGACAATTTTTCTCTATAAGTTACCAATGCAATAACAAAATTGTAGCTTGAACTAAGTGTTCTAATTATGAGACTAAGAATATTTTTGTTATGCCTCATTGTGAAACTACCATTTATCATCATTCCATGGTCCGGGCACTACGAGGCATTACCCTCCATTGCAATTTTTATGCCTCTATCTTTTGGAAAAATAATGTTAACTCCGATTCCCCCCTTCAAGGGTAGAGAAATCTTTTATTATATGTATGTTTTCCTCACTCTGATGCAGAGATGAAACTCATGAACATAAATATTGTAAAACCATTTCAGTTAATATAATTTAGGCATTCTTACTTACAAAAAAAAGAGTCAATACACTAGTGTTCTATCCTCTCCTCAAGCTACTTTGGATTGTAATTCTAAGTGGTTTTGTTTCTTTTCTTTTCTTTGTCATGTATTCATTGTTGAAGCTAAACTATTATATTATATTTCAGAAGACCATGGATATTTAGAGCCTTGAAAATAGAGATATTTTTCTCTTCCAAAGTTTAATGAATTTGAATTTAAGAATGTAGTTCTAGACTTGAGAATAGGGCTATGTGTAGTGCCCAAAACTATGATCCAATTAGAAATTAGTTTGATCTTGAGAGGACGGATTTATAAATTGTTTCTAATCTTAAAAATAGTCTTAATACACCTATTCTTACTTTTTGATATGATTTTTCTTTTATTACAAGGATAAGGTCTTGGATTTATGCTCAGAACTTCAATTTTTACTTTCTCTAGAATCTCAGCCCAAGAGAAAGTGCTTGACACTGCATGATGGAAATGTTTTTGAATTTCATGAGGGTATGGCCTTTCCAACACATGATAGCACCATATTGGCATCACATGAGGTTATGTTCTTTCCACCGCAAGATGGAACCGCCTTGGTATCACATGAGAGCATGATTTTTGCGCCACGTGTTGGCATGGTCTAACACTCTAGATATAGTCTCAACCACATATAATTTGAGTTCCAAAAATTGCATCTATATGAAATTCCATGTATTATAATTCACATTTACATTATAGTCTTGGAATCACATGGTTCCTCTTCGTATGCAGTATTGTCTCCGTTGTATTTACTATTTTTCTAGGAATTGGTGTACTGCGGTATATTGGCATCCCCTGTTGTATATATGCCACCTATTTTATGCAACCTCATTCATTGGTATAATTATAAGGAATCATATACACGTGTGTGTGTGTTAGTGTGTGGTGATATTGTTCTAAAATAATGTAAATTTTTTCAACTATAAGCTATATTATATCGATAATATATTAACTGGAATGATTTACACATTTTAGTTTAGTATTGCGTGAAACTAGACATGTGTGCAACACAATAGTATGGAACCATGTTTTATTTATTAATTGTAGTTTAGTATGCATCAAGGTAGTATGGAACTATGTAGAAAAGGTCTCCATGTTATCATTTATGAAACCTCAATCCCTAGTGATAATATTGGCATGGAATATTTGATGATATTACAGTAATGACAGTTTAGATTTGTCTATAGTTTCAGTGTTTCTATGTTCAGTGAAAAGTTGTAACAAGTTTCTTTATATGTGAATGCATTTATTCTTATGTTCCTTTTATTTCAATTGTATAGTTATTTTTATTTATATATAATTGCACATAGTTGTATAATTGTATCACGTCAGTGCATTACCATTATTATTATGATGTGTTTATCATCAAGACACTGCCAATAAAAAAAATCAAAATGAAAAAAATAATTCCAGAAATAGGATCCATTCCAAGGAAAAAACCTTGCATAGGGAAAATCCCATAAAATTATCTTCTTTTATAAATTTATGGAATACTTCAAAGAACTTTTATGAAGAAAAATCACGAAGCGATAATCCAACCACCCAAACAACAATGCTTTTTTCTTGAACTTGGTTTGTTGCTCTTCTTTGGCTCAAAATATGAAAAAATATATCTTCCTTCTCAGGTATGTGAGCTTGACAAACAAATAATTAATTCTCAAGTCATACAAACATAATTTCCTTCCTTTCCTTATTATCCTTCTCTTCTTTCTCACTCAATTTTTTTTGCAGAGTTATTGAAGAGTGTGAATTTCGTATCTATATCCAATGAGGTTTAATACCTCTTCCTTATATAGTATTTTCATGAGGTCCAAAGGGATCTTGTGGGGCCGACTTGATGGGATGTACGAACCATCACTTGGTAGCTTCTAGGTCTAATTTTTATATTTAAAATATTTCTTTTACATTAATTCAATATCCCTTCATGGGAATTTACATCATGACCCTAAATTTGACCTTATCACAACCCTAGTGCACAAAAATGGGTGCGAAACCTAAGAAATAATAATCAATGGGCAAGGAACTTGTCCTGGAATAAATAATTGTATTTTGAAAAAATACAATTTTCTTTTCTTTTTCTTTTGACAAGTACATTGAATATATCAAGTCATGGTACATAAAAAATTATGATGATCACAGACAACTAAGTATTCACTAAAAAATCCTAACATTTCCACTCATGGATTTAGCATTCTACATCCACCATCATTTGAGATTAATAATAGGCCTGAGACCTCTCATGTGGCACTTAATGTGGATTTTTTTTGTGGGTATGGGTGTCGATAACATGACATGTATAATTATCCCAATGGAAGTTGGATCAAACTCTACGTTTGGAACTCTTCAAAATTTCCATCCATTGCAGTGGGATTAAAAATTTATGAGAATAGAGGTTAATTAAATGTTCCAAAACCAAGCCATAATATCCATTGGTATAAGAAAAGGCTTGTAAAATCCCATGGTAATAATATTTCTCTTGTGGTAGGAAAGGACATTTCTGTAATATTCCAAATTAGCGCAAGCTAATGCAAATACAAAATTTTGTTTCATTTTTTTGTTTCATGAATAAAATTGTAAAGGAGCATCAATAAAACTCCTAAAACAACAAATAAATCAATGCCCCATGTGAACGAGGCTAAAAATGGGCTGCCTTAATAAAACACACTTATGTATGAAAGGGATTCAGACATTTGACTGGGTCAATAGGATCAAATCCACAGCATTGTCTAGATGCAATGAACCTCTTAGATGCACAACACAGTTCTAGTTGGAGGCTACACATGTGAAAGGAGCTAAATCATTGAGATGGTTTAGGGTTTTGCAAGAATTTCATCTTATAAAAGGAAGAGAGGACAATAAGAGAAGGTTTTTCATGGTGTGATATTTTATGAATATACTATATATTTAGACATATATCATTCTCTTATTGTTTAGCTGAGAATAGTGATGTTTAGCACTGGGTGTTCCTGATCAGGAATCCCACCTCTTCCATTGAGTCGTTCTTGGAGGAGTCTTGTACATCTTGTCCACTATCAGAAATTTGGCCAAGGTTCATCTTCCAACTAAAACACAGATCCTGTTGAGGGTTTGGTTTTCCTTGTAAGCTACAAAAAGTGGAGGCAAGATCTGCTCAAATCTAGACCATTCTGGTGCCTCTTTTCAGTGGGAGAGTCTTCTATTCCATTGAAAAGAGTGTATTATCTGATTGGAGCTTCAAATATACATCTTTGCATCAAGCCAATTTTCTCTTCAACTCTATAGTGCATTTTTTCTTCCACATCTGCATTATCTGCAAAGAGGAAAGTTGCAGGGTGTTTTGGCAACTATTGAGGAGTGATCTCTAATGTTGGGGATCTACCCTTCACTATGGTGATCCATTGATATATGTTCTTATCCATGTCATATTCAGATATGATTTGAATACTCTTTTATATGATTCAGAAATTTGGAATAGATCTACAGATCTTCTGCATAGAATCTTAGATCTACTCCTTGTGCTACATGTTTTTCTCAAAACCCCAAGGGGTATGTAAAGTAGAGACAATCTAGTGTACATATATGATATAGATCTAATATTTTGTACACATATATTCTCTAGATCTAATTTTTAATCTACTACTATTGTATGCTCAATAAAATAACGTTGTCAATCTTTTTGCAGTCATTACATGTGTTGCAGCACCTCTTCTTGAGGGATTTCTTCCACCATTGTCTTATCTTTCCTATTATATGTTTTATGGGCCTCATAATGGATCTGATTTTCTGATATATAGATTAATTTTGATCCTCCATGTTGGCCTCCTACTACTTCTTATCCAAACTATGTTATTTCTGAAGAATTATTGTTGCATATTGCTGCAGTCCCTTCATTAGGTTATTTTCAAGCCATACTAGGTGTGGGAGGTCTATTTACCTCACCTAGTTTGATTTTTTTCTGATATCATCTTGTGATTTGGTATTATATTATCATATCTAAGGGACCCAAGGGATTATATTGATTTATGTAGCATACATTTCTAAAAAATATGTTTTTCAGACATGTATTACTTACAGTCCCATTTTGGGGATACTGTAGTGGTATCAGAGCATAATCTTGGCTCAGCCTATGGATCTCATCTAGTATGATATCTAGAAGACAATAAGAATATAATATGAACAAAAATAAGACTCCATTCTTTGGAGGAAGAAAGGAGGAGAAACTTCCAAATTTTCAGCCCAAACGTTGCAGAGCATTCATGAAGATCTTACGAAGATGAGGTAGGAGATGTGTAGATAATATCCAAGAGGGTTTGAATCTGAAACAAACCATAGATTTTCACATAATGAGTGTGAGAATGTATCCACACACTATGATGCACAACAGAGTCATATGCCCAAATTTTCCATGAGAGAGATGGAAGAAGAAGGAATGACTAGGAGGGAAACTCTTAGTGATTTTCTACAAGAGTATGACTCTCAAACTCATAAGTTTAGATATCATATCACTTTTCCAGAGTTTTTCAAGATCAGGGTGAGAAGAATCAAGAAGCATGATATATTTCTTCTACCCACTTTTTATGGTTCACCTACATGTCCAGCCAGAGCTTGGGTGGAATTACTAGACACCTTTTTGCAGCAGCACCAAATTTCTGAAGATGAAGACATCAAAGTTGCAGCACTGCATTTTGGAGGTAATGCCTATGCATGGTGGATATTTGAGTCTTTTCCTTTTAAAAATGAAAATAATTCTTCTTATGCAAGATTCACTAAGACAGTAGTGGAAATATTTGATGGAAAACTTTTTGCAACTCATGTGGTGGAGCTAAACAAACCTAAGCAAAAAAAAACCTTGCATGTGATGGAAAAAAATATAAACTCTGATCCACTTCAGAACACCATGGAGGAGGCTAACATATCTCATCATACCTTGTTAGAGGCCAGGCCTATATCTCATATTCCTAAACAAAAGGGCATGGAGATCCCTTTTCCAAAAGAGGATCCAGTTTTTTGGAGGTTTCCCATACATATTAATGAGGATGAGGGCAATAACATTGTCATGTTTAGAGTTTATATAAAACCTCATGTAGAGGAAGAAGGAGCTCTTGATTCAACTAGAGGGATTCCTATAGCATTGCAAGGAATTCACCAGGATCTCACATCTGGAGATCAAGGCACAACTCATGATTTACATGTGCCATTGATGATAGGGTGTGAAAATATGGAGTTAAAAGGAGGAGATCTATTTTCATTAGGATATGGAGATGAATTAATGGCTTCCACTAGATGGTATCTTTCATATTTGCAAGGAATCCCTAAGGATCTTCCATATGGAGGGCATGAGAAGCATGTCTCTATGATAAGAGATAATGAGACAGAACAAAGGAGCGATCACAAATCTGACAAAGAAGAAGATGATCCACTATTGATAGGAGAAGAGAATGGAGCAAATGCTCCATCCAGAGGCACTCTTGCACCAGTGAGAGGGGTCTCCAAATTTCATAGTGGAAGTAGGGAAATGAGGATCCCATCTATTATGCATATGAGGATGGTCCTTGAAACCTCATTATCTAGTGGAAAACCACCTATGAGGCCACATGATTTAGATTTTGTGGGGAAGACCTCACAACTTGCTGCTCCAAGCTCAGATCTGGGAGGGATTAGAGCACTTGAAGACAAAGATACAATGCTAGGATACTTGGGTAAGCTCACAAAGGAGGGAAATATTCTTCCCCTATCATCATCACCCACTCTCTTTTATGATCCTGTGTTGTGGGAGGAGAAGAATGGAAGGAACATCCTTCCAACACACACCTTTGGAATAGGAGATGTCAAGGGAAGGATCAGCAACATGACATATACTTTTGTTGATGCATCATCGGCACTGTCATTGTTGGGAAGTGTAGATCTATATTGGACATCCCAACTTCTAGTGGATTATTCCAAATATCTTCACACATGTATGATACTTGATGACCAACTGTAGGAAGAGGGCTACTTAGTCCAAGGAGGATTCATCTATCATCATGGTAGAATATTTTCCTCCAGAAATTCTAAGCTCAAGCATAAGATACTACAAAGAGCACACAAAGAGTTTTGTTTCAGCCACCTGTATTCCATGAAGGTCTACAACATCATCATGAGGAGCTTTGATTGGGAAGGCTTGAAAGAGGAACTATGTCAGCATTTTCAAGAATTCATGAGCTATGTGGAGTTGGGGCAGCCATGGGACTCTATGTAAGAGTCATTTCATCCATCTCCTCCTTCTTTGGAAAGAGGAGAAATATCCATGTACAACTCCATGTGTATGAGAGGCATTGTTGGTAAAGGATATTTTCATGTAAAGCAAGCTTTATTTTCTAATTATACATGTTTTACCATTTTTATGCAGGGCATGACTCCTAAAAGGAGAAATGTATCATGTAAATATCATGGAAACTATTGGGCCATTAAAATTTCTGAATTTGGCCACTCCCTTAATGACCAAAGGGAGATTTTTCATCATGTGGGGTGCTTCCCCAAGGCACCAAACATATCTCTCACCTTCAACAATAGTGAGATGAATTGGGCAGAAATTAAGTGGTGGGAAAACCACTTACCATGTCTTGGTTTGAGGCAGGTAGGAGATGCACTCCATTGGTATCATATGTGGGATTATGACCCACCTCCTCATACTCAATTTTCTATTTGTATGTACATATTTTTACTTCCATACATTGATGATATACTTGTACTATTTATGAGCTTGTATGGAAGGAGGATGAGGATCATGTATGTACCTCATGGGGTGGAGACTCTCCATGTACCTTATGCAACATGTTTCAAGGAGAGTATTGGTTCAACCATGTTTGTTTCATGTGAGTTGTTGACTCCTTGTGGGATGGATTGTGTACATTCCACAATGAATTTGAAGGGACAATTCATGGAGGGTTGGATTGGTGAGCATTTAGCTTGTAAGGAAATCTTGATCATTGATGGTGTCACAAATGGAGGGGGGGATGTGTTGCAACACTCACCCTATCAGTTGCTCGAGGACAAGCAACATTTTGTAGGGGAGGACTGTAATATTCCCAATTAACCCAATCTAATGGGAATACACAATTTTGTTTTATTTTGTTGTTGTTGAATGAATAAAATTGTAAAGGAGGATCAATAAAACTCCTAAAACAACAAATAAATCAATTCCCCATGTGAACAAGGCTAAATATGAGCTGCCTTAATAAAGCACCCTTATGTCTGAAAGGGATTGATACATTTGAATGGGTCAACAGGACCAAATCCACAGCCTTGTCCAGATGCAATGAACCTCTTAGATGCACAACGCAGTTCTAGTTGGAGGTTACACATGTGAAAGGAGCTAATTGAGATGGTTTAGGGTTTTTCAAGACTTTCATCTTATAAAAGGAAGAGGGGACAATAAGAGAACGTTGTTCATGGTATGATATTTTATGAGTATATTTTTTTTTAGACATATATCATTCTCTTGCTATTTAGCTAAGAATAGTGCTATTTGGCATTTGGTGTTCCTGATCGGGAATCCCACCTCTTCCATTGAGTAGCTATTGGAGGAGTCTTGTACATCTTGTATACTATTAGGCATTTGGCTAAGATTCCTTCCAACTACAACGTAGATCGGGTTGAGGGTTTGGTTGTTCTTGTAAGATGCATCAAGTGGAGGCTAGATCTACTCAGATCTAGACCATTCTTCTGCCTATTTTCAGTCAGAGAGTCTTCTATTCCATTGACAGGAGTGTATTAGTTGATTGGAGCTTCAAATATACATCTTGGAATCAAGTAAATCTACTCTTCAATTCTACACTACAGTTTATCTTCAAGGACTACGTTATCTGCAAAGAGGAAAGTTGCAGGGTGTTTTGGCAACTATTGAGGAGTGATCTCTAGTGTTGGGGATCTGCCCTTCACTATGGTGATCCATGGATTTATATTCCTATCCATGTCATATTCGGATCCGAATTGAATAATCCTGTATATGATTTAGAAATTCTGAATAGATCTACAGATATGCTGCATAAAATCTCAGATCTACTCCTTGTGCTACATGTTTTTTCTCAAAACCCCAAGGGGTATGTAAAGTAGAGACAATCTAGTGTACATATGTGATATAGATTTAATATTTTGTAAATAGATCTACTCTAGATCTAAGTTGTAATCTACTGCTCTTGTATTCTCAATAAAATAATGTTGTCAAGCCTTTTGCAGTCATTACATGTGTTGCAGCACCTCTTCTTGAGGAATTTCTTCCACCGTTGTCTTATCTTTCCTGTTATATGTTTTATGGGCCTCATAATGGATCTGATTTGCTGATATATACATGAATTTTGAGCTTCCATGTTGGCTTCATGCTGCTTCTTAGCCAAACTTCATTATTTCTAAAGCAGTATTGTTGCATATTGTTGCAGTCCCTTCCTTCGGAAATTTTCAAACTATACTAGGTGTGGGAGGTCTGTTTACCTCACCTAGTTTGATTTGTTTCTAATCTACTCTTGGAATTGGGTCTTACATTATCATATCTAAGGAATCCAAGGGCTGATCTTGATTGTTGCAGCATACATTTCTGAAAAATGCATTTTTCAGACATGTATTATTGACAGTCCCATTTTGGGGATACTACAATTTCCTTTTATCAAGTTGAATATTTTCTCAAAAAAACATTAGACACTAGGTTGAGGAGTTAGATATAAAATACCTTTAGGATTTTTAGACCCACAATACTTCTAACATTATTGTTAATAAAAAATTTGATGCCTTCCTTTCCTTGAATAATACCTTTCTTCTTTTCTCCCTAAAATACTCCCTTAGCTATGATGCCTTAGTCAACCTTCCAAATGAATAGTTTAGTGTTTAATTCTCTAAGTTTCAGTGATTAAATTTTTCATATTCATGTACCCCTTTCAATTACATAATCGTTTCAAATCATGTGATAATTAACTCAACTATCCATTTGAAAATATCATGATCAACGAAAGACATACTTATCATTCAAATATACAACTGAATAATTTAATAATACAAATTAGGCCTCCTATTATAGAACTAATGCAAGTCAATTAAATAAAAAAAATATTATAACCCATTGTCCAGTGACCTCATGATGGTTCTCAACCAAATGATGCATAATCCAATCGATCTAACTTATTAAACTGTAATATTTTATTGATGAAAAATAGTACATCAAATTCAAATCTGTAAATATATATAGCTGATGATGGTAGAATAAAATTACAATTTACACTTATTTTATAAACAATAGGATATGGGGAAGGAACCATTCTCAGAGCATCGAACATATCTTGTTGAGGAAGTGTTGAATGATTCTAATTTGTTTGATGATGAACCATTATTAACAATCAATAATATGTTGAATATTGTAACAAGAAACAATGAAATTGGGATCCAGAAACATCATCCTTAATCCTAGTGAAAAATAAGCACCTACACTAGGCGGGGCCGACATAGGCTATTTTTACGTGATATGTTTATTTTTAGAATTTGGATCAAAGTCTATTTTTAGAAGTAATATATTTAGAGATGGTTGAGAAAATTATATAAATGGATGGGCATCTAAGTTTGGATTGCATGTACGAAGTTTTTTCATGGAATGCATTTCTAAAAATAGAACGCATGTTGATTTTTGTTAAGCCCTTAAAACAATTTAGACAATAAATGATTATCTATTTTCAATGAGAACTTGGAGCTATTTAAATGAAGTGGAAAATAAGTTAGCTAAGTGGATTTTGAGTTGAAGTGGTTGGTTGGTGGACCATGCAGTAGAATCTTTTGTAACTGAGTGTGACAAAGTTGCAACAGAATTGAAAGAGTAGTTATGTGAGTTGTTATTTAGTTTAACTCAGTTGTGCTAGTTGTAACTAGTTGTAAATAAAGATACACTAGTGAGAGATCAGTGAATTAAATATTAAATTAATTCATATGGAGTGATCTCACTCGAAACTGAATAAATACTATTGTTAACTACATGCATGCCAGATCTAGTGGAGACCCAGTTGAGAGATAGGTGAAAGGGCATGGTTGACTATCAGTTGTGACTATAATGATGCATTAAATGCATATACACACACATTGGAGATTCTTATGAGGATTTCAAAATAAAGGTTGGCCATATTGAAATCATTCAGAGGTTCTTTACCATCAGAGATTGCGCAGTGGAGGCAGGCTTCTAGGAGGCAGTAAATTGGTGCATGTGTGAACCAATTTTTGTATGATAGTGTGAGGTGATTGTATATTGTACTGAGAGCTCTTGGAGCTAGAGATTTTTATGAGATTGTTTCATGATCCATGATATACATAATATATGACAGTTGGGGTTTTTGGCTTTAAGTTTTCCTAGTAAAAACATATTGTTATGTGCAATTGATTTTTCTTCATGTGTTTGCAATTGGAGATTTAATTTACACAAAGAATTAAGTAGAATGATTATGTATTTGAAGGTGTATTTAATTGTTAGATCAAGAGAGTCTGATAATACATCATAGTATTGGCATTAGCAATAAAATTATTGATATTAAATATAGGATCAGCATGTTCAACCAACATATTAAAATATATCAGGTAGTAACCATATTTTAAGGTGATTTTTTGTCATAATTTCAAGTATGAAGGTTTGTTTTTTAACTTTTACATTTTCTAATAAAAAAATCATTTTCTTTCTCATATATTTTTTTTGGCAGAGTTCACGTGACAACATACAGACACCACTAGAGGGAATATAGAAGAGGAGCATAGGGAAGCCATTCCGAAAAAGTCGACTAGTGCACGAGGCAAATAAAAATCTAATGCTATTTTTATTAATGAATAATAATAAAAAATATCAGTTTAACATTTGTTCCCTTTTATAGTTTATGATCCACCCTTCTTGCAACAAACTTTACAATTTCATGAGTACACGACCAAGCCCTCATGAATAAAAAATAAAAAAATGATGGTACTATTTATATCATTAGAAACATCACGTACCATATTATGAAGACATATTTTTAATGATAACGTTTTTTGAGTTGAATTATTTTGTGTCTATGATTAATGAATGAATAATATATGTTAATGAATCATTTTTATATGCCTCTTTATGTACATGATGTTGTTTCATATTATGTAAACATAATTTTTATCATAAAATTGATTGAGATGAAATATTTTGTGTATTTACAAATGAATGAATGTTTTGTATTTGATATTTTTATGTATCTTAATCTCTTTCTTTCAAATCTTTCCTATATAGTAGGTAGATTGGGTATTGGGGAATTGAGAGTGATGTGAGAGATTATACCTTTACGTGTTTGGTCCTATTCAGTAGAGAATAAATTATGATTTGGATAATATTGGAGAAAAACACCCTCAATCCAACAAATCAACAACAAATTCAATGTTAACTTCACCAATGCTTCATCGAGTGGAGTGAGGTTTGCTCCAAGATCAAAGTACTCCAATAATATATTTTCGAAACCAAGAGGATCTCATTTAGATATTCATGCACAGAAGTATTTTTAATTATTATTTATTCATGCAACTAAATTCAATGTCTGGTGAAATTTAATATACTTTTTCCTCATTCATCTCATGAATATGTGTAGGACAACTGGTTTCAATTTATATTTTGAAGTGGAATAACTAGCTGAAGAAAATAGCTCTAAATGGTAAGGGTTTAGGTTAGAAAAAAAAACTTGTTTGATATTTTTCTTGTATGTCTTGGCTGAGTCGAATTTACATAAAGTTTTATAGGAAACAAAAAAAAACAAATCCATGAAAAAAGCTCATATAATATTTGTCTTTCTTTGACAATTGTGTTTTTATTTTAGTGAACGACCATAAAATATCATTTTTCATGTAGATCAACAGGAGGAACTCTCACTCTATTAATTTGGCATAAGGAATTGGTATTATTTTTCTTCTATTTTCTTAATTATTTATCACATCTAGCTTCTCCTCCTTCCTTTATTTTTTAGGTACTTTCATTCACACAGCCAGGAAAAACCCCATATGAAGGAGAAAACCCAATAAAATCTTTATATAGTAGATTAATCAGGTCGAGACACACTTAATAGTTTAATTAGACAAATAGGCTTACTCCAACCACCAGACCAACTCCTACTGCAATTTTCTCTGCAATCATGGTTCTTGGCTCCTTCTATTTCAACTTCAAAATTTCGACCCTACTGCTGCAATAGTCTCGGCCCTCCTACTTCTGAAATATCGGTCTTCCTACTTAAAAAATCTTAGCCTTCATACTTCACAAATATCATCCTTCCTTTCGCAATAGTCACAATCCTTTAAGTATTAATATCTACAACAAGTAACTTCAACCTCTTTAAAATTGTTTCTATAATTCACATTTTTGGATTCTTCTCTATAATAGTCTTCTAAGATTTTCTTTTTCCTCTCCATTTCTCGGTCTTGTAATAGCTTCTCTTACTTCTTGAACGAATTCTTTAATTCTCTCCTTCAAATGGAGAAATAGTAGGCTATTTATACTTATTGGTTAGTTTTCATTTGAGCAGACATGAAAAATTTGAGTTAAACCTGACTTGCAGTCTTGTAATGAAGGTCGACTTGATTATATTCTATTTGGAGGCCAAATATGAAGGATCACTAGTAATCCTTTTGGGAGAAGGAAAAAATTTTGTGGAGAAGATATTTAGACACAAAAACATTATTCCTTTTTTGACCTTAAGGAGCCCAAGAAGGGTCTCTTAAAAAAATGAATTTGACTTGGACTCAACAAAAATTTGGTTTCACAATGCCCAAAAAATGTATTTTAAGGAAAAAATTTAAACAATTAGATTTTAGATGCCTACCCCTTGATCATTCAATGATATTTTTCTATAATGGCTATGCAGGCAAAGGAAATTTTTTTGTTAAAAACATATTTCCATGTAAAATGATCCATTTTCATGATTTGATGATAAAATTTGAAAGAGATGAAAATTATTTTCGTTACCCAAGTATCAACTCTTTAGAAATTTATGGAACAGGCTATAAGTTGAGAAAAACTCCCATTTCAAGTTGCTTGATCGCATTTCTTAGTTACGGATAGGTTCAAAAATATTTCTTTAATAAGCTTTTAATCAATGCTACAAAAAAAAAATCAGAATGAACTTAAACATGAAAACAAATCTTGGAATGTTGTAAGAAAATATAGATATTTAGATCACGACCACTTATGTCTTAAAATATTATCATGTGGAATTCCTTTCCGCAAATGAATTCTGATTGGAGTAACCAGAATCTCGAAGTTCATAGATTTTACTATTAGCATTTCATGTAAGCCAAAGTCATACCTAGTTCAACATCATTATGACATGCCATCATGTGACATAACCACTAGTTAATGCAATCATGCCACATAATCACCAGTTGCATCGTTAAATTTTTATATTTTTTTATGTTGTATCAATTACGTTAGCCCAAATTACATCTTCTTAAAAAATGTATCCAATAATAAAAAATGTAATCAACCATAAATTGTAACTGAATATATAATAATATATGTAGTGATAAAGAAGACACAAACACAACCATAAGAGATAACAAATTATTCTAAGACCAAGGAAAAAATCCACAAGGGGCAAACCATTTGAAATCTTCTTCTTTAATAGATTGTCATAAAATGTTTTTAGCGGAGAATACAATGAGCCTAGTACATAAGTTTGCAGTGGAAATAACTAGTACAGATATAAATATATATAGAAAAAAGAAAACTTTATCAAATATATTACTAAATCCAACTGAAAGAAAATGTCAATCCCTAGATCTGAATCTAGGATGTAATAGAAATTGATTGTTTGCGTATATGGCTTCCTAGATGCATATATAACCCACCTAGATAGTGTTTGTGACTACGTGAAATCATTGTGCATGTGAATCTTTTCAATATAGCCCATATCTGCTCCAAAACCCTTTAGTCGCACCCTAGAGCCTTTTTTCCAGCATATATGGCTCCCTGGATGCTACCAGGACACTCTGTGCCAACATTTAGGGATGAGTGTAGCCCAATCTACCTCTAAAGCCCTAGTCGCACCCTTGAGCCTCTATTCCTGCAACTATGGAACTATGGAATCGTGCATAAGCCTCTATGCATGTAGAAACGGTACCCTGGATGCAGGCATAAGCCTATGTGCATGTTGTTTTGGACGGAAAAATTTAGTAGCATGATTGCAATTAAGATCCAGATACCCTAGATCAGAGTGAACCTCACACCTTTGATTTCAGACCCTGCGCAAAATCCTTCCGCTGAACTTGTGCATACCAAGACAAAAATATATGGACTAAGACAAAATATATGAATAGAATATAGCTTCAGTAATGTGTAGGAATGATCTTGAGTTCACTTATATTATAGGCTTTCATGAGGGTCCACTTGGGGTTGAGGCCGACTTAATGAATTCCATATGTGCTTAGGCCGACCCATTCCATTATAATTTAATAAATAAAATAATTCAAGAATTACTTCCTTTTAACAGAATGGGGTGATATATATGTCAATTTTGGTCCTCTCAAAAAGGGGAATCTAATTCAATTATGATCTTGGTCACCTGATCTGTATAAGGTGGAATTTGACCCTTGCAAAAATTAACACTCCCTCTCAACCATGAAGAGTTAAAACTTCCAATATCTTCATGTTTATCTTTACATCATCTTGTTAATACGTCATCCTTCAAAGGCTATCTATGCTCAATTCTATTTGATTAAACTTTCTCAAATCTAAAAGAAGAAGAATGAGGCAGAAATAAATTCCACCCATACCAAGAAATATTATAACACATAAATTAATCTCAATAGTCATGTGTTAGAACACTTGCATCATAATCGAGTTTGTTTGTACACCCCAAGTACACTCTCAACTCGTCAGCCAAACAAGGAGGGTATGATGCCAACTGCGGTATACTCTACAAATACTAATTAGGTGAGAAACATTATGCAACCCCATGAATATAGCGGAGCAATGTATTCAACCCTATGGGTAATAGATAGACAGTACCCTATTTTCCAGAGATCCCTCAAGCCCAGGATATCACTATCTCAATTCCTTACTATGGGAGCTCATGCAATAGAGGAATAGTTGACTCAATGTCCTCAATCAGTGCTGCCCCTTATCCAGAGGGGTAGATCCATCAGTCCAGGTTGATCTCTGAAGACAAATAACTTTCCTTTCAGTAATTACTTTGTGAGAATATCATTTATCTACTCATCTGTCGATATATGATGGATTCTAACAGCTCTTCTCCGCACCATGTCTTGAATAAAGTGATATTGAATCTTGATGTGCTTGGACTTGTCATGAAACATGAGATTATTTTCCAAACGGATCCAACTCTTGTTGTCGTAGTATATCACTGTATTGTCCCAGACCTACTCAAATATCTATCCAAATATCTTCCTTAATCAAACTGCTTCAAAACTATCCATGCTAGAGGAAATGTATTCTTCTTTAGCAGTGCTTAATTCTACATAATTTTTCTTCCTGGTCATCCAGGATATCATGGAGGATCCAAGACTGAAGAAAAATATAGATGTACTTGTATTTTCAGTAATATTTCCTTCCTAGTAACCATCATTGAATCCATGAATTTTAACATCTCTAGTAGAATATGTCAGACCAAGTGTGATCGACCCATGTATATATCTCAATATATTTTTGGATGCAATCCAATTTGCATGGAGGGGCTCAGTAATTAATTGACTCAATGTGTTTACTTCATAGCATATGTATGAACATGTATTCACAAGGAAAATTGGAGCCCCAATTAGTTATCTATACTCGGCTTGATTTTCTAGATCTTTTACAACTTCTTTTCCACACAAATTCTTGAAGTTTATCTCCACTGGAGTATCCATGGATTTTTAGTTAGTTATACAAAATATTTCCAAAATATTCACAACATACTTCCCTATGAGAGAAATATCACTCTAGGCCTTTTCCACACCTCAAGCTCTAAATGGTAGTGCATGAGTCTAAGGTCTTTCATCTCAAATTCATAGGCTATCTCCCTCTTACATTCGAGCATCAAAGGTTCACTTCTTGTTAAGAATAGATCATCAACATATAAAGCCAATATCAATGGAATACCTTGTACTAACTTGAAATAAAGGTTAGGATCGACATTTCCTCTTATGAATCTCATCTTCATTAAGTAACTTTCAATGCATACATACCAAGTTCGGGGACCTTGCTTAAAACCATACAATTCCTTCTTCAACATAAAAACATGAATTTTGGGATGTTCTACTTAAAATCCATGTGGTTGTTCAACATATACTTCTTCCAGTAACATTCCATCAAGGAAAGTGGTCTTTACATCCATCTGATGAAGAGTACATCCTTTAATAGCAACAAGGGAAACTATCGAATAGATTTTTGTGTTTCAATCCACGAGACAAAATATGTCAACATAATATTCTCCCTCTTTCTGAGAGAAGCCTCCATCTACAAACCTTTATTTGAATTTCTCAATGTTGCCATCAATTACATGTTTTATTTTCAATAGCCACTTTTAATTCATAAAATACTTCCCATTTTGTCTTGGAAAAACATCCCATACATCTTTTTTCACAATCGGTTCATATTCTTCAGCCCTAACATACTTCCAAAATTGTTCTTTGATTGCTTCTTCGAATGTGAATGGTTCAGTTTGAATCATAATTCTCATGGTGGTGACATATCCCTAATATTTTCATAGTTTCTTCCTTTCTTTGAATGATCTGTGAATGGGAACATTTTTTTCATCATTCTATAAAGTGTTGTGAGCCCAAGTGGTCTCTTCCTTGTAGGAGGATCACTTGGAGGTGGGTCTTGTTAGCCTCCACAATGTCCCAAGGCTAAGAGAATATCAATGGAGGTAACCTCAAACCAAGATTTTAGTTTGGCATCTAGCCTTACAAAATCAGAGAGGGCTATCTCTATGAGACACACAACTAAGGATTTTATTGGTACAAGAATAGATTTTAGGGTAAATAGCTCATCTCTAGTGTGTAAATATTTTAGGGTTTTTTGCTAGATCCTGAGTGAAAATTAGGGAACTAGGTGAAAGCGTCAAAGGTTTTAGTTGCAAGAGATATGGAGGAGCAAGATTTTTTTGGTGTATTGTAGGGTTGAATGAGCAAGAATATCATAATGATCATGCATGCAATGAATTCATTAATCACAAACTAACAACACAAGAATTCCTTAATAGTATCTGCAACTATCCTTTGATTTCCTGTAGAAATGATGAAGTACAAGCTACAAGACTTTCAACTTCTAATGTCCAACCATAAAAATGACTAAAAGCCACATATATATAGACTAAAAATAACTTCCCCTCTGTGAGGGGTCGAATCCCTTAGTGTAGGAACAACTCACAATAATCTCTTAACAAAACCCTAATGACTAGGTGTTACTCAGGTAAATCCCTTCCACGGACAGAGGTGATCCCACTAGCCCTAGGGTGTGTCTAGAAATAAGGAATCATGCTAGAGTGTAGGTTCCTAGATGTTTGAATGAAAGAGGATGCGATAAGATGGCATGCCTGTGGTCCAAATTTATAGTCGACGCCTGTAGTGATGATTAGAGCCTCTCGCTCATGATCGAAGACAAGTCACAACCCCTCCACCTATAACGTTTGGACACCTACACAGAGATCAGAAAACGATAACCACATACCACATAATAACTCCATCCAAAATCTACTAGTGAGTCAGAGAATACTATCATATTGCATTCACAAGATAGGAACAAGACAATAGTCATTTATATTAATAGGCAGAAAGAGGAGATAAAATCATGCTCTGACGTTGCGGTCTCCTCCAGTGGGGGTCGGACAAAGCACGTCTCAAATCTCATTATGAATTCAGATAAGATGAGGGAGCTCTCAATGTAATTCCTTCTTGATCTACCTTCTTAGTTATTAAACTATAGCTTAGTTCTCCAAGTTCAGCATTTTAGCTGTATAATCCTCTTTGTTGAGCTAGCTTTCATAATGGAAGAAATCCTATTTATATAGGGGAAAGGGAGAGGTTAGGATCCCTATAATCATGGAAGGGAGAACTATCTTCTAGGAGTGTCCCATGGGAGGAGGAAACAACTACCTAAAGAGGGAGATCCATGGCTCATCCAGTTAACCACTTCTTGTGACTCATCCCTGAGGTGGTTGAAGGAAACCTCCGCCTCTAGTTTGTTAAAAATAATTCCCAAAAGGGTCGGTGTGGGCACAACAAAGAGACAGAGTGCCAACTGGCACAAACTCTAGTGTACATCCTCGACATTGGCGTGAGGGGTGAACTGGCTACCCGTGTCAATGCCAAAAACATAGGTTTTTATGGGCTTTTTGAGAAAATGGTCAACAGGAGAAATGATGTTCTTGTACAGAAAAATAGAATGAAGGTGCTTGCATAGGATGACACTACTCACAAGTCACGGGAAAAACCCTCCAATATGTGGGGCGAGCGATTCAGGGACGGTGAAAAATTGTTGTGTAACATATGCCCCCTAAAGTATGAGGTCCGAGAGAGAGGGAAGGGTTAAATGCTTTATGAGAACGTGTTCGACCCAAACAGTGCTATCAGAAAACCTGCAAGTATGAGTACAACTGATACATCTGATACATGACATGTGGTATGGGTGAAACCATCCATAATAGAGTACATAAACAATGAGATCCGAGGTATGGGCACAAGCATCCAACAGTAGAGATCAAAAAATAGACTCGGGTATGGTCATAGCCATCCAATCAGAAGAGTCATAAATAAGTCATAGTAATCTAGAAACAACTCACAATCTGGATTTCAACAAACAAAACTTGGGGTCTTGCGCTCCATCTCGCCCCGAACAAAGTACAAATTCAAGCATGCAAATATGTGAGCTGAAGTCGAACATGCAATAATATTGTATGATTACCAGCCAATGATGAAAGCTGTTAACAGACATGAGAGAAACCACCAATAACGACAATGGCTCTCAAGGTACGAAAGGTACAATCCACAAAATTTGAAAAGTGATCTGACGTCGAACACCTACAGAGTTAGTCGATCAAAGGCTAATGATGTGGACCTTGTATCGGATGTGAAGAACCTACCATTGAGGCATGTAGGCTCCAAGGTACCTGAAGGGGGTCTCTAGATAAAATTCATGGATAATGAGTTGGAGTCGATAGGAAGTGAGCTTAATCGAAGGTGGGCCATAATGTTTCCCACATCATTGACACTAGACAGAGGAACATGATTTTTGTGAATCAATACCAACAGAGAATCAAAGGGAGGTTGAAAAATTCAGAGGAAAAATTATCTTGAACATATCGGCGGTACGACACTAGATTTGGTAGTATTTGACATCAAGGGATCTGAGGGCATGGTGACGTGGCAAAGAGCAGATGAGAAGCTAAAAGAGATCACCCAAACCCATGGAGGAAAAAAAATAATGAGATGAGATGTACCCAACCTGACACGAATGCAGACAAGTGCCATGTTCAAGAGATACATACTGCCAACACGACTACAATCTGGTTCGATTTTCCCCCACCGTTTTTGGCGAGTATCCCAATTGTTTTTGAAAAAAATCTTGAAGGGGATAGCATATTCTTGCGATGTAAGTTTTTCCTTCGTAAAAATCCAACCTAGTACATTTTACAAGCCCTTGGAAGGAGAAACTCGAGTAATGTCATGACAACGGAGTCTGATGTCATCATATTTTAACGAGTCTGACAAAGGGAGTACTCGACACCTTTTCATATTTAGAGAGTTTGAAAAGAAAGTGGAAAAGAAAAATCTTGTAGTTCCTTTTAGTAGGTAGTCTCACAGATCCAAAAAGGTAGAAAAATGTGTCTGAGAGTACCTCTTAGTCGTGATAGGCTAAGGTATTCCTTTTTCGTAAGTAATCTATCCCAGCCCGAAAAAGGGGTAAACATATACTAGGTAGATATCGTTTCGCAGCCAATTTAATGACTTGAAAATGACAAGCGACTTGGCGATATTTTCAGTTTTCGAGAGTCAGAAAAGAGCTGAAAGGTGACTCCAATAGTGAATTTTTTGTGTTTTTACTGAATTTGAAAAAGTATAAAATACAACTCATTTCTTCGTCATAACTGCGTGAAAACCTGTTGCTGCATAAAAAGACGCATGTAAAATGTATTCCTCGAAAATAATATGAAAATATATTGACAAATATGTTTTAAAACCTATTTTATGATTTCAAAAAGTTATAAAAGAACATAAGTGGTAAATAATATTTTATTTTCACTTTTACCTCTTTGCAGAGCAATGACCGGTTTCCCTTACAATCTTTAGGCGACCATTGTGAACAATCTAGTGAACCAATCCAGATTCCGTCTATTTCAGGTAAGAGCTTACACCATTTTCCATCTTTTGAACTCAATTTTCATTTTGGATCCCTTAGGGGAGGATTTGTAAAATTTACGGCATCGCAGTTGGCACGGGTTTCAAGCACGGACCCACACCAATCGACCCTTTTTTACACAGGGGTTGCACCAAGTGGCATGACTATTAGCAAAATAGTCGCACCAACCGCGCAACTCAAAATCTACTTTAATTTCAAGAAAATGAAACCAATTGATTACAAATTTTAATGCCCAAGGGGACTTACAATGTTTCTATGAACAATTCATGCAGGCACAAAGTAGAAAATATGGTAATTGAGTGGAAAGAAAGAGAACACAGTGAGGAGGATGAAGAGGCCATGGAAAATGAACAATGCATGAATGCCCTCAGGAATTATGGGCTCAAGAAGTTCTTCCTGACACCAGGTCTCTAGGATCAACCCAAATTTCTTCAATCTTTAATAAGAATTTGGGATGAAGATAGGGAAAAGTTCATACTGCAGGATAATAATTTTTAACTCAAAGTTTCTGACATGTATTTCATCACTGGGTTGTTGCGTAGGGGTGCAGTCCCTATCTTGACTAGTACCCAGCCTTCTGGGGAAAGCATGGAAATGGAAATTGAGAGGGTGTGCTGAGGGGAACGAAAAGGAATAGGGAGTGGAAAGGTCGCTATCCAAACCATCCCTAATCTGCCACTAAGAGTAGTGATGCGCACTATCACATGGGTTGCAGGATTGCAGGCACCGCATGAGGCCACGAGGACACAACTTCTTCTTTCTTCAGAGTGTATGAACCTAAATATCTTCAACTGGGCCGAGGTTGTTACTGTAAACATCAAACGAAAACTCACCAAGTGCAAGAAGACCAAACTAAAGCAGTTTGGGTATGGATCGATTTTGGTGTCACTCTTCTTAAAGAGATTACCCATATTCCAGCGTTAGGAGGTTATAATCCCGATGCCAACACCCAGCGAGCCATGGATGGCCCGATGGGCGGCACTGATGCCTAGAGCAGGGGGTGGCCAACAGATGTCCTGGAGGCTAGAGATTTTTGATTGGCTATGATGATAATTGATTGTCATGGAGGATTGGCCCTACATCAGGACAGACTTCATTGGAGACCCAGACCTCCTGCTCCCAGAGGGAGAGGATTGGGACAAAGAACTAGGTAAGATTCATTTTTTATTTTCATGAGTTTATAATTTTTTTAATGTATATGCATGTTCTGATACTTATTCTTATATTTATGCAGATGTTGGCCCAGAGTGTTCTGCAAGTATGTCGCTAATAGCAAGGTGAATTCCTTGTGATTTCAATCCTCCTGGTGAGGGTGGCAAGGAGGAGATAGTGCAGAACCTGGAGGGGATCGCCCATGGGGTACCAAACTATGCTCGCTTGGATGATGTGCCATGGGCCTATCATTGGCACACTGTAGGAGTGCTGAGTTGTATCCACCACTTGCTGAGGCAGTTGGTACGGGCGGTGACATGCTATCATGAGCACCAGGCCGATTAGGCACTTAGGCTTTATTTCTGCACATTTTTTAGAGACATGTCGTCTCACGATGTAACCGAAATAGAAATATATTATTTTTTGGGTTTTATGATGCACAAGTTGCAAGTAAATGATATATATATATATATATCATCGGTCTATTTACATATGATCATGTTTTTATAAATTGTGAAAATGTCTATCCAACACAATGTTAGTTGTTACATCTATTTCATTCCTCTTGGTATATGTTGATATTTAATGAAATCAAAATGTATTTCAAGTAAATGAATATGCAAATACATATCAAAATGCATGGGTTTCGAACTGAATAATGACCGTTCAGTTGAGGAACAAGTTATGAATCCAAATTCACAAGCAACGCGCATATGCCAAGGTTAGCTGCCTCAGTTAATAGTTCCAAAACAACACTATATTCAGCAACATTGTTTGTAGCTGGTCCTACACAAATACCTTGTAAGTTAATCAACTCACCAATGGGATCATAAATTACCTAGGTTGCTGAAGACAAGTTCCTGGTACTGCGGGAAGCACCATCTGTTAAACCGACATAAAGGAAAATAGACATTTGCATAACAAACAAGACCCAATAAGTAGAAAAAATCTCACAAAGCACATCAAACCAAAGTATGCCAAAAAATGAAAAAATCACCTGTGTAGACATATCATGCATGAATGACTCAAGCATAATAATTTTTCAAGTACAACCCATTTCCGAGTTGCGATAAGGGATAACCTTCATAGTCAATAAGTTCATAAGCCCCATTCTGTAACACACATTTGACGATGTAGGGTCCATGCCACATGGGTTGGAATTTTCCTGCCCCTAGCTTTTCATGAGCTTGGTCATACAGGAGAATGAGATTTCCTTCAATATAAGAATGAGGGGAAACTATTTGGTCAAAATGGGCTTTGACTCGCTTCTTCTATGATTCGATGACCAAGGTAGCTAAGCGACGAGTTTTGTCCAATATGTCTAAGTAGAGGAGACACTCTTCTTCAGGTGAAGTATTAGGCAGTAATTCCACAGCTAATTTAAGTGAAGGGATTTCACATTTAATGGGAAGCGTGGCTTCCAAACCATATACCAACTAAAATGGGGTAAATCCTGTTGCATTCTTAATCGACGTTCGGTAAGCCCAAATTGCAGAAAACAACATGAGATGCCATTTTGATTTATGGATCTCAATTTTTCGTTGAAGCATTGTAACAAGGAAATTTTTTACAGCTTCAACTTGACCATTAGCTTGAGGATAATAAGGCGTTGAGTTGTCGTGACGCAGACCCAACTTAGACGTCAACTCCGCCATCACATAATCCCGAAAATGAGAACCATGGTTGCTAATGATGGCTTGAGGGACACCAAACCGAGAAATAACGTGATTGAATATGAACTGTGCCACTGTCTTACCTTCTGCAGCCAGTGTAGGCATTTCTTCGGTCCATTTCGTAAAATAATCTATGGCAACGATAATATAGGCATGCCCCTAGCCAAACAAGGGTTACACGTCCTAAAATCTATGCCCCATTTGGAAAAAGGACCAACAGTAATGACAGGGTGTAAAGGAAAAAGTGGTGCACGCATCTTACGTTGATATATCTGGCACACATGGCATTTGCATACCGCAACAATGCAATCTTTGAAAATGGATGGCTAGAAATAGCCAGCACGAAGGATCTTCTATGCAGTGGAATAACCAAAAATGTCACCACCACAGGCACCACTATGGCAGTCATTTAAAACTTTCTCAGCTTCCTCGAGGGTCGAACATCGGCGGAGTACGAAATCGACTCCAACACAATAAAGGGTAAATCCAACAATACGATAAGGTTGTGATTGATGCCAAATGTGGCATTGGGCATATTTCGTTAAATTAGACCTAAAAGTAGAAGTTTGGAGATACAAGATGATATCACCGTACCATGGATCGAGGGTGCTAATCAAGAAAAGAGTTTCATCTGGAATATGATCCTCGGAAGAAGAAGGAGCAAAGTTGACGCGGAGGGAACAAATCAAATCAACGAAAACAAGTGATTTCTTCAATTTGGTGGTATTAAACTCCAAATAAAACTCTTCGAGGATAATGATCCACTTCAATTATTTTCCCCCCAGCAACTGCCGAGACAGAATATAGTTCATGGGGTTACAATCATAAATCACAGTCACTGTGCGTAAAAGGATGTAATGACGAAAACGCTAGATAGCCTAGACCGTAGCTAGTGCTAACTTCTTGACATGTGCATAATGAGTCTCAGGGTCAAGAAGGTTCTGATAAAAGTATTAAAATACATGCTTGTTATCGTCATCACCATCTTGAACCAAAACCATGGCAATCATACTAAAGGTGGTAGCTAGGTAGAGGGTGAAATCATGATGGTAATTCAGAGGACGTAATAGAGGAGCATTGACCAACAATGTCTTAAGCCTATCAAAAGACTACTAAGAAATCTCATCCCAACATAAAGGGACGTCCTACTTTAAAAGTCATGTAAATCATTTGGCTACTTCGGCGTAGTTCCGGATGAAATGATGGAGGAAATTTTATTTCCCTTGGAGACTCTAGAGCTAGTGTAATGAGGACAGGGAGGAGAGATTAGCAATAGCCTCAACCTTAAGAGGGTCAAGGTGAATTCATTCTTTAGATACAATAAACTATAAAATTCTACCGGAGTCGGCGCATTTATGCGAATTGAGCTGAATGTTGTAGCGTCTACAATGAAGAAAGATCTAGTAGAGATGTTCAGGGTGGTATTTTTGCGCAACTAAATGAGAGAGAAGGTCATCTAGGTATGGTTGAAAAATATGCTAAATATCATTAAACGAATAAGACATCGTGCACTGGAACGTAGCCCCAGCATTCTTCAAGCCAAAATGGTGTTTCTTATACGCGAATGTTCCCCGAGGAGAGATAAAATACGTCTTGTGTTGATCAGATGGGAGCATGTTGATCTGATTGTAGCTAGAAAAACCATACATAAGGGAGAATATTTCACTCCGTGCACAATCATCTATGATATAATAGATGAAAGGGGTGTGATAGTTATCCCTAGGACAGGCCCGATTGATATCATGATAATCAACATAGACGTGAATTTCTCCCTACTTCTTATCCACAGGAACAATGTTAGAAACCCACTCTATCAGAGGAATCGGATAAATGAAACTCACTTTGAGAAGTTTTTCAACTTTTCCTTTGATAGTGGTGGCTTTCCGAGGATGCACGGGATGAAGATGCTGGTGAACAGGCTTCACAGCTGGGTAGGTGGGAATCTCATGCACCACAATATTGGGTTCAATTCCATGCATCTCTTCATAAGACCAGGCGAAAACATCACGGAATTAGTGAAAGAGGCTAATATACACTTGGACTTCCTCGGAAGAGCAAGTGACTCCCACATCGATGTTCTCAGCAATCCCTGGTTTAACAAAAATGTCGATAGGCATCGTTTGAGTAATGTTACCCAAGTTACCTTTAGCAAATACTTTATCAATCAAAATATGCACGTGAAGTGGCGGAGAAGAAAATTGAGATGAAAAATGCTCAATACAGTTAGACATTGCCCCGAGGCAAGGCATAAGAGAGGAACGATGATGCCCATCACTCTACGGTAGATCTTTGAGAGACATGGTTTCCATGATATCCTCGTCGGATAGAAGCACTTCCTTCAAAGGATCAAGAAAATCCGCATCGCCGAGCCAAGGGTATTGAGAATACACGTCGAGAGACATGCTCAAAGGAGCTGCTTCAGGAAGGGGACAATCAGATGCATCTGTAAGCTCACAATAATTTATTTCGATTGGATTAAGCGGCATTGAATCTCAAAATGAATTAACCTGTTCAGGTAAAGGGATGATCCATGGTTCATCTAACCGAGAGACTATATAGACTTGAACAATATTTGGTGGTGGAAGGGGAGAGATAACAATGAGAGTGGGATCTTTAAAAAGACCCAGCCCTACACTGTTAGGGGGAGAAGGAATTTAATCCACATATGGCACGTTTTTCTTAGAAGATAAGGTAAATAATGACAACTGATCGACAATGAATATTTTTCCCTTGTGTGGAAAATTTAGAAGTCGAAAGAGGGTGGATGGAATGCACAACATAGCGTGAGTCCAACTGCGACTGAGTAGAAGATTATAGTTGAGTTTGGCATCAACGACATCTACTTCAACATTGACCATCTTTCCTTGCAACGTGATCGACAAGCTATCGAGAACACCCAAGGGTTTTGATTCCCTTCCATCGAATGCCTCAAGGGCATTGGGTGATAAAGACAGGGTTGGAGAGCCAATAGCCTTCCAGCAAGTAGATGACATGACAAAGGTAGATGCACCTTCGTCCACTACGGCTCTATGGATGTTGAGACTACTAATACCGACTTGTATAACAAGCATAATCTGGTGTAGAATTCGAGGGATGAAATTCTCTAAGTCGAAAGAGAGAAGGCTAGAATCAACAGGGTAAATCTCATTAATCGTAGATAATAACACTTTTTGTTGAGACGGAAAACTTTGGAGCACTTCTAACACGGACATCACAGAAGGTTCCTGTACTAAATCCTCAACAATACTATAATTTTGAGCAGCACAGGTGTTAGGATTATAAGAAGATTTTTGGAGAACACCTTTAGAATGTGGCCATATAACTGATTCACAACTGGGCCTTTCAATTTCAAGAGGACTAGAGGTAAGCGGGGGAGGAGGACCATCAACAACCTCTTTCCCAACTTCCTGGAATGATCCTACATAATCCTTTGACCGATTAGTGATGGAAATGGGTGCAGAACTATTCATCATGAAAAATTCAGAGCCAAACGATGCAGATGGTAGAGGTTGCTCAACCATCTGGGTCTGCTGAGATGGTAAAGGTTCTTTAAGGACCGCCAGAGTTCCCTTAGCACCTTTCAGAATTTGACTAACCTCAGATCATCTAGGAAAATCCTTAGTGAACTGGTACTCATCACAAATCAGATAGCGATACTTCGAATTTTGTTGTGAACCATCATCAGCACGAGGTTTAGAAGATTCCGGTTTTGGGGCATCGAGTTTTTCCTTACCTTGTTCCCTTCTTTCTCCCCTTGGAAGTCTTGTCTGCATGATTGGCCTGAAGGACATTGAACTCCAATGTTTTACCAAAATCTGGGGTAGCCTGAGGAGAAGAATTATTGGAAGAATTTGATTTCTGCTTCCCATTGGAAGACTTGCATGAAGTCTAAGGCATGGAGCCAATAAATTAATCGACTAATGGGGTAGCCACCACTTTAGAGGTCCCAGGTCATGGAGCCTCAGTAAATATATCATACAAAATACCTGATTGAGAGTAAACTAAATCAAGGTACTGGGCACGAGCGATGGCTTGTTCCTTGGTTACAGATGCCCCCATGACAATTTCTTTCACAAACTGATTTAAAAAAGAGGTAGTGAACCAATGAGTAAGAAGCTAATCAATAATTTCTAACTTGATCAGGCGATGACGCCGTCTCCATTCATGAATGTGTTCCGAGATATGGGTAGCCCGGTCCTGTCTCAAGGATGTTAGGAGATGCGTCCTGACTTCATAATGAACCAACAACTGGAAATGAGTAAGGAATGCCATAGCAAGATTTTTGAAATATTGAAAGGTTCCACGAGGCAGTTCAATATACCACTTAGCAATAGCTCTGGTGAGAGTGCGCTGAAAGAGACAGAGTCGAACAGAGTCATCCACCCGAGAATTGGAAGAACACCATAAATGGTATGTCATGACGTGAGCTTAGGGGTCTTCTCCAGAATTTCCCTCAAACTTGGGACAATCAACAGGAACCTTCATCAGAACTGGAGGCCAAAAAGGATTATGAAAAATGGGATCATTGTCAATTTGGATACATCCGGTAACTCCAACGTAGAGAGAAAAGGTAATTGAGTTTTAAAAGGCTTAACAAGTCCTCGATAAGGACCTGTACCCATACTCCATCCTGGTTGAGTATAACTCTGCCCCCATTGGTTCTGTCCTGAAGGTTTCAGACCATAAGAGGTATAAGTCGGATAATTAGGTTGATATGGTGGTTGAGGACTAGGATACGGGGGTTGAAGACCATGATACTGATTTTGAGTATACGAGGGTCCTGATTGAGCAGCATAAGGATTCTGCTAAGGAGTATAAGTATAGCCTGGCATTTGAGGGTAATAAGCAAGACCTTTAGGTGGGTTTTATACTGATCGATATTGAAATTGAGGGAAATAACAACCTTTAGGTCAAATGGGCTGCTGATAAGTGGGGCCCTACTGAGCTGGATAAGTCGGGCACATAGGTTGATTCATTTGTGGCACACAGTAGAGTAGTCACTGATCAGGGTGAATGGGCTATGTAGGTTGGCCCAGCTGAGCAGGTTGACCTGATTGATGAGGGCCACTAGGTTTCCCCTATAGAGTAGGTTGGCCTGATGGCTGTGGTGGGCTAGGTTGTGCCTGATAACCAGGTTGACCTGGAGTAGGACCATAAGATGGTCCTGGTTGTGCAACATTTGGACCAATTGGAAGATATGGTTGTTTAGGTTGCACCAAAGGTTGAGATGGGTTGATCTGCCACCCAAGAGCATAGGAAGGTCTGAGTTGATATACCGTTTGCCCAGCTGGTCCTTGAGGTTACCCTGGTTGGATCACAGGTTGAGCTTTTAAAGGTTAACCTGGAGGATTGTAAGACTACCCTTGCAGGCCATAAAATAGTACTTGCTGGACTGAAGGTTGTCCCTGTAACGGTTGCCCTAGTGGGTCATACGCAAATCCTTGCTGCATCGAAGCTTGTCCCTAAAAGGGTTGTCCTTGTGGGTCATAAGCATACCCCTGTTGAATCGAAGGTTTTCCTTGAAAGGATTGTCCTTGTTGGTTAGCGGGTTGCACTGGAAAGGTAGGTCTAAAATTGGAAAGGAACTGATAAGCCTCAGGAGCAGTCAAGTTGATAGGGTTTCCTTGCTCGTCATACTAAAAAAGAAGTGAATAAATTGTGGTACCATCTGCTCCATAATGAGAAAAATAAGACTGATAAGGATCTTGAGGCGACTGATAAGTCTGCGAGCTCTTCTATTGAACAACCAGCCAATACTTCTCAAAATAAATGTCATGAGGGATTTCCATGGAAATTGAAGTCTCTACCGAGGTCAAAACTCCTGACAACTGAGCAGTGACAACTGATGCCGAAGCAACCACACAGACAATGGGCCTAGTGGGAACAGACGTAACAAAAGGCGTCGATGACGAGACATGTGTCATCAACGACATACCTAATGACGAGAGAACCAGACCCCTTGATGGATTTGATGTTGCCATCGAGGAAAATTGGCCATAATCTGACCCAAAGATCTATATCTGGCTAGAAGCGACACCGATGGTGAATATTGAGTAGGCTCTCGATGGATGTCTTCGAGGAAAATTTGGTATTCTTCATCAGAAACTGGAATACCCTGACTACCATTAGGACTAGACGAGTCCATGTTTTAATCCTCTGTGACATCTTTCGAAAGAGTATGGGGGCTAGGAGGTATGATAGCAGCCAAAAATGGTGATCCTGATGTAAGAGGGAGAAAATGTTCCCCAACCCCAAATGCAAACCAAGCATTTGAAAGAGGCCAATGGAACTCAACTAGTTCCCCAAAGGCATACTATGACGGGATGACAGGCTATTGAAGCTTGGTAGACCCAGAGGTATGAGAAGTTTCAAATGAATCATTCAAGAAAGGACTGCCAGTAGATGAAACTGACGGTTTCGCCACTATGACTTTAGCACACCAAAAAAGGGAAAAATATCAAAAATGAAGACTCTTGGATCAAAACCAAGGCAAACAAAGACAGGCCAAGTAATCAAACTTTAAATGGGCATCTAATCGTAGGTAGTTTATTTTACCACATTGAAACCAAAACTTATTGTTTCATGTTTTAAGAGTCAAGAAACAGTCAAAGATGACTCTAGTCTCTTTCAGTTTTAAGCGAGCACAAAAGGACAAGTGCTCGATGGTCTTTTCAAATTTATGAAGTCAGTAAAGCTCGAAAGTGAATGCTCAGGTAGTCTAGGTAAAATGGTGTACCAGGTTCCTGTGAACTTCCATATATGCCTTGGTTATATAATGAAAGAAGAATGAACCAAGGACTTGATGTACATGCAGGTAGTCTCCCCGAATGCTGTGTTCGGTGTATCACGATTACAAGGTGGCAGACTTGGCTTCCTAGAGATAAAAGGATTGCAACCTACAAGGGTCTCCCTTTATATACTCAATGGCACGTGGAGGAAAATTCCATACTAGTGTTGTCTGAAGCTAGATGGCGAGTGACAACTGCTAGGTTTTAATATGCCGAAACATGTCTCTAACTTATACCATTAAATATTCCGTTACGTTTCAATGTTGCCTTAGGTTAATTGAAATAATTTTAAGTTGATCTTGTATTTATGTTTCAATTCCAAGGTCCTACTGAATGTTGGATCTCATAAATCCCTCAATGCAAGCTACATGCCATAAAATTCCATTTCATTCAACGAAAAGATATCTACGAGAAAGTTAGGAGTTTTCAAGTGATAGCAAATAATGAGAACACACAGAAGCATCCACTACAGAACCTGATGAAAACTAATGAGAACAAGAAATATTTCCTATAATGCCCAATTCTAGTTATGTGAAATATTTTCCAATTCTACAATGCAAATAAGAATGCAAGCACAAAATATTTTTTTTGATTTTTCAATGTAATAGAGAAAACAATGAACTAAATAACATGAAAAAAAAATATTCACACTATTTCAAGAATGCAAATGCAAGAGTTGAAGCGAAACAATTCAATCAACTCACGAGCAAACAAAACAAAAGACTCAAAACAATGTCACAATCTCTCAAATCGAAGAAAGATATCGAAACATACCCGTACAAGCAATGTGAGCTATGCTTGGAGTGACAAAAAGAAAAACTGAATGAAAGAGTAAAGAATCACTCAAGACTCATTCCACCAAATGAAATCACTCAAAAGGGATCCGGGGAGCTGAATGTAATCAAAAAAATAACAAATCTGACCATGAAACAAAAGATCCGAACTCCAACAGGAGGCTCAGCATACCAAAGCACTAGAAAACCCTAAGGCCACGATGCTGAAAGAAATGGAAAAAAAACTGAAGGAAGAAGGATTTTCACAGTCACAAACAATCCCAAAGCATAAAAAATAAGTCAAGAAAATACCCAGAGACACCAGTATGGACCAAAAACTCCAAAACATGGAAAACCCTGGCACCTATAGGAAATGGCGTGACTGTCTGGCTGTAATCCACACCAGACAGGGGATGGCATGAGTGATGAATTGGAAAAAAGCGCCAATGGGCACGACTGTCAGATTAGAAACTATGCCAATCAAGCCAAACTTAGGAAAATGAAAATTTTGGAAAAACAAAGGTCAAGTCTGATTCCCTAGGGCTGAATAGGGGTCTAAGACTCAGCAAAAAAACCAGGAAAAGAAAGCTACATAGACAAAGACCAAGAAGAATACCTAAATGAAAAAAAACAAACTAACATTGATCCCCAACAAGTCGCCAACTTGTTACTCAGGTAAATCCCCTCTGCGGATAGAAGCAATCCCACTAGCCCTAGGGTGGGTCTAGAAACAAGGAATCATGCTAGAGTGTAGGTTCCTACATGTTTGAATGAAAGAGGATGCGATAAGATGGCATACATGTGGTCCAAAGTTATCGTCGACGCATGTAGTGATGATGAGAGCCTCTCGCTCCTGATCGAAGACATGTCACAACCCCTCCACCTATCGTGTTTGGAAACCTGCATAGAGATCAAAAAATAATAACCACATACCACATAATAATTCCATGAAAAAAATACTATTCAGTCAGAGAATACTATCATATTGCATTCGATAAAGAAAAAACACAAGACGGGAACCAGACAATAGTCACTTATATTAATAGGTAGAAAGAAGAGATGCAACCATGCTATGATGTTGTGATATCCTCCTGTGGGGTTCGGGCGTAGCACGTCTGAAAGCTCATCGGGAATTTGTATGGGATAAGGGACCTCTTGATGGACTTCCTTCTTGATCTACCTTCTCAGTTATTCAAGTATAGCTTAGTTCTCCAAGTTCAGGATTTCAGCCATATAATCCTCTTTGTTCAGCTAGCTTTCATAATGGAAGAAAGGTTTTTTATATATGGGAGAGGGAGAGGTTAGGATCCCTATAATCATGGAAGGGAGACATATCTTCTATAAGTGTCCCATGGGAGGAGGAAAGCACCACCTAAAGAGGGAGATACGTGGCTCATCTACTTAACATTTTCCTGTGACTCATCCCTGAGGTGGTTGAAGGAAACTTTCGCCTCTAGTTTGTTCAAAAAATTCCTAAAAATGCTGGCATGGGCACAACAAAGAGACATATCACCAGCTGGCATGGCCTCTGGTGTACGTCCTCCACATTGGTTCAAGGGGTGAACTGGCTACCCGCGCCAATGCCAAAACATAGGTTTTTATGGGCATTTTGAGAAAATATTCAAGAGGAGAAATGATGTTCTTGTATAGAAGGATGCAAAGAAGGTGCATGTAGAGGATGAAACTGCCCACAGGTCATGGGAAAGACGCTCCAATATGGGGGGCGAGGGATTGCAGGGACGGTGACAAATTGTTGTGTAACACTAGGGCGATTAAAAAAAATCCTTCATTTAGAGTTTAACAAACCTTCTCCTCATTAATAAGGTCCAAAATTACATCAAAATCATTTAACCTCTATTACATCACATCAACATAAAACTAGATAAACTACACCATCAAGACTAAAATTGACTGAAGAAAACTAGAAATTTTCACAAAGAGGCAAAAGCCTAACACATCTCTGCAAAAGTGCAGTGCCTCTAGACAAAAGTGCAAAACCTGACCTGTAAAGGAATTTTGAAGGCCTTCCCCTACTCCAAATATAGATCTAAAAGATGAATTTGAAAGATGACGATGTCTATTTGTAATTATTCACATCAAGAAAGAAAAATGGACACTCTATGATATATAAATATGATTTTTCCCATAGTTACTTCCAAAAACACAGTGCCTACTCCAGAAAGGTGGCAAAAAGTGTCTTTTTGGCCTGTTTTAGGGAATTTTCTCCTAGCCCTTTTGCTAAAAGGGCATCATAGGTGGATAGATGAAATGTAGGAGTGATTATATATCCATCCATATAATTTTTTTGGAATTTGTATGGCTGAGGAAAAATTGTAGCCCCAAGTTGTTGCGCTTTTCGATGTACTAAGATTTCCAAATTAGCCAAAAGTCACCAAAAATGAAAAGTTTCACAAAAATGCTTCAAAAATTTCCCAAAATTGTGCCATGAGGCTAGGTGATTATGTGTCATTCAATGAGGGATGCCACATCAGGTACTTCAAGCTTATCATTCTCCTTTTTCCTCACTAGGGTTTGCTCGAGCTTATTCTTCAAGTGCTTGATTATGACTTGGGAGACGTGGCTCCTTGTATAATAATACATATCCATGTGTCTTTCTAGGTTTTTATTCTTGTTTTCCCTTTTTAGAATATTTTCCATGTGTAAATTCACCCTATCCAACCAACCTACTTTCTATTTCGCAATTTCTACCAAAATGAGTTCATCAACTGTCATCTAAGCCTTTGGTGGAGATGTTTCTTTTTGCTACTCAAATGCCCTATTGAGGTCTATTGTCCATGGTATATTTGTTTTAACCTATTATTCCTAATCCTATAAATCATCAATATAAACCAATTCCTTACCTTTTTCACCATCCATTGTCAAATCCACTTTGTGCTTGTTTAAGAGTTGCCAATTTACCTTAAGATGCATGCTCTCCTGCTGCAAGAATGAAACCAAGAAATTTTCCTTTGAAAAAATATATTTGAGCTCTCTAATAGCAACCTCCTTCTCGATGATGTTCTTCTCCATTGTTTTCTTCTCCTCATCCACTTCCAAATATTCCATATCAATGTCAAAATGCATTGTTTCCTCACCTTGCAATGGCGCCTCATGATGTGATGATGTAATATCCCAAAATTGGGATTTTATACAACAAATAGAATATATTAAGATATTCCAAAGTTGGAGATCCAGAAAATAGACTAATATGATGTGTTAAAAAACACATATCCCTCAAATGAGTGAAACAACAACAAAAGAAGAACGTCTACACATTCCCAAGTGGGTAAAATGCAGAAATTAAACCCTGAAAACATTATTCCTCAAGATATACATTTTTACTGGGTGAAATAAGATTGGGTTCATTTATAATATGCTATTAGGCTCTCACATACAAAAGGGGATAAAAAATAAATCCCTTTTGATATGTTAAACAGACCTCCTGGCTACTTGACATCTTAAAATTGGCCAAATTCCATGACTTGAGTTATGCAGAAAAATAATGGAGCATGTAAAGCATTATTTTATGAAGTTTTCTGTAGCATAATAATGAAATAACATGGATCTAGAGTTTCATGGAATAATATGCCAAGAAAACATAGATCTAGCCTTCTTATTGTATTATAAAGCTAACCTAACAAGGATTTCTTGAGACACATGTACAAAGAAGAGTAGATCTGAATATTCAGCTCAAAAAATTCAGTATTACTACAACATTATAGAAATATAGCTGAATAATACAAATTAGCGATTAGTATCCCTTCCTCTAGATTTTCGGGAGAAGGGTTGGCCCCTTCCCTAGGAAACTAGCTCAAAAACAGGGGTCTTAACCCTGTTGCAGCAACTCTGCATAAAATGACATAGTTCCTATAAGGGACTATGTTGTATGGGATGAGAGCCACTTTGGCCTACTTCCAAGGTATGAAATATTCTCATAAATATTTCTATCTGATTTCTCAAGAGAAAGAAGGCATCCTCTATTGAGAAACAAACCCAGAAGTGGTGTAAGAATCCTCCACTGCAACACCTTGCAACTCAGCAATATTCTGCTCCAGAAATAACGCTGGGACTGAATAATGATGCTTGGCCTTGAGCCTGGATGTGGATAAATATATTACAAGCTCTCCCAAGAGGCCTCTCAAGGGAAGAGGTGGGATTCCCGCTCGAGAACACCCAGTGCTAGCCATAGGGGCTTCACTGTGGGAGAAATACCATATCATGTGGGTTCATATTGGGGGATATATAATGAGGAAAAAATGGAGCTCAAAGTTAATGAAAAAATATAAAGGGGTATAAAAAATGTTAATGAAAAATTGGATACCTACAATATATAGTGAAAGTAGGGGCTTTTTAAATTGGGAAGGTGTATTGGGTTTATATTGGGAGGGGGTTAAATAATGTGATTTTTAGAGATATTTTCCAATATATACTGAAATTAAGGGTGTTATTTAATATGCTATGATCGGACGTGATATGTTAGAGGTTCTTTGCATGAAGCCCCTGTGGTTCTAGCTTGCTAAACAACAAGGGGAAGCCAAGTCTAAACAGACAAGATCAATAGATCGAAATACCAAATCGTGAATAAAAAATGCCTTCATCCTCTCCATATATAGCAAGTGAGTCTCTCCTCACTGGGTCCCATCCACATGTGCCATCAAGCTCATGCAAGTTTTCCACCACCAGAACTGTGCTGTCCATCAAGGTGGTTCAATGTATCTAGACAGCTTTGTTGACTTGGTCAAAGTTGACTGGATCAACATGTCCCTACCTCTGTTCACACCCAAGGGTGCTCAAATAAGCTACTTATTCTTACCCCTTTTCACATTAAGAGTTTTATTGATCCTTATAAAGAGGTTAATGGGCCTCCTTACCCATTTAATCACGTACCTAGTGATGAAACAACTCTAATATTCCATTTAGCTTGAAGGCTAAAAATTTGGAATATTACAGTGCTCCCCTCCAAAATGTTGCTTGTCCTCAAGCAATTGTATAAGGAGAGAAAAATCTCCCCCCACCTCTTCTTGTGGCCTCCTCATCAAAAGTCTCCACCACTACTCAACATGATCTGCTACAAATATGTCCTCCAATGTTTCCTCCCAAGCATGCAGAACCATATGCCTCACATCATAGAAAGGTGGAAGATGTAAGTGGAAACCTCCCTGCTATCGAATGGCCTCCTTAAGGTAGGAGTGTTAATCAAAATGGGAAATATTATTCCCAATGAGTGACTCCCACACCCATGCTATCATCAAAATGAAATGAGCAAATATATTTAGCTCAAAAATATCCTCAACCCCCGGTTCACGCAATATGTTGGGGTTGCATGGAGAGATTGGATCCTCCCAACCAAGTGGTTTCTCTCTCCACTTATGATAAGTATAGGGATGCTTCTCATCTTGGGCTGAAATTTCATGTCCTCCAAGAGTGGCCCAAGCTACCCGATCAAACAAATAAACCATGAAGTGCCTCCTCCAAAAACTCATGTTCTCCAAATGGCTCCTCCCACAAGAAGAAGAGAGATTTAATTTGGCAATCATGGGTTGCGCATTGCTTCTCCTGAAACATGCATCATGCAAAGTAGAGAGAATCATACCCCCAATGGGAATCTTCAAATCATATCCCACTCTCCAAACAAGGCTTCCCATGGAATCAACAATACATGGAAGCAAAAACCAATAGAAAAAAGTTGTCATATGACAACCGGAAAGTGGATCAAGGTCCCATACAAGTAACTAGTGTAGTGCATTCCTTTCCTACATCAAATCAAACAAAAAAAAAGTGCTTTTCCAGCCACTTTTTTTCTTCCACAATCATTTTACAAGATATAAACATGAAAGTACAAAAGGGTGTCAATGGTGCACACCAAATTCATGTGGCTTCCCCCACAAACCACCAATGAGATAGCCAATCTCAATTCTACAAATGGATTCAAGTAGATCATTATACAATATGCAAGAAGGAATATTCCTCCTTGGTACAATATGCTGCTCATAAAAAGACAAGAAATACAAAACATAAGGTGAAATTTTACATTCTCCATCATGCACTTGAGGTCTTGAGCAGAAATGGATCAACTGGAAATGCTCCCTTACTCCCAATCAGTAGGAAGGTGGTTGTGACATCCTCTCTATCACCATCCAGGTTATCATCTCTCCCTATGCTAAAATATGTCATGTTAAATGCCCTCCCAAACGAACTCCTCTGCCAAAGAGAGATATGCATCAAAATGAATGGAGAAGAAGTCCTCATGTGCTACATGTAGCCGCTTCTCCTTGAGCTTAGAAGCTCTAGTAAAGAAGACTCTTCCATAAGAATAGATGACCATGTCATCCACCATATATCTGTCATCTCCATCTGGATCATCAAGAGTCATGCATGCACTGAGATCCTTGGAGTACTCTACCAAAATTTGAGACCTCCGGTATGGATCAATCCTCCTAAGAGACAACGTTGATGATCTGTGATGTGAAGCTCTCCACATGTTTTTGTCTTCTCCTTTGACATCCCTCATGGCAAAGTCATCCTCCAAATTTTTGCCATGCCCATCATGCAGCTACTCATGCTCTAAAAGAAGTAGGGATTTTTGGAGGTTGGCTACCCATGAGAAGCTCTCATCCAAGAAGAATATCCCAATCTTGGCCAATGCAAGCATGAGTGGCCTCCATCTAGTACAATGTATGGAAGATTCCTTCTTCAAAGGAAGTACCCTTTGTTCCTCCAAATCCATGGAGAACCTCTCTTGCACCATGAAGGTGCCATCCTTCATGACTGCAACAACCTCTGTCAGCGCAGTACAGATAGTGAGAGTGAGTGGTGCTGAAAATGGAAGGATGTCCCCCTCCTCCTTGAGTTTATCCCAAACTCTTTGCACTGAACTAGACTCCTCCAAATTTTTCACCTCCTTAGAATCCAATATTGGTGAACCAAATGGCAATATTTCTCTTACCAAATCCAAGTCTGGTGGCCTCCCTGGTGGAATGCCTCTATGTAGTGAGAAATCCATGGCAAGAGAAGACTATTCATATGGTTGAGCAACCTTGCCCTTGCCTTCACAGCATAAAATAGTCTCCCTCCTCTTTTCACCAGCTCTTTGAAATAGATAGGGGTGTGTGCTCCTCATAAAGTGATGATGTCCTTCCTCCCTACCTTATCCTTCCGTCAACATCATCTCACCATCATGCTACTCATTTATTTTACTTTGCTTCCCATATGTGACATCTTGGGGAACTTCTTGCAAAGACACAAGAAATCCTTCTGTTGGAGAAGGTGCTCCTCCTTCCTCTACATGAGGCACTATATATTCTCTAGATCTGATAATGATATAACCCCCATCCTTCTCTTCATCTTCAATATGCATAGGAGGTAACTGCTCAATAAGAGGATCCTCCTTTGCAAAAGGACCCTTCATGCCCTCTCATCCAAGGTTATGAAACAAGGATCTTGCCTCTAGAAGGTATCATGCAAGATGTGATCTCCTCTAATAGGTTTCTGAAGTGGTTTTGATTTTGCAGGTCCTCCCAACTTATGCAAAAGTTTCATTGGTTTGATTGTCTCATGTTTCGTATCAAATATTTCTACAAATCCTTTAATGAATTTTGCAAAAGAAGAAGTATTAACATTTTTCAATGAAAATGACTCAAACATCCACAAATCATAGGCCTTACCTTTAAAGTGCAGCATTGCAACTCTGATGGCTTCTTCTTCAAAAACTGGGTGCTACTACAAATAAGTACACAACTCCTCCACCCAAGATTTGGCTGAGCAAGTTGGGGATCCATTAAAGGTAGATAGAGAAAATATATCCATGCCATGCAGCTAGCTCCTCTCCATATTGATCTTGCTAAATTCTTTGAAAGTAATATGATCTCTAAACTTCTCAGTTTGAGATTCATACTCTTGCAGAAAATTACTAAGAGTTTACCTCTCCAGAATTTCCTCTTCTTTCATTTCTCTCATAGCATATCTAGGAATTTGAATTTTCAGTGCATAATAGGGTGTAGCTGCATGCTAACACCTATCATGTTCCAATCTAGATATGGCTCTAGATCGAAACTCCTCAAGAGATTCCATCTCTTCTCTCATCTTCTTAAGATCTTCATCGATGCACTGCATAGATTTTGGAAGAAGTTTTGTAAGCCTATCTTCCCTTTTTCCTCTGCATAATGGAGTCTTCTTTCAACTCATCTCTCCTTCTTTGGAGAGCTGCATGGCTGAGTTCCACAAGCTAAGCCAATATTGAAGCTTTGATACCGCTGTAATATCCCAAAATTGGGATTTTCTACAACAAATAGAATATCTTGAGATATTACAAAGTTGGATATCCAGCAAATAGAATCATATGATGTGTTCAAAAACACATAGCCCTCAAATGAGTGAAAAAAAAACAAAATAATAATGTCTACACATTCCCAAGTGGGGAAAATGCAGAAATTAGACCCTGAAAGCGTTATTCTTGAAGCTCTTCATTTTTACTGGGTGAAATAACACTGGGTTCCCTTAGCATATGTTTTTAGTCTTTCACATACAAAAGGGGATAAAAAAAAATCCCTTTTGATATGTTAAAAGAACATCTCAGCTACTTGATAGCTTAAAATTAGTCAAATCCCATGACTCGAGTTCAGAAAAAGACTAAAGCATGTACAACGTTATTTTATGAAGGTTTCTATGGTATAATAATGAAATAACATGGATTTGGAGTTGCATGGAATAATATGCCAAGAAAACAAATATCTATCCTTCTTATTGTATTCTAAAGTTAACCCGGCAAGGGTTTCTTGAGACACATGTACAAAGAAGAGTAGATCTAAATATTTAGCTAAGAAAATGCAGTCTTACTGAAAAATTAGGAAATATATCTGAATAATACAAAATAGGGATGATTATGCCTTCCTCTAGCTTTCCGGGAGAAGGGTTAGCCCTTTCCCTAGGAAACTAGCTCAAAAACAAGGGTCTTAACCCTGCTGCAACAACTCCACATAAAATGATGTAGTTCCTACAAGGCACTATGCTATAGGGGATGAGAACCACTTTGGCCTACTGCCAGGTATGAAATATGCTCAGAAAAATTCCTATCTGATTTCTCAAGAGAAGGAAGGCACCCTCTACTGAGAAACAAACTCGAAAGTGGTGCAAGAATCCTCCACTGCAACACTCTACAACTCAACAATATTATGCTACATAAATAAAATTGGAACTAAAGAATGATGCTTGGCCTAGAGCTTGGAGCAATATAGGACAAGCTCTCCTAAGAGGCCTCTCAAGGGGAGAGGTGGGATTCTGGGTCGGGAACACCCAGTGCTACCTTGCTAAACAACAAGGGGAAGCCAATTCTAAACAGACAAGATCAATAGATCGGAATACAAAATCATGAATAAAAAAATGTGTTCATCGTCTCCATATATATGAATTGAACCTCTCCTCATTGGGTCCCATCCACATGTGCCATCAAGCTCATGCAAGTTGTCCTCCACCAAAACTGCGTTGTCCATCAAGGTGGTTCAATGTATCTAGACAACTTTGTTGACTTTGTCAAAGTTGACTGAATCAACATGTCCCCATCTCTATTCACACCCAAGGGTGCTCAAATAAGTTGCTTATTATTACCCCTTTTCACATTAGGAGTGTTATTGATCCTTCTAAAGAGGCTAATGGTCCTCCCTACACATTTATTAACCTACCTAGTGATGAAACAACTCTAATATTCCATTTAGCTTGAAGGCTAAAAATTTGGAATATTACAGATGATGATACTTTCTCACCTGATGTAGGCTTGGCCCTTTGAAAAATTTCTAGAGAAAACACAAGCCTCTTACCTCTAAAATATGTTTTTGCCACCTCTGCCATAGGAATTATTTTCGTAGGATTTCTTGTGGAAGCAACCTCTTACTGTGATGGCTATGACAAAGGAGTAGATTAATTGCTAGACTCAGCTAGAGAAGAAAAAAGAGAAGATGAATATATAAAAAAAATACCATGAAAAATTGATCTATGCTAATTGATGGAAAACAAGGATTTTCACCAATCCATGGTGATACAAACTAGCATGATGATTTTCTCCCAATCTCCTTACCTTCTCGACCATTTTTACCATTCTTTTGTAAATTTCGTGAGGCAAATTTAGGGCTCTTACACCGATGAAATGCAACAAGAGTCTCATATGATACTGATATAACCTTGAGTACCTACCATCGCATGTGAAAAATATGATGATAAAATTCATGAGAGGGGAATACTTGTCCAACAATTGTCTAAATGGAAATATGTGTGTTGGAGCTGCTTTGTATATTGGCTTCAAATACATTTTGTAAGTTTCAAGGTCAAGGTCTCTTATCTTGAGAAAATTTTCTCCACTGTTTTGAATCCATGTAGCTATGATAATGGTATATGTTGAAATAGTGAATACCACCCCTACAATAGTCACCTTTTCACTCCTCAATCTAGTAGAAAAAGTGTTGGTAATTTTTTCATGAAAAACCTAGTTCCTGAACCCTCTAGCCAACCAACATCCTAAAATGATTTCTTAAGGAAAAATGAAGATATTATATCATGTGCTAAAGTGGGATCATACCTACTTATCTAACCTCCCTTATGCATCTTCTTGTCATTGGTTTCAGAATTCATAGCTAACCCTAGCTCAATGGGAGGGACAATTAGGGTTTAGTGAGGGAAAAACAGGGGATTTGGGAAGTTTTGAGAAATGAAGGGAGATGAAGGGGTTAGGGGTCTTCTAAATCCTTGGTAAAATTTAAAAGTTAAGGGATACATTTTAGGTAGCAGGAGAAAGTGAAATTTTAGGGAATGAGTGAGGGGAAGGGTTTCGAAAGGGGTAAAAACTATCATAGCTTATCAAAGTCTAGTCTAGGCTAGGGTTTGTAGGAAAATAGGAAAATAAGTGGTAGGGGTTGGGGAAAGTGATTATGAAGGTGTATAATAGGTGGAGGAAGGTGAGTGAGCTTAAATCTTTTAGTTCTACTTAGCAATTTGTCAATGAGAACATGAAACCAAGAAAAATAACCCAAAACCCTAGAAGAGGGAATTGATCCTTCGAAGCACAAAATGAAGAAAAAAGAGATAGTTTTATGGACCCACTTACTTGTATTTTATACACTAGAACCTTCGTTTTTATGTATAAATCATCTGAAGTGATGATTTTTCCTCCTCGTAGAAACAAAACTCCTCTGGAAATAGTGCATCGCAACAAGTGTGTAACGAATGAGCAACACAAGCGCAACGCAGTAAAGAGATGAGACACATTGGTAGAAATGAGTTGTTTTTATGAGGGTAAGAATGGGATTTCTTCGTGGAGAGAGGTTTCTTCAAGATGAAATTAGAAATTCAAAAGAACCTTTGGTCTTTTGTAGCTTTGGAAATCAATTTTATCCTTTGGTGGTTAAGTGGCCCCACCATGTCTTTATACATGGTGATTTAAAAATATAGCTTTAGGACCTTATGAAACATATTAAAAAATAATAGAAATGAAATTACACTTTTGAAACATTTATTGAAGATATTTAACAATTACTACTCCTTGAATACTAGATTTAATGGTGAAATGATTGATTTTATTATTTTGACCCTAAGACCTAACGAAGACACTACATGGAATGAGTTGAATGGTGACTATGGTGATGTGACTGAGATGTTGATGAATACATTTCAGTGGTGACTCATAAAAAAGAATGATGGAAATGACCAAATATGAATGTTGAAAGGAGTAGTAACACACCTAGACACACTAGCCAGTGACCAAATTTTTATTTGAAGACCTACTGAAACCATAAAATTTTTACCTAAGACCCTAAAAAAACCTTGTAAGAACATATTGGATCAGTATTGACTGGCAGGAATGACAAAGACTAATAGGTATAAAGAATCCATAAGCTCCATGGGATCATCATCCTCATCGGACTCGGGCATATAGGGACCATCTATAATATCCCAGTCATTATTTTCCACAATGGGAAGATGATGCAGAGGAAGTTATATTGCTTTACCAATAGCTACATTTTCATTGAATGTTACGTCCCTACTAATTTTGACATCATTTGACTAGGAATATATATTCGATATGCTTTATAGTTTTCATAATAACCCACAAATGTATCTTTTCTTCCCGTATCTTCTATATTTTTCCTTTTGTCCTTAGACACATGAAATTATATGGGTGTTACTCAGGTAAATCCCCTCTATAGACAGAGGTGATCCCACTAGCCCTAGGGTGGGTCTAGAAACAAGGAATCATGCTAGAGTGTAGGTTCCTAGATACTTGAATGAAAGAGGATGCGATAAGATGGCCTACCTATGGTCCAAAGTTATCATCGATGCCTATAGTGATGATGAGAGTCACTCTCTCCTGATCAAAGACAAGTCACAACCCTTCCACCTATCACGGTTAGACACCTTCACAGATATCAGAAAATGAAAACCATGTACCATATACTAATTCCATTCAAAATCTACTAATCAGTCAGAGAAGACTAGCATATTGCATTTGATATAGACAAAACACAAGATCTGAACCAGACAATAGTCACTTATATTAATAGGTAGAAAGAAAAGATAAAACCATTCTCTGATGTTGCAGTCTCCTCTAGCATGGCTCAGGCAAAGCATGTCTCAAATCTCATCCGGGAATTCGGACGAGATAAGGGACCTCTCGATGGAATTCCTTCTCAGTTATTCGACTATAGCTTAGTTCTCCAAGTTCAACATTTCAGCTGCATAATCCTCTTTGTTCAGCTATCTTTCATGATGGGAGAAATCTCATTTATATAGGGGTAGAGGGAGAGGTTAGGATCCCTATAATCATGGAAGGGAGACCTATCTTCTAGGAGTGTTCCATAAGAGGAGGAAACCACTACCTAAAGAGGGAGATAATTGGCTCATCCAGTTAACCACTTTCTGTGACTCATCCCAGAGGTGGTTGAAGGAAACTTCTACCTCTAGTTTGTTAAAAAACATTCCCAAAAAGGCTAGCGTAGGAACAACAAAGAGACAAAGTGCTAGCTGGCGTGGCCTCTTGATCTGAAATTAAACGATTAAATTCTTAACTCTATTACAGATATTGAATATAAGGGAATTTAGTAGAGATGTTATCTTTGATAAAAGGATGACATCCAGAGGCTACCTGGCCCTTTACATACTCTGTCTTTAGAATTAATAGAAGTTAATACTCATGTTCTGAAAATACAAAAAATGATTGAATAAAGTGTGGAAGTAGTTTGATTAGTTTTTCCTTTAGATTGACTGTTAACTGAAGTATGCTTTAATGAAACATAACATAAACCAACAACATAAATGAATTAAATAACAGTAATAATCAGAAAGAATAAGAGGCAAACAGTTTGATGACGGATTTCGTCCCTCCTAGACTACATCTTTGGATCCACTTTTAAGTGGGCGTCCATTTTTATTAGGATTGATCTTGAAGAATATTTAAACTGAAATGGATCAGAAATACTGTGCTCGTAGGCACTTCTGAACCCTGTAAACATAAATTACTCTTTGCTACCTTTCCTACACCTATCTCCGTGCTCAATTCCGACCACCAATGACTGAGAAATTCTGCAAACAAAATCGCTTCTCAACTTCTAAAACTGCACTATGTCTTCACAAAACCAAAGATCCAAGCTACCTTCATGAGAAAATTCCTTGGTTTAAATAGGCTACATTTGAACCTTCATTTAGCAATTTGTTGAGAAGAATTTGTGATAAGGGGTTAAATCCCTCTTCATTCATGAACCTAGGGATAAGTTGCATTACCATAGCGCTGAATTAATTGTAAAAAAACCCAAATTATACTTTGGTTATAAATAAACCTCGACGGTTATCCAAACCGCGTGGAGAAGAACTGATCATGCATGTGAATAGACAGGCTTTGACCGGCGGTTATGGTGGCTACACCTGTCACATGCTACTCTATCGCGGGTTGGTGTTCAAACGACTGTCAACCATATCTCTTTTAATATCTCTGCCACAGTCTACCAAACTATGTGGGTTTGTTTTTGTAAAGTTTATTTACAAATTTTTAAAACATGCCACCCGAACCCTTTACATAGTCCGAAACTTTATAATAAATTTTTATACACCATGGTTTATAAAACCCATTCAAAAATTATATAATAAGGTTTTGATATATGTTAAAAACCTCACTTCTAAACCTTTAGAATAAAGGTTTTTGGTTTAGTTTTAATGTTTTTTAACATAGGATTTAATATCCCGAACCTTAGTTTTATACGAGGTTTATGGTATAGGACCTAGGAAATTTATGACATAGCTTTTTAATATGGTTTTGCATTAGGCCATTACTTAGGTTTATTATTAGGTCTTAGGGATAATGCTTAGGGTTTTACATAAAACTTAGATCCTTAGAACTAGGATTAGACCTTAGGATTAGGTCTTAGTACTTAGGATATTACATCATAATTTTAGCCCAAACATTCATCTTCTCGTCACACACATGACGATCATGCCATCAACCTTAAACCTTTACAAACCATGAATGATACTAAAGGAGCTTTCACTGGCGATTTGAAAATTCCGAACACTGAACTAGACATCGAACTGCTAGAGTTGACTTTGAACTCTGTCGATCTTGTACTGATCAAGATACTCCTGGATCAATCCTCTCCACTTAAAAATATTTTGGAGCACAAAATCTTGATTTCAAATTGACAATAATTGATAATACAACTCTCTCACTTTCATCTTGACTTTGATGATGTACCAATACATTCGATCAATCAACTGCAAGTGATGACCCTGATGCTTACCATGGAACTTTTTGAGCTGGTAACGTGTTCCACATTTCTACAATATGTAAAACTTGCGATGATGGTGAAACAAACTGTTATAAACATGGAAATTGACTTCTTTCCACAAGATACCATGAGCTAGTGAATCAAAATCTTTGAAAACAGTCTCTATAGGATATTGTTCAATACTATTGACTTGTATTAACAATCTATTTTGTGGAATGAAAGAGACTATTAAAGACATTTTTGACATCACTATTTGATGTTTCCATTGATTAGCACTTTCCCCTGATGCATAAGCTGAATAATTTGACACTGATTTTAGAAAAGATTTGATATGAAAACAAGAATTCTCCCTCTCGACTTGAAAAGAGGCTTCTAATGGTGACACAATACAAGAGAAATCAAACACCAACTCTCCCCAACACTAACCTGTATCCCTGCATCTGTTAATTTTGAAACTTAAACTGATTTGATTCATTCTGTCATTAGGAAGAAGAGATCTAGACATCATCTGTAATGCATGTTGTATTCCCTACTTATGAGTAAGATGTTTTTTTCCTTCAATCAAACTATCTTTAAACTAGGACTCATAACTTGAAATAACATATGGCCAACTCTTATGTTGTTCCTTTATACACATGATTACAAATATTTTTAATTACTTTATTTCTTTATGCACTACAACTAACTTGTGACACATTCCATTATTGGAGGCATCAGGAATCAAATACATCTCATGTGATATTTCCTTATCATGAAATGGATGTTTTGGTTCCTTAACTAGATCTTGTAACGAATCTAACTTTTTAACCAAATTACCTTCATACTGAAATTCACAACCTGAACAAGTATCTTTAAGATCCTTATGTTTCTCTTTTATCGACATGAGTATGTACCTATTACTTGAAATAACTAGGCGCTTCATCTGATTAGCATTAATTAAATTCAAGTGATTTTGAGTTTTATGTGCCCAAACAATGTACTTAATCCCATCTTTTATGAGATGATACATATGTTCCTTTATATAAAATACTGCATCATGGTCATAGAGATAAGGGCTACCTAAGACAATTCCACAAATGTCTAACGGTATCACATCCAGATCTACTTCATCGATATAGTTAGATGTGATTGCAAATTTTAACCGACACTATTTGGTAACATGAATTTGAGATTTTTCCTTTAACCACCCTAAAGGATATGGCTTTGGATGATTATTTGTTTTCAAACCTAATTATTTAACCAATGACTCAGAAATCAAATATTCTTGTGATCCCGTATCGAACAATGTATCTATCTTAGTATGCTTTGAAGTTACCCTTATATGAAATAACTTGATCCTTTTTCCTTCATTCAACTGTGTGATATTAGGAGAAGCAGAAGTACTAGCCTCAGAAATTTTACCTGTAGTAATCATAACATTGATTTTACCTTCATCACTTGAATCGGATCCCAAATCCAAGCGTTGTTGGATTGTTGTTTCATCCTTCTTTTCACCCTTTCTCATTTGGAACTTCTTTGGCTTTAGTTCTGGATGAATTTTCCAACACCTCGCGTCATCGTGGCTGATCTTTTGGTAATGTGTATAAGTAGGTCTATCATCTCCCTTCTCAGCTATGGAAGTCTTCTTTCCCTTTGACTTGCCCTTCTTTTTTCTATCTTTAGTTTCCATCTGTGTGGATGTCTTTGGTGTAAACATGAAAGGTCTACCACCTGACTCAACATGAATAGCTTGAACAAAAACTTCATCAAAACCATCAGGATTGAACATTAATAATGTATGCTGCAAATATGAATGCAAACTTCATATGTACTTCAACGAAGTTTCTCTTCTGTCCAAAGAAATACCAAGTGCTAATGCCTTCTTTCGAATTTCCTGTGTGAACTCTTGAACACTCTGTCCCTTACCTTGTCACAAGCACTACCAATCCATTATAGCTTGTTGTGTGTGACCCAAGGGATAGAATTGTTTCTTTAGAGCCCTTATAAACTTAGTCCATGAGGTGATAATTTTCCTTTATGCTTTAAATATATCTGTGTCTTACTCTACCACCAGCTTAAAGCAGTACCCCCCATTCTAAGAGTAGCTAATTAGATCTTTGTCTTATCATTAGTTATATTTTGAATACGATAATAGAATTTTAATTGTTTTTTCCAATTATCTAGTTTCTCAGGGTTCATTTCTCCATCATACAAAGGTAATTCAAAATTAGCATGAAGTTTCAAAAGTGGACTCTTCAGTTTCTTTTCTTTATCTGATTCAGAACTAGATGTAGAATAAGAAGAAGAAGATGATGGAGATGAAGGAGGAGATTTATCTACCTTGCCTTTACGCTTATTTGATGCCTTTGACGTTGAGGCTTCATCTCTCTTCTTTTTGTCTTCATATAATTCTGCCAACATTTGTTGCATGTTCATAAACATCTGCTAGATTTGAGTCTCATCCATGGCCTTCATTTCAGTATCTTCAGGAGTCTTAACGTTCTCAGTCCCTGTCATCAATGATTGATGAACGAATTTCCGTTTTCCGATCTCTGGATCGAATTCCTCAAGCTCGCCTTTTCCACATTGCAATCCCAACCTAGTTAACATCCACTGACAAAGAAACTACAAATCACAACCGCTCTGATACCAATATGATCTGAAATTTAACGATTAAATTCTTAACTCTATTATAGAGATTGACTGTAGGAGAATTTAATGGAGATGTCACCTTTGATAAAAGGAAGAGGTCCAGAGGCTACCTAGCCCTTTACAGAATCTGTATTTAGAATTAATAGAAGTTAATACTCATGTTCTGAAAATACGGAAATTGATTGAATAAAGTGTTGAAGTAGTTTGACTAGTTTGTCCTTTAGATTGACTGTTAACTGAAGTATGCCTTAATGAAAGATAACATAAACTAGTAGCATAAATGAATTAAATAATATTAATAATAAAAAAGAATAAGAGGCAAAAAATTTGAAGAGGGAGTTCGTCCCTCCTAGACTACATCTCTGGGTCTGCTTTTAAGTGGGTGTCCTTTTTTATTAGGATTGATCTTGAAGAATATTTACACTGAAATGGATTAGAAAGACTATGCTCACAGGCAATTATGAAACCTGTAAACAGAAATTAATCGTCGCTACCTTTCTGATGCATGTCTCCATGCTTAATTTCGACCACCGACAGCTGAGCAATGTTGCAAACAAAATTGCCTCTCAACTTCTGAAACGACACTGTGTCTTAACAAAACAAAAGATTCAAGATGCCTTCATGGGAAAATTCCCTGGTTTAAATAAGCTGCATTCAAACCTTCATTCAACAATTTGTTGAGAATAATTTGTGATAAGGGGTCAAATCCCTCTCCATTCATGAACCTAGGGATAAGTTGCATTACCATAGTGCTAAATTAATTGTAAAAAAAACCCAAATTAGACTTTGGTTATAAATAAACCCCGGCGGTTATCCAAACCGTACGGAGCAGAACTCGTCCTGCATGTGAATAGGCGGGCTTTCACTGGCAGTTACAGTGGCTACACCTATCACATGCTACTCTGTCGCGGGTTGGCGGTCAAACAACTGTCAACCACATCTCTTTTAATATATCTGTCGCAATCTACCAAACTCGGTGGTTTTTTTTTATAAATTTTATTTACAATGTTTTAAAACATGCCACCCGAACCCTTTACATAGTCCGAAAATTTATAATAAAGTTTTATACACCACAGTTTATAAAACCCATTCGAAAATTATATAATAAGGTTTTGATATATGTTAAAAACCCGACTTCTAAACCTTTAGAATAAAGGTTTTTGGTTTAGTTTTAATGTTTTTTAACATAGGATTTAATATCCCAAACCTTAGTTTTATACAAGGTTTATGGTATAGGACTTAGGAAATTTATGAATAGTTTTTTAATATAGTTTCGCATTTATGCTAGGGATTTTAGACTTAGGATATTTCTTAGGTCATTACTTAGTTTTATGATTAGGTCTTAGTGATAATGCTTAGGGTTTGACATAAAACCTAGATCCTTAGAACTAGGATTAGACCTTAGGATTAGGTCTTAGTACTTAGGATATTACATCATCATTTTAGCCCAAAAATTCATCTTCTCGTCACACAGATGATGATCATGCCATCAACCTTAAACCTTTACAAACCATGAATGATACTGAAGGAGCTTTCACTGGCGATTTGGCAATTCTGAAGACTGAACTAGACATCGAACTACTGGAGTTGACTTGGAACTCTGTCAATCTTGTACTGATCAAGATCCTCCTGGATCATCTCTAGTGTACATTCCCCACATTGGCCCGAGGGGTGAACTGGCTACCCGTGCCAATGCCAAAACATAGGCTTTTATGGTCTTTTCGAGAAAGTGTTCTACAGGAGAAATGATGTTCTTGTATAGAAGGATGTAAGGAAGGTGCTTGTAGAGGATGACACTGCTCACAGGTCACGGGAAAGACCCTCCAATATGGGGGGTGAGGGATTGCAGGGACAATGAAATTTTTTTGTGTAACAGATGCCCCCTAAAGCATCAAGTCCGAGAGAAAGGGAGGGGTGATATGCTTTATGAGAATGCGTTTGACCCAAACAGTGCTGTCGGAAAACCTACAAGTACAAATACAACTGATACATATGATACATGACATGTAGTATGGGTGCAACCATCCATAATAGAGTACATAGACAATGAGATCTAAGGTATGGACACAACCATAGCACTGTTACCCATGAAATAGGTAACCTGACCTCAAAATGGGAACTCTAGCCCAAAAAGACTCAAAAAACATGAAAAAACACCCCAAAACCAAAAAAAGTGTATTCCAGAACGCACTTGGTCTTTTTGAAGGTCAAATTTCAACATTTTATAAAATTATGCTAAAAACAAAATCATTTTTTGAAAAAAGGATTGAAAAAACACCCTCAAAACAAAACCAGTTAGTGCTGGAATAACAAAAAAAAAATTGTGTCATATTTTTGACATTTTTAAAAATAGAAATAACATTTTTTAATTTTTAAAATTCAAACATTATAAAAAAACCTTAAATTTAAGAAAAAAATAAATTTAAAAAATAAAAAACATTTTAAAGCTTAAAATTTAAAAATATATAAGAATAAAAAAAAAAAAACAAAATAAAAATTTTAGTTCAAACATTAAAAAAAAACCTAAAATTTAAGAAAAAAAATAAAAATTCAAAATATATAAAAATAAAAAAATAAAAATAAAAACAAAATAAAAATATTGAATTAAAAAAAAAAAACAAGTTAAAAAAAGAAAGAAATTATAAAAAATAAAATATCGAAATTAAATTTAAAGAAATATATTAAATTTTAAGAAATTTAAAACTTTAAAATAAAAATTAAAAAAAAAAAACATTATTTAAATTAAAAGTAAAAAAATGAAAAATTAATTAAAAATAAAAAATGAAAAATAAAATACAATAAAAATATTAAATTTAAAAAAATATTTAAAAAAAAAACAAATAAATTTTAAAAAATAAATTAAATTTAAATTATAAAAAATAAAATATATATATATATATATATATATATATATATATATATATATATATATATATATATATATATATATATATGATTTTGTTAAATTAAAAAAAAAATTAATATTAAAATAACAAATTAAATTTAAAAAAGAAAAATATTAAATTTTAATAAATAAATGAATAAACAAATAAATTTTGAAATAAAAAATAAATTTTAAATATAAAGAAAAAAAAGAAAAAACATTGTTAAAATAAAAAGTTAAAAAACTTTAAAATATTTTTTTAAATTTTAATATTTTTTTTAATTTGATTTTTTTTATTTCTTTTTTAAATCCAAAAAATTTAAAATTATTATTTTTAATTCAAATTTTTTATTTTAAATTTAATTTTTTTTAATTTTTTTTGTTTTTTTTTTTTTAAATTTAATATTTTAGATTAATTATTTTTTAAAATTTAAAATTTATTTATTAAATTTATTAAATTTTAATTGAATTCAATTTTTTTTTTAATCTTTTAGTTAATCAGTTTTTCATTTGTAAAATTTATAAATTGTTTCGTTAAAAAAAAAGACAGTAAATTTATGGATATTTGTTTTTTAATTATTTGCACGTGGTTTTTTTCATTTTTTTTTTAATAATAGTTTTTTTTTTTGTTTTAATTCTTTTATTTTAATTTTCTTTTTCAATTTTAAATTTTGTTTTTTTTTTTAATTTGGTTTTTTTGTTAGTTTTAAAATTTGTAATTTTTTTTCTTATTATTATTATTTTTTAATTTAAATTTTTAAATTTAATTTTGTCTTTTTTGTATTTTTTTTAAATCTAAATTTTAATTTTGTAATTTTAATTATTTTTAAATTTTCTATTTTTTTTTTTTAATTATATGGTTTTTTTAAATAACTTAGAAAAAAATGTTTTTGATGTTTTTTATTTTTATTTTTTTGTTTAATTTTTATTTTTTTAAATTATGTGTTTTTTTTTTTCTTTTGATATAATTTTCGAATATTTATTTATTTATTTATTTATTTTTGTTTAAATTTTTTATTTTTACGAGTTAATTTTGTTTTTTTTTTACATTTTTATTGGTTTTTTTATTGTTTTTATATATATTTTTTTATCTAAGTTTTGTGTTTTATTACCAACATGAAAATCACCACTCTAAAAAAAAAAGGTTGATGCTGCATCAATACGTTTCAAAATTAGCTTGAAAATCACCGCTCTAAGAAGAAAAAGTTGATGCTGCATCAATACGTTTCAAAATTAGCATGAAAATCACCAACATTTTAAAACAAATATTCATACTTCATAAATAAAAATATTAGAGTGTCAAAAATGTGCACCAAAAAAAAAGGGGGTGATTCTGCATCACCACTTTTCAAAATCGAGTGCTTTTTATGCTACCAAAAAAAGGTAGGTAACAATGCAATTACCTATTTCATCGGTAACAATGTTCCATCCAGCAGTAGGAATCAACAAATAGACTCAAGTATGGTCACAGCCATCTAATCAAACGATTCATATAATAAGTCATAGTAATCCACAAAGAACCTGCAACCTAGATTTCATCAGAAAAAACCCAGGGTCTTGAGCTCCATCTTGACCTGAACACAGTACAAATTCGAGCATGCGAATATGTGAGTTAAGGTCGAACATGCAATAACATCGTCTAATTACCAGCTAATGATGAAATTTGTTAACAGACGCGAGAGAAACCACCAATAATGGAAATGGCTCTCAAGGTACAAAAGGTACAATCCACAAAATGTAAACAATGATCTGACGTCGAACACCCGCAAAGTCAGTCGATCGAATGCCAATTATGTGGACCTTGCATTGAATGAGAAGAACCTGCCATTGAGGGATGTAGACTCCAAGGTACCTGAAGGGAGTCTCTAGATCAACTTCCTGGATAATGAGATGGAGTTGACAGGAAGTGACCTTGATCGATGGTGGGCCATAATGTTTCCCGCATCATAAACATGAGACAGAGGAACATGATGTTTGTGAACCAGGACCAACAAAGAATCAAAGGGAGGTTGAAAAATTCAGAGGCAAACTTCTCTTGAACATATCGGTGGCACAACACTGGATTTGGCAGTATTTGACATCAAGGGATCTGAGAACATGGTGATGTGGAAAATAGTAGATGAGCAGTAAAAAGAGATTACCCAAACCCATGGAGGCAAAAAATAATGAGATGAGATGTCTCCAACCCGACACGAATGTAGACAAGTGCCATGTTCAAGAGTGACATACTGCCAACACGACTACAATCCGGTTCCATTTTCCCCCACCATCTCTGGTGAGTACCCCAATTATTTTGAAAACAAGCTTGAAGGGGATAACATGTGCTTCCGATGTAATTTTGTCTTTCGAACAAATCCAACCTACTACATTTTATGAACCCTAGGAAGGAGGAACTCGAGTAATGTCATGATGACGGAGTTCTATGTCATCATTTTTTAACGAGTCTGAGAAAGGGGGAACTCGACATCTTTTCATATTTAGAGAGTTTGAAAAGAAGGCGGAAAAGAAAACTCCAACATGTCCCTTTTCGTAGGTAGTCTCACAGATTCGAAAAGGTAGAAAACTATGTCTGAGAGAACCTCTTAATCACGATCGGCTAAGGTATTCATTTTTTGTATATAGCCTATCCCAGCCCGAAAAAGGGGTAAACGGATACTGGGTAGATATCGTTTCATAGCCAAATTAACAAGTTCAAAATGACAAGCAACTCGATGATCTTTTCAATTTTAGAGATTCAGAAAAGAGTTGTAAGGTGACTCCAGTAGTGACTTTTTTGTGTTTTTACCAAGTCCAAAAAAGTATAAAATACAACTCCTTTCTTCGTCATAACCACGTGAAAACCTGTCAATGCCAAAAAATACGCGTGTAAAATGTATTCCTTGAAAATAATATGAACATATATTGAAAAATATTTTTGAAAACTTTTTTTAGGACTTTGAAAAGTTATAAAAGACCATAAGAAGTAAATAATATTTAATTTTCACTTTTACCTCTTTGCAGAGCAACAATGACCCATTTCCCTTGTGATCTTCAGGTGATGATTATGAACAATCCAGTGGACCAATCTGGATTCCGTCTGTTTCAAGTAAGAGCCAACACCATTTGCCATATTTTGAGCTATATTTCATTGCATTTAGTTGTCATTTGGGATCCCTTAGGGGAGGATTTGAAAAATCTAGGGCATCGCACTTGGAATGGGTTTCGGGTATGGAACCACGCCAATCGACCCTTTTTTACATAGGGGTCACTCCAGGTGGCACGAATATTAGCGAAACAGTCACGCCAACTGTGCAACCCAAAATCCACTTTAAACTCAAGAAAATGCAACCAATTTATTGCAAATTTTAATGCCCAAGGGGACTTGCAATGCTCCTATGATCAATTCATGAATCTACAAAGCGAAAAAAGATGGTAATCGAGTGGAAAGAGAGATAACACATTAAAGAGGATGAACAAGCCATGGAAAATGAACAATGCATGAATGCCCTCAGGAATTGTGGCATCAAGAAGTTCTTCCTGACACCATGTCTTCGGGCCCAACCTGGATTGATTTAGTATCTGATAAGAATTTGGGATGAAGATTAGGAAAAGTTCGTACTTCAGGATCGGGAGCTTGAACTCAAATTTTCTGATGTGTATTTCATCACCGGGTTTTCACGTAGGGGTGCAGTCCCTATCTTGACTAGTACTCGGCATTCTGGAGAAATCGTGGCAATGGTAATTGACAGGGTGTTCCACGGGACATGAAAAGGATCAGGGAGTGGAAAAGTGGATATCCAAACCATCCCTAATCTGGCACTGAGGGTAGTGCTGCACACTATCATGCGGGGTGCGGGATCGTAGGCACCGCATGAGGCCATGAAGACACAACTTATTCTTACTTCAGAGTGTATGAACCCGATTCTATTCAACTAGGCTGAGGCCATGACTATTAACATCAAACGACAACTCACCAAGTGCAAGAAGACCAAACTAAATCAGTTTGGGTATGGGTCGATTCTGGTATTGTTATTCTTGGAATGATTACCCATACCTCAGCATCAGGAGGTTATAGTCCCAAAGCCCCCACCGAACGAGCCATGGATGGCTCTATGGGTGGCATTGATGCCTAAGGTAGGGGGTGGCCAAAAGATGTATTGGAGGCTAGAATTTTTTGACTGGCTCCAACGATAATTTATTATCATGGAGGATTGGCCCTATGCCAGCACAGACTTCACCAGAGACCCAGACCTCCCACTCCTATAGGGAGAGGATTGGGATGAAGAAATTGGTAAGAATCATTTTTATTTTCATGATTTTATAAATTTTTTGATATCTATGCATGTTCTAGCAGTTATTCTTATATGTATGCAGATGTTGGCCCAGAGTGTCCTGTAGGTATGTCATCGGTAGCGAGGTAGATTCCTCGTGATTTCAATCCTCATGGTGAGGGTGCCGAGGAGGAGCTAGTGCAGAACCTGGAGGGGATCGCCCGTAGGGTCCCATACTATGCTTGCTTGGATGAGTTTCCTCGAGCCTATCAGAGGCATAATGTAGCGGTGCCGAGTCGTATCCACCACTTGCTGAGGTGGTTGTTATGGGTAGTGACGTGCTATCATGACCACCACACCGATTAGGCTCTTAGGCTTTATTTCTGCACATTTTTGAGAGACATGTTGTCTCACGATGTAACTTAAACAAACATATATTATTTTTTTGGGTTTTATGATGCACACTTTGCAAAAAAACAATATATATATATATATATCTATATATATCTATATATATATAGATAGATAGATAGATATATATATATATATATTCTACATGGGTCTATGCACATATGATGATGTTTTTATAAATTGTGCAAATGTCTATCTAGCACATTGTTAGCTATTGCATATGTTAATGTATTCATTCGTCTTGGTATATGTTGATATGTAATGAAATCAAAATTTCTTTCAAGTAAAATAATACACAAATACAATCTCAAAAATTCTAGGTTTCGAACCGAATAACGACCATTTAGTTGAAGAATAAGAAGTTGCAAATCCAACTTCACAAGCAATGCTCGTATGTCGAGGTTGACTGCCTCGGTTAATAGTTCCAAAAATGCACTATATTCAGTGACATTGTTTGTATATAGTCCTAGAAAAATACCTTGTAAGTTAATAAACTCACCAACAGGATCATAAATTACCCAGGCTCTCAAATACAAGTTCCTGGTACTGTAGGAAGCACCATCCGCGAAACCGACATAAGGGGAAATAGAAATTTGCATAGAAAAAAGACCCAATAAGCAGAAAAAATCTCACAAAGCACATGAAACCAAAGAATGCACACAAATCGAAACAAATCACCTATGTACACATATCACACATGAATGACTCAACAATAATATTTTTTCAGGTACAACCCATTTCTGGGCTATGATAAAGGACAAAATTCATAGTCAATAAGGTCATAAGCCCCGTTCTATAACACACGTTTGAAACTGTAGGGCCCATGCCACATGGGTTGGAATTTTCCTGCCCCCTACTTGTCATGAGCTTGGCCGTATAGGAGAACAAGATCGCCTTTGATAAAATAATGAGGAGAAACTGGTTGGTTAAAATGGGCTTTGAATCGCTTCTTCTGTGCTTCGATGACCAAGGCAGCTAAGCGACGAGTTTCGTCTAATCTCTCTAACTAGAGGAGACGTTATTCTTCAGGTGAAGTATCAGGAAGTAATTCCACAGCTAATTTAAGTGAGGGGATTTCACATTCAATCAAAAGTGTAGCTTCCAGACCGTATACCAACTGAAATTGGGTAAATCTAGTTGCATTCTTGATCGACGCTCGGTAAGCCCATAGAGCTAAAAACAACATGAGATGCAAGTTTGATTTATGGATCCCGAATGTTCATTGAAGCATTATAACAAGGACCTTGTTTACAACTTCAACTTGGCCATTAGCTTGAGGATAGTAAGGCATTGAGCTGTCGTGATGCAGACCCAACTTAGACATCCGCTCTGCCATCATATAATCTTGAAAACGAGAACCATGGTCGGTGATGATGGCTTGAGGGGCACCAAATCGAGAAATAACATGATTGAATATGAACTGTGTTTTTGTCTTACCGTTCGCAGCCAGTGTAGGAATTACTTCGGCCCATTTCGAAAAATAATCGATGGCGACGATAATATAGGCATGCCCCTTGGATGAACAAGGTTACACGTCATAAAATCTATGCCCCATTTGGAAAAAGGACCAATGGTAATGATAGGGTGTAAGGGTACAGGCGGCGCACGCATCTTGCATTCATAAATTTGGCACACATGGCATTTATGTACTGCAACAATGCAATCTTTAAAAATGGATGGCTAGAAATAGCCTGCATGAAGGATCTTTTGTGCAGTGGCATAACCAGACATGTGACCACCACAGGTGCCACTGTGGTAGTCATTTAAAACTTTATCCTCTTCCTCCAGGTTTAGACATCGACAAAGCACAGAATTGACTCCGAAACGATAAAGGGTATCTCCAACAACACTATAAGGTTGTGATTGATGCTTAATGCAGTGTCGGGCATATTTTGTTAGCTCAGACTTGAAAGTAGATGTTTTTAGGTACATGATGATATCACTGTACCACGGATCGAGGGTGCTAATCAGGAAGAGAGTTTCATCTTGAATATGATCCTCGGAAGAAGAAGGAGCAGAGTCAGTGGGGAGAGAACAAATCATATCAGAAAAAACAAGTGATTTCTTCAATTTGGTGTTAGTAAACTCAAAATAAAACTCTTGGACGATAATGATCCACTTCGAGTATTTATCTCCCAACAACTGCTGAGACAAAATATAGGTCATGGGGTTACAATCAGAAATCATGGTCACCGTGCGTAAAAGGATGTAATGACGAAAACGTTGGATGGCCTGGATCGCAGCCAATGCTAACTTCTCGACATGTGCGTAACGTGTTTCAGGGTAGATAAGGTTCCGAGACAAGTAGTAAATGACATGCTCATTACCATCATTATCATCTTGAACCAAGACCATGGCAATCGTATTGAAGGTGATAGCTAGGTAGAGGGTGAAATCACAATGGTAATTCGAAGGACGTAATAGAGGAACGTTGACAAGCAATGTTTTAAGCCTATCAAAAGACTACTGAGCAATCTCATCCCAACAGAAAGGGACGTCCTGCTTTAAAAGTCATGTAAATCCTTTGGCTACTTCAGTGTAGTTTTGGATGAAATGACGTAGGAAATTGGCTTTCCCTTGGAGACTTTGGAGCTGGTGTAGTAAGGACGGGGAGGGGAGATTGACAATAGCCTCAATCTTAAGAGGGTCAAGGAGAATTCCATCTTTAGATACAATAAACCCTAAAATTCTACTGGATTCGATGCAAAAGACGCATTTATGTGGATTGAGCCTAATTTTGTAGTGTCTACAACGAAGAAATATTTGACATAGATGTTCCGGGTGGCCTTTTCGTGAAACCGAATGAGCTTGAAGGTCATCCAGGTATGGTTGGACAATATGTCGAATATCGTGAAAGGCATAAGACATTGCGCGCTAGAACGTAGCCCCAACATTCTTCAAGAAGAAAGGGAGTTTCTTATATGTGAGCATTCCCCATGGATAGATAAAATAGGTCTTGTGTTGATCCAACGGGAGAATGTTAATCTAGTTATATCCAGAAAAACTATCCATAAGGGAGGAGATTTCACTCCCCGCACAATCGTCAATGATCTTATCGATAAACGACGTGGGATAATTATCCTTAGGACAGGCCCGATTGATATAGTGATAGTCAACAAAAAAATGAATTGCGCCCTGCTTCTTATCCATAGGAAATATTAGAAATCCACTCTGTCAAAGGAATCGGATAAATGAAACCCACTTTGAGAGGTTTTTCAACTTCAGCTTTGATGGCGGCAGCTTTTCGAGGATGCACGGGATGAAGACGTTGGCGAATAGGCTTCACACCTGTGTAGGTGGGAATCACGTGCACCAAAATATTGGGGTTGATTCTAGGCATCTCTTTGTAAGACCAGGTGAAAACATGACAGAATTCACAAAAGATACTAGTGTACACTTGGACTTCCTTGGAAGAGAAAGTGACTCCCACATGGATGTTCTCGATAATCCTCGATTTCACGGAAATGTTGATGGGAATCGTTTGAGTAGTGTTACCCAAGTTACCTTTCGCAAAGACTTCATGAGTCAAAATAGGCATTTGAAGTGGCGAAGAAGGAACTTGAGATGAAAAATGCTCCAGATAGTTAGACATTGCCCTGAGGCAAGGCATAAACGAGGAACGATGATGCCCATCACTCCACGGTACATCTTTGAGAGACATGGTTTCCATGATAGCCTCATCAGATGGAAACACTTATTTCAAAGGATCAGGTGAATCCACATTTCCAAGCTAGGGGGATTGAGAATACACGTCGAGAGGCATGCTCAAAGGAGCAGCTTCAGGAGGGGGAGAATTAGATCCAGTTGTAAGCTCACAATAATTGGTTTCAATTGGACTAAGAAGCATTGAATCTCCAAATGAATCAACCTGTTCAGGTGAAGGGATGATCCATGGGTCATCTAACTGAGATACCATATTGACTTGAACAATATTTGGTAGCAGAAGGGGAAAATACCCATGAGAGCGGGATCTTTGAAAATAACTGGCCCTATACTGTCAAGGGGATTGGGAATCTGATCCACGTATGGTACATTTTCTCATAAGACGAGGTAAAGAATGACAAATTATCGACAGTAATAATTCTTCCCTCAGATGGAAACTTTATAAGTCAAAATAGGTTGGGTAGAATGCATAGCATAGCTTGAGTCCAACTACGACCTAGTAGAAGATTGTAATTGAGTTTGGCATTGTAATATTCCAAATCTGCAACAGCTAGCAAGGCATGACTGGAAAATGAATTTTCCAGTAATGGCTGGTACAGGAATTGAAACCAAGACCTGGATCCCTTAGAAAAATGTGTCTGAGTCTTGAATCCAAGAGGAGGCTCCAAAGAAATCCTTCTAGAGTGGTTAAACAGATCCCCCACTCCTAGATGTTCTCTAAAAGTGCCCGATGAAGGGACTGCAACTAATGCATGAACATAAAATAGATCAATAATGTTATTCTATGAGTTGTGAGACAAGAAGATATATATAGCCAACAAATAATGTTATGTCAGCAAATAAAGTACAAGTTCTTGAGGAAACATCCACTCAAGAAAGGCAATGCAAGCCTCAACAAGACATGTACATGGAAATGAAGAAACATTGCTACATATATGAAACCCTTGGCTATGACAGCAAAGTCTATTATGGATAACTATTGAAAAATGGTGTCAATACATGAATATTACAATATATGGCTCAAATACAATATGGGAGTGAATATATAACCCTTAGAAACAATAATACATCAATCCTCCAAAGGGTTGACTGAAATATACAAAATGGAAAAATTGTCAGAGTTGTTGGGCAGCTGCTGCAACTAAAATATGGAACTAAAAGGAGAAGGATGAAGATGATGATCAATTTGAAGTATACCTCCTCCAATGGGTCTCCTATGTGGAAGGCTGATCCTTACACTTGAGATCTCACCCTCCAATAAACCTGTAATCCCTCACTGCAAGTGCTCCATGAAAATAACGCAGTCTAAGAGGGTAATTGTGTTGTAGGTGGAATAGAATGATTTGGCCAGGTTCCAATATCTGAAATAAACTCTAATATCTTCCAAATTGATCCTCCAAAAGAAAATAAATACTCTCCCTCTAAACAAGAAATGGAAGAGGTGTTGTGAATTCTCACTGCAACAGCCCGCAACACAGAATTATGTTGTTGCAGTAATAACGTTGTCCTGGAGGAGGATACTTGGCCTCAAGCCTAGATATGAGAAAAATTAGTACAACTAATTCAAGAGGATTCTCAAGAAATGAGGAGGATTCCTAAGCAGGGTATTCTTGTGCTAAGTAGCACTGCAACTCAGCTAAATAGTCGGGACTGCAAATAGTCTAAGCAGACACAAAATCAATAATCATATGCATATCCAATAATGGCTTCCTTTCCCTCCTTTTAAACACATGAGAGCCCCATCTCCATGGGTCCCACTCTATTATGGTTTCCTCTAATTAATATTCCCTTCTCTATCTCTGCGCTGTCCCATAGATGCTTTCCACCTCATACCTTTGCATTGTTTGACTTAGTCAAACTTAACCAAGCCTCTTTGCAAAATTTCCCCTTTCACACATGAGGGTGTGAAGTCTAGTTCCAAGGATAATCCCCTTACATACTAGAGGGATTTTATCAATTTTTTTATTATGAATGGGCATTCTCACCTAATTATTCATCTCCTAAGTGAATTGAGCAAAATCTAATATTCCAATTTATTGAAGGAAAAATTTGGAATATTACAGTCCTCCCCTCCCAAATGTTGCTTGTCCTCAAGAAACTACAAGGATAGAACTGAAAATTCTCCACTCAAGGCATGTAATCTGAAATGTGATGAGGAAAATATTCCTCATATGGATCCTCCATCCCTAAGCAATCATTCAAACAAAATGAGCTACCTCCCAACAAGGCAACTCCTAAAAATCTCCTTCCACCTCAACCTCCGGAAATGAGGGTGTGATGAAAATATGAATATGGTAAGAATCATAGCTAACCCCATGCTATCCTTCCCTCCACTAATGATGAGTGTAGAGTATGTGTTGATACTGGGCTGTAAAATTATTTCCCACATGTGGAAAAATGAAAAACAATCCTCCAAAGAGTTCTCCTCCAACATTGAAGAACAAGCTAGCCCAAAATGTTCCATCTAAGGATGAATAGGACATGATCATCATACAGTATCCCAGTGAGAAGTTTTCTATAATTTTTACAGGATAATGCATGATACAAAAAATAACTCAGAAAGACACAATGCAGTTCCATCCATTGCAATCTCAGAAAGTAACATGGCAAGCAACATTCAAAATTCATCACATCTACTAATGAATAGTAAATGGCTAAATGTAACAAAAATACACGATCAACAACTTTCCCATGGTTTTAAAATGGATGACTATCAAGTCCATGGTCCACCTCAAAAGAGAAAACATATGTAGCTATGGTGGCCATATCTCCTCCCATGCTCCCATTAGAACATGTAGTGCAAAAAATGTGGGAGTTTTCTCCCCTCAAGGACACATCCAAATCATGTGCCAGTATCCTAATCATGCTTCCAATATAAATTAGATCCATATCAGAAAAGGAAATCATGATCAGCAAAAAAATGACGAAAATACTGAAGGTTTCATGTGGTACAAGAAGGTACCAACAGTTTTCCCAATAGTGACAGCGTAGTTTTCCAAACTGTTTCTTCAGAAAAGTACATGGCAAGTTGTTTTGTGTTACATGGATGATTATGTATGTCATGATATATACTAATAAATATAAAATGGCTGAGTATATCAACTAATCATACATGAAATAAAACACTTACCCAAGGCCATATAAAATATGGTTGTCTCCATCATACAAATTGGCCCAATTTTGTCCATGGAGCCCAATGAAAAATTGCCCCTTTGTGGAGAAATGCACTAAATATGAATGGTAAGAGCATCAAAATGTCATGTTAGATAATCCATGGATGTAAAAAAAATATTATTACCATATTTTGAGAGAAATATGATGCATGTGTATGTGAATTATCCCTGCATAGTAGTATGGCACGTTCCCAGGAAGAGAATTGAACCATATGTTGCATAAAAATCACCCTCCTTATACTTGGAGATCCAAGTCAAGAAGATCATAGAAAGTGAGGTCATACCAATGTAATATATGTCTCCATCCACTAATCCATCAATCTCACCTCCTATTTTTCCTCCAAGTGCATCAAGTGTGAAGTGATCCTCGGGAAACTCCATCATTAACCCCAAGCTCTCAAATGACAGCGTTGTTGGCCTCTAAAAATAATCTCTGGCCAGCTGATAGCTCCATTCTTTGACATGATCATTGTCAAAGATATCTGCCATAATTATGCAATACATAAGAAGTTCCTCCCAAGGTGGATGTACCTCTCTATAATCAAAAGCCAAGGAGATAATGCCATATCCTCCTCCTGCAACATCATGCAAAGTGTGAGAGAAAATCTACTCTTGCTCTTCCAAGAACAAGCGAAGAAAAAAAATATTTTGTTGCCTCCCCATACTTCCATCATACAAATAATGTGATGAAAACATAATGAATGATATGAAGATCATACCAACACTATGCATCCATACTCTTTGCTGCTCAAATATGCAAGTATCCTGATACATACCCTTAGAAAGAGGATGATGTCCAAACTCTTTCAAGAGTAGCCAGTGAAATCGAGCCTCCTGCTACCTGGTGTCATATATCTGCAAGTCACCTCCCAACTCCTTGTTCATCAACCACATCCACTCAATTACTTGTGGATGGTTTCTCCTTCTCTTCATCTTGATACTCCTCCCATGAGGGCTACCATCCTCCCAAACCAAATCCCTGTCTTTGCACTTCATGGAATTTTGAAATGAAATCTCCTCAAGGTTAAATGAGACCCTATAAGGACCCAAATATGTGGTAGGAAAAAACCTCCCATCATGACATGTATGGCTCAAGGAATGTCCAACACAAGCATGAGAGATGTTATCCATCCGAAGATGTCCTCCTTCTTCTATCTTCTCCAGTGAGGAAGGAAGAAAATCTTTGCACTCCATGGTGTGTTGAAGTGCACCTCTAATGAGATCTCTCCTTGAGACCTCCCTCTCAAAAATAGTCTTCCAAAACCAATGAGGTCTTAGATCTGTTGAAAGTATAAGTTCCTCTTTGATCTGAGAGTAGCTTATTGAGAAAGTGTCATCTTCAAAGGAGAAAGGGTTTCTCACTCCAATATGTCTACTATCTCCCCTCAAGTCTTCAAAACCCAAGCTCAAGTGTGATTTACAACCCAAAAATGGCTCATGAGAATGGTGGTTTGATTTCTTATTAAATTTTTCCATGTTGCATAGCGCAGTGCAACCAAGCTACTCTATAATAGCAATGGGATTTAACCCTTGGTCATGTAAAAGTAAATCTCCACATTGATTAAAATAATTTGCTACAACAATAGATTGTGGAAATATTTTCATACCTTGATGATATTTTGGAACTCCTTGTAGGTCTGCAAGAGTTCCTTCCTCCAAAGTGTTGCCTACCCCAACTTTTGATGCATGTGGCTGATATTCCATGAGTGTGACTGTGTTAGGAAAAAGCTCCTCAAGTGGTGTGAGCTTTTCCTCCTTTGTCCTTTCTCCATCAAAGGTTTGGATCAACCTTTGAGTGAACTCTGCAAAAGTCTTCACCCTTGCATGGCTCAAGTGGTTGCATCACCAATCATAGGCTTCACCCTCCAAGTGCAGCGCTGAGATTTCAACAACTTCTTCCCCTGATATAGGATGTAGTATGAAAAATGCCTCCAAATTTCTCACCCAAGTTCTTGCTGCAGATAACCCATCAAAAGTAGACAAGAGAAAAGTATTGCCTTTGATTTATCTTCTATTGCAGGGTCTCTTCTCTTCCTTCAACTGGATGAAATGAGGGAAATATATAGTCTCTTTGAAGGCTCTAGGTTTAGATCTATACTCAACAAGGTAATCACTTAGAATCTAATAATCCAAGTGTCCTTCATGCTTGTCTTCCTCTTGATGATAATAGGAAGTGCATGGTCCTTCCTCTTCTTTTCTCTCTTCCTCTTTGGAGAGGATTTTATTGTTTCTCAATATTGATGAGATCAATCTCATCTTCTTCATCATTATGATCCTCTAGGGCTTAGACTCACAGGGTGAGCCAAGAAAGTTGCTCTGATACCACTGTAATATTCCAAATATGGAACAACTAGCAAGGCATGACTGGAAAACGCACTTTCTAGTAATGGCTACTACAGGAATTGAAACCAGAACTTGGCTCCCTTAGAATAATGTGTCTAAGTCCTGAATGCAAGAGATGGCTCCAAATAAATCCTTCTAGAGTGGTTAAATAGATCTCCCACTCCTAGATTTTCTCTAAAAGTGCATGATGAAGGGACTGCAACTAATGCATGAACATACAATAGATAAATAGTGTTATTTTATGATTTTTGATACAAGAAGATATAGATAGCCAAAAAATAATGTTATATCAGCAAATAAAGTACAAGTTTTTGAGGAAACATCCACTCAAGAAAGGCAATGCAAGCCTCAACAAGACATGTACATGGAAATGAAGAAACACTATTGCATATATGAAACCCTTGGCTATGATAGTGAAGTCTATTATGAATAACTACTAAAAAATTATGTCAATACATGAATATGACAATATATGCCTCAAATAAAATAGGAGAGAAAAGCTCTAACCCTTAGAAGCAATAATACAACAATCCTCCAAAGGATTGACTAAAATATACAAAATGGAAAAATTGTCGGAGTTGCTTGGCAGCTGCTGCAAATCAAATATGGAACTAAATAGGGGAGGCTGAAGATGATGATCAACCTAAATTATAGGTCCTCCAATGGGTCTCCTAAGTGGAAGGGTGATCCTTACACTTGAGATCTCACCCTCCAATCAACCTACAATCCCTCACTGCAATTGGTCCATGAAAATAACACAGTCTAAGAGGGTAACTATGTTGTAGGTGTAATAGAATGATTTGGCCAAGTGCCAAGATCTACAATAAGCTCTGATATCTTCCAAAGTGATCCTCCAAAGGAAATAAAGACTCTCCCTCTGAAAATCAAGCAATGAAAGAGGTTTTGTGACTTCTCACTGTAATAGCCTGCAACACAGAATTATGTTGTTGTAGAAATAACGTTGTCCTGGAGGAGGATGCTTGGCCTCAAGCCTAGATGTGATAAAAATTAGTACAACTCCTTCAAGAGGCTTCTCAAGAAAGGAGAAGGATTCCTAAGCAAGAGATCTTTGTGGTAAGCAGCACTACAACTCAGCTAAACAGTCGGGACTGCAAATATTCTAAGCAGAGACAAAATCAATAATCATATGCATATCCAAAAATGGCTACCTTTCCCTCCTTTTAAACACATGATAGCTCCCTCTCCATGGGTCCCACTCTATTATGGTTTCCTCCTTCAAGGAATATTCCCTCCTCTATCTCTGTGCTGTCCCATAGATCCTTTCCACCTCATACCTCTGTGTTTTTTGACTTGGTCAAACTTAACCAAGCCTCTTTGCAAAATGTCCCCTTTCACACATGAGGGTGTGAAATATAGTTCCAAGGCTGATCCCCTTTCATACTAGAGGTATTTTATCCATGTTTTTATTATGAATGGGCCTTCTCACCCAATTATTCATCTCCTAAGTGAATATAGAAAAATCTAATATTCCAATTTATTGAAGGGAAAATTTGGAATATTATAGGAATCAATGACTTATACTTCAACGTTGACCGTCTTTCCTTGCAACGTGATCGGAAATACAGAGAGAACACCCAAGGGTTTTTATTCCCTTCCATCGAATGCCTTAAGGGAATTGGGTGACGAAGTCAGGGCTGGAGAGCCAATAGCTTGCCAACAAGTAGATGACATGATAGAGGTAGATGCACCTTCGTCCACTATGGCTCTATGGATGTTGACACTGTTAATACTGACTTGTATAACAAGCACAATATGGTGTGGAAGTCGGGGGATGAAATTTTCTATGTCGAAGGAGAGAAGGCTAGAATTAGCAGGGTCAATCTCACCGATTGCAGATAATAACACTTTCCGTTAAGACGGACAACTCTGGAGCACTTCTAACGCGGACATTGCTTAAGGTGCCTGTGCTAAATCCTCAATAATACTGTAATGTTGAGTAGCACAGGCGTTATGATTATAAAAATATTTCTGGATAACACCTTTAGAAGGTGATAGATTGGAGGTTTCTGTGGTATATATTTTTAGATATAAGATTCAGAATCTCCACAGTCTTAATTTTTGTTGAATTTTCGAGTCTAAATCAAGACTCATCATCAAGACGAACCTGCTAAGAAGAGAGTATATTAGGGTAAAAATCTCTTCTTATAATAACTAACCTACCTTTAAAATATCTACCTATATAAAGAGATAACTTTTTAAATAATCAAATTATCAAAACTTATGTTAGTAATGTCTAAAGCCTACCCTTATTATAATGTCACTTGGTTTAAATCATGAAACTTAAGTAATCTTCTTCTAATAACCTTAAAACACTATCACCTAATTATATTACTAAAAATTTTAATTATTAATTATAACATAAAAAAACTATCCCTTGAAATTATCTACCATAATAAATAGAAAACTTTTAATAAATTCACTTTCATTATAATGACACATCCATTGAATTAAAATAAAAAACATAATTAATCTAACCTTAAAAACGCCATAACTTAATTTATATGTATCATAATATTAATTATTAGTTATAACATAAAAAACTTTAAATAAATCAACATAGATTATAAAGCTTAGATAAAAATTAGAATTATAAATATATACATAAAATGGATATAAGTAATTTAATAATAATATCATAGAACAAATTAGAAATAAAAATGGTTATAAAACTAACATAGGACAATAAATAATTAATCAAATTAATTAACCTTTTACACATTATTAAAAAACTGGTTGGCTCTTTTTTCCCTTAAAACCTTTTTTCCTCTATTTATTTACCCTAATCTACTCTCTTCTTAGTGGGTTCGTCCTGATGATGAGTCTTGATTTGGACTCAAAACGTCGACAAAAAATGAAGACTGTGGGGATTTTGAACCTTTAGAAGGTGGCCATATAACGAGTTCAGCATTGGGCCTTTCAATTTCAAGGGGACCAGAGGCAAGTGGGGGAGGAGGACCAACAACAACCTTTTTTTCAGCTACCTGGCATGATCCAGTATAATCCTTAAACCGAGTAGCGATGGAAATAGGTGCAGAACCATTCATCATGAAAACTTGAGAGCCAAATGACGCATATGGCGGAGGTTGCTCGACCATCTGAGTGTTCTAAGATGGGAAAGGTTCCTTAAGGACCACTCTAGTTCCCTTAGTGCCTTTGAGTAGTTGACTAACCTCAGATTATCTAGGACAATCCTTACTGTAGTGGTCGTCGTCAGAAATCAGACAGGGATACTTCAGCTTTAGTTATGAATGATCATTAGCACAAGTTTTAGATGATTTCAGTTTTGGGGCATCAGATTTGGCCTTGCCTTTGCCCTTATTTTTCCCCTTGGAAGTCTTGTCCGCAGGATTGGCCTGAACGGTGTTGACTTCCGAGGTTTTACTAGAATCTACGGTAGCCTGAGGAGCAGAATTATTGGAAGAATTTTATTTATGCTTCCCATTGGAAGACTTGCATGAAGTCTAAGACACAGAACCAATAACACCATTGACTGATGGGGTAGCTGGTGCTTTATAGGTCCCAAGATGTGGAGCCTCAGTCAAGATGTCGTACAAAATTCCTGATTAAGAGTAAACTAAATCAAGGTACTGGGCATGAGCGATGGCTTGTTCCTCGGCTACACATGCCCCCATGGCGATGTCTTTCGCAATATGATTAAAAAAATAGGTAGTGAACCAATGAGTAAGAATTTGATCAGGAATTTCGAACTTGATCAGACGATGACGTCGTCTCCATTCATGAATGTGGTCCGAGATATGGGTAGCTAGGTCATGTTTCAAGGATGTGAGGAGGTGCGTCTCGACTTCATAACGAACCAGCAACTGGAAATGAGTAAGGAATGCCATAGCAAGAGTATTGAAATCTTGAAAGATGCCACGAGGAAATTCGATATACCACTAAGTAGCATCTCTGGTAAGAGTGTGCTGGAAGAGAGGGAGTCGAATAGAGTTGTCCACCCAAGAATTAGAAGAACCTGTTGTACTATACAACAACCCTCCCTTTTTCTAAATTTTAGAAATAAAATTTAGAAATAGGGTCCCTTTCTTTTTAGAAATAAAACACTTAGGAATAAAATTCATTGTTTTGAAATTTCATATTCAATATTCAAAAAACTTATGGTCCGATCTAATAATACAAGGCTTTATCATAAAAACAAATCAAAGTTAAAAGCTCAATCGCAATCGGAGAATCAGAGATAACACTCAAAAGAAATATCATATGCCCATTTCAAATCTTCCAATGCGATTAGTCCAATCGGAAGATTCTAATCGCTAAGAGTTTAAAACAATTAAATAAAGCTTCCGATGCGATGCGGTCAATCGCAATCGATCAATCGGGACAATCTTTAAAAAACTCTTTACGCTTAGTTGAAATTCCCCGATCCGATGTGCATTTGATAATAAGCGCTTTTAAAAGAAAATCGAACATTTGTTTAAAAAATATGGTAGACCCCATCATCAGAGATCGGAAAGATCTGCAATCGCAATCGATCAATCGGGATAAACGTATTGTGATACTCATTTGCCATTCGAAAACTTCCGATGCGATTCATCTATTTTGCATACGAAGATTTTTGTTGAATATATTAATATATCACAAGCGCCAAATCTTTATTGGTACGAAAGGCATTCAATAACGAATCAAATGAATATGGTTTGTGATTTGGTTTTAAATACTTAAGTGTGACCCAAAAGGAGCATTTACGCAACAAATGAATGAAAACCATAAATTCATAAATCATTCCGTTTGAATGACTTGTTGAGCACAACTGAGAGTTTATTGTCTTGCAGAGCCAAAGAACACCAAGTTCTTTCATTCACAGACAAAGAGAAGCGGTAGCAGACGTAGAAATGTCAAAAAGAGGGAGAAGAAATAAGACTGTTCTACCAGTGAAGTTTGCTGAGACTCCTACAGTCTCAAAAGAAAAGCCCTTAAAGCTAAGGCTAGTCACAGATACATCATGCCAAGGTCTTGGAAAAATGACATGGGACACAGTCTACAACCTGTTGGAAAAATTAGACCCCAAGGTTACAGTGGAGAAGGCATCAGTTCCAGACGAGGATAGCTCGGATTCCGACTCTGACATCAATGAAAGAACACTTGCAAATTCATTTCTGCATCGAATTGCAGCCAGAGCAAGCATCATGCCTTACTATGATGCAGTTCGATGGATTATCGACAGTGTAAAGATAAAAGATAGAATGTTTATTTCAGCATCCGGAGTGCCTTTCGGCTCATTTAAAGCAGAAGACTTGAAAGCAATGTACCATCTTCCAGACCCACAGAAGGTGTATAACAAGGAATTTATCAAAGAATTTGCTGATGATAACAAAGTCCAATCCGACCCTATCAGAAATTGGAGGAAAAACCCAGAGAAGCACCGAAATGAAGCATCCGGTATGTATTCTGTAGATTCTCTTCTGCCTCCATATTCTTATGCAGCTGCCATGATGTGTAGGTTATTTGGCAATGATAATTCAGCTAGGTTTTCTATACAAATGGTCCCATTAATCCTAGCAGCTGTGAATTCCGACATTATGGATTGGGCTGTTATTCTTTCTGATAGAATGGCCAATAGGATCCTTGAGTACAGACAAGAAAAAGATGCTGGAAATTCTACCCCTTTTTCTTTTGTGCCTATATTCTTGATGCTATTTGTTTCAATTCCGAATTTCCCTTATTTGGATGGAAATGGACTCCCAATAACCCCCTTCCAATCCATATTTATCATAAATTGCTTTGGAAGATTCATTTCCAAGATAATGTATATAGAATCTGTCATGGCTTCCTCATTCCCGTTTTCCAAACCATTTTTAATCGCTTTCCCCCTAGGATTTCTGATAAAGCTAAAGCCGACCTGTCTGCAATCGGAGATTGGTTTGGGGAGTAAAAATTTACTTACATCAGGGTTTTTGGTAGTATAGTGGAGCCGCATGTTCTTCCGCTTTTTGTTCCAGACAAACTTCTCGCTCAAGAAGTTTCTTATCAATTGACAATTGAAGGTATATCCAGGTCTTTGAACAACAGTAAGAAGAAAATGTGGCCTCAATTCCCACTCAATTGTGGTCATTTCACTCTAAATGATTTCAAGCATGCAGGAAAGGAAGTCTTCAAGATAAGAGGTTGTAAATTTGCAACCATTCCTGGAAGACAGTATGATCCAAAAAAGATAGCATTTGATGTCACTGCTTCAGTTTCAATTGCTCGTTTTGAGCATGAACCAGATATGTTCGATGATTTGTTTATTTCATTAGATAATTTTCCTCATATTTTTGACTTGATCAAGTCTACATTTCAACAGGAGGAAATAAATAAATTTCTCTTATTTAGAAGCCAGAGATTGTTGAGAGTACCTCTGGATCAGCTGAGGACTCAAATACAAAAATCAGAGACAGAAGGTACATCCGGCCAAACGCTAGTAGAAACATCTACCAGCAAAATCATTACACAATCGGCTGTCATCCAGCCGATTGTACATTCTCAAAAAGTGGTCACTATTGACAAACCTGATGCCCCAAAAGGGAATACTGCTCAAATGATAGACAAATGCACAAATATCAATGATGAGGTGCATAATCAAAAGGATGGATCAGATGACAAAAGCACCAAGCAGAGCATAAATAAAGAGAAAGAAAAAGAAATAACGAAGGAGATTACGGTTTCCACTAATCTTGATATTTCTTCTCAGCTATTAAATCAATATGATCAGTTTGCTCAACAGCTTGGATTGCAGGATAAAGGTTCAGAACAAATAGAGCAGGATGTTGAAATCGTTCCTGAACATCCTACAGGTCATATTGTATTAAAATGTGAAGAAATCCCTCCTTTGGATGTATTCTACAGCCCTAAACATAAGGCTGTTGTCAAGAGACAAAGAAAGAAAAGAAAAGCAGAACAGGGCATATTCTCTACTCCATCAGAGGATTTTATGAATATTGTTTATAAGAACAGTGAAATGAATCCATTTGAAGACCTTGCGAAATTGTCACAATATACAGGAGCCTATAGTGCTGCAACAGTTGATAAAGTTGTAGAAGTTTCTCAACTAATAACTCAGAAAGATCTTCACATAACTTCACTGGAAGAAAAAGCTAAGGAGAATCAGCAGCTGATCAGCCAATTACAGCAACAACTACAGGATCAGATATTCAGGTCTAAAGAATTGGAGAAACAGCTGGCTGAAGAAAAGAAGAAGGTTGATGAAAAACTTTTAAGCAAACAAAAGCAGCTAAATGAAGAAATTTCTAAGTTGCAGAGTCTGTTACAAAATGAGGAAAAGGCAAAAATGACTCAAGAAAAGGAATTCCAAGCAACTTTGGATAAGTTTAAAGATTATCCAAAGTTAAATGAATTCAAATCGGAAGCCCTTGAAGCTAATAAATTATTGACTCAACAGTTAATTGAATTTTGCTCAAAACTGTCACAAGCAGAACCCTTTTGTGAGATTACTTCATCTTTGATCCAAACTATCATAACTCTTAGACAAGAAATAGATGATGCTGATGAAAAGATTTCTGAGTTTCTCAACTGGCAGGATACAGAAAAGGGAAAAGAAGCAAATCTTCCTAGGATAGAGGAAAAACACAAAGAAATCTTGTTTACAGAATGGGAACATCAATTAATGAAATCTGATAGAGCAATATCAAGAGCCAGAAATATAATGAACAATCTCACGCAATTCATAAATGACAGCCTATATTCAATTAATCTCATTTCAGACTGTGTTCCTGGCAGTTTGCCAAAGATAAAAGAAACTGAAGACAGATGGAGAGAAGAAATGGAAAGAAAAAGTCAACAAATCGGCAGACTTCAAACTATATCCTGGGATAGTATGTGGACTCATGTGATCAAGCCAAACAATCAACAGACAGCTATCAAAATTCTATCAAACGCTATCGATTGTCTAATTCCAGAATTTTCTGATGCCACCTATGCTGGACAGTTGCATACTGAGATGAGTCATCCACCAAGACTCCGAGATATGTTGAACATTTGCAACTTGGCTTCATCAAGCGAAGGAGAAAAACAATGAATCAATTTTATTCAAAATAGCATTTCAGTTTTAAATTGATAGATTGTAGCAGTAGTATTAGGATTTTGTTATGTAATTTTATTATTTAAATCCCTCTCATGCATTTAGAGAGGGATCGGAAGTTGTAATATTTTGAGGATTTGGAGCTAACATTTCTGTACTTCATTCCTTATTTTATTTCTATGAAAGATCACATCTGGTGATTTTTGTGCTCAAATTATCTTTGAAGTGTTGCATTTTTGTGCCTTTGGAGTTAATTTTACATCGGAGTTACTAGATCAGAGTATCATACTTCGTTTGACAGTGTGCAATATGAATGAGGTATTTTTATCTGTTCATTGTTAATTGTCTCTGTTATATGGTATTCGTTTGAAGAATTTGCTATCATTTATATATTTGATTTTCATAATATTTCCTCTTTATATTATCATTTCTGAGTATAATTGGAATATTATCATTTATATACATATATGAATGGTATATGATGATGAATGCAATATGCTAATATAACTCTTTTTAATTTATTAAACAGAGTTATCTTTATTCGTTTCTGCACATTTCAATTTAATTAATAATACATTTTCATGGTTATTATTAGATTGAAACAATCCTAAGTTGTATTCACATATTATTACCGGGGTTAAAATTAGAATTTCTTTATCAGCATTTAGTTTAGATTAGATAGTTTTATTATTCTGTCAATTTAGTCCCATTTTCACCCATTAAATTCAATCCACTTAGTTATAAGGAAACTGGTCCTTTAAATCCAGTCGGAGCCACCATCCCAAACGGAAAAGGAGCTGTCTTAAGGTCCCGACCGGGTGGTTTTCCCCCAATGTTTGAAGCAGAGATTTTCTAGGCTTCAACATTTGTGGCGCTAGAAGGAGGGCATCCTACTGTGAATGGCAAGCAAACCCAAATCTACAAACCATTCTAAGAGTAATTCTCCCTCCGCATCACCTCGTACTTCCAAATTGCCTGCTGATTCCTCAGCATCCAAGCAAGAAGAAGAGGTATCCACTATCACTGCTCAAACTCACCATACTTCAGAACAATTAAGTCTTGAATCTCCTGAAGTTCGGTCTCTCATCCAGAAACTTCAGAGCTTCTCGATTTCACCACAGAAATCTGAGCTATCTCAAAGCAGTGAGACTTCGCAATTCAATCTACCTCACCCTCTTACTAGACTTCAGAGTGAAATGCTCGGTATTGAACCTACTGAATTTCCTTTACCTAAAAGGAAAAAGGCAAAGAAAAATACTGAAGATTCTGACAGTGAAGCACTTTCATCCACATCTTCCATCTCATCTTCCCCAGTGCGAAGTCAACCATCCACTCCCTCATTACATATCGTTGTTAATCAGGAATTGGGAACTTCAACATCTCAAACTATTCACTCCTCAATATCAATTCCTTCCCAGACATCTGGAATCTCAACAGCAGTATCATTCACCACTGGTATTACAATGGCAGATCCATGGACCAGACCTGGTGCAGTCAATATGCCCGCACCATTACATGCATTACCTGATGCTCCTGAAAAATGGCTACCCAAGTTTAATCCAGAAAATGGAACCCAAGCCGAGGAACATATCAATAACTTCATGTTAGCAGTTAATTTGAAGGGAGTGACTGAGCAAGATGTCGTTGTTAGACTTTTTCCCTATACATTGCAAGGATCAGCAGGATCCTGGTATTTTTCCCTGCCTTCTGATTCTATTACCAGTTGGGACATTTGCCAAGAACAGTTTCTCACTAAGTATGGAGACGATAGATCTTTAGCTACACTAATAAATGATCTCTCCAATCTTAGGATAGAGCATAGGGAACCCATTAAAGAATTTAATGCTCGTTTCAATAAACTTTTGAATAAAATCCCAACGACTTCCAAACCAAGTGAACAAATCCGAAGTGAGTGGTATATTACTGCCCTACCTGCCAATATAGCTATTTTTGTAGACAGGGCCGCAAAACCAACACTTGCTGAAAACATGAAAGAAGCACTTGCTGTGGAAAAACGTATTAATGATCTAGAAAAGAAAGCAGCTCTTGAGGAAAGAAAAACCAAAAAAGTTTCATTCAAAGAAGACTCAAAGAAGAAAATCTCAAAAGATCCATATGATATGGAAGGCCTCCAAAAGGTTCTCAAGACTATGTCAAATGAAATGATTGAAATTAAAAAACAAGTAGCTGAAACTTCAACCAAGAGGCCCTTTAAGAATTATAAGAAAACCGAATCAAAACCACCAAATATCGTATCTTATGCAGAATCAGATCAAGAAGAGGAAGAAGAGGAAACAATCTCATCAACTGATAATGAAGAGGAAATTGTTGAATGTCATGGCATGTGGGATTTCATACTACCCAACTCCGATACAGATAATGATGAAGAAGCTTTACCTGTCTCTACTAGGAGTAAAGGTACTTCCGAACCTGTTCAGACAACTTCAAAGAAACGGAGTGCAGGTGCTGCTACAACAAAAGAAAAAGTACCTACAAAGAAATCACCCGCAACAGTTCCCCAAAACCCACCTTCAACTTCAAATACTCTTCCAACATCCAAAACATTAGTAGTATCCGATTCAATGGATTACAATATTGTTGATGATATGAAGAAAACTAAGGCAAACATAACTATGTTTGAACTTAGCAAATTAAAACATCAACATAAATTGCTTCTCAAAGAATTGAATGCTGTTCCCTGTTCACCTCTTCCCAGTGCTAAAGCTGCAAATGATTCTGGTCAACCACCTTCTGGTATGATAGAAGCTACTGATTCAGTCCTGATTGGGGATAGATCAAATTCTCACACTCCACCCTTCCTTTTGACTTTTGAAATCTACAACAGAAACCTACACAATTGTTTGATTGACTTAGGGGCATCATCCAATATAATGCCAGCTTCAGTTTGTTCTAAACTGAACATAGAACCCCAAAAGTCTTCCATACACATTGTACAGTTAGACAGAAGCAAGGTCCAGGTTTTAGGAGAGATTAACTCCGTAACTATCAGGTTAGCAGCTGATCCACGGGTAGTTCAACGAATTGATATCTTAATAGCTGATATACTTGAATTTTATGGGTTGATTTTAAGTAGAGATTGGTCTGAAAAGCTCCACGGATATATTTCTACCGATTGGTCTCACATGTGGTTACCTTATGGAGGAAAGCCAAATCAAATAAAAATCGATCGAGAGAAACACATGACCCATACTGTAACAGATTTTGAACAGGAAAATCAACCAATTGCATTTAATAACAACATCTTGGGAAATTATTCATCAGATTCATTTTTTGGAAATCTCACTGCCCAACCATCCCCTTTCTCAGTAAACAATTTAACATCACAGATTGAAAAATATTCACAAACTGATAGGTCAAGATGTTTTAGTGATACTGGGGAAATTGTAAATAATCTTGTTAATACTTCTTTATTTTGGTCTTTATATTTTGATGGCTCTAAATCTAACGAAGGTTCAGGAGCAGGGTGTATCTTGGTTAGCTCGCAAGGTGAAAAGACAATGCTGTCCTGTAGGTTAGAATTTGAATGCACGAACAATACAGCTGAGTATGAAGCTCTAGTCCAAGGTTTGTATAAAGCAATTGGCCTTAAAGTGCAATATTTGAAAGTATTCGGCGATTCTGAAATTATTGTCAAACAGGTGAGAAATACAATTCACTGTCTTTCAAATCACCTCAAACATTATCAATCGCTGGTTCGAGAACTCACCACACACTTTTCTGCATTCAATATTTCTTCCATCCCTAGGTCTCAAAATTCAGCAGCAGACTTGCTAGCCAATGTTGCTTCCAGACTCATACCTTCTGAAGATTTTAGCCCAGATAGATTTTCAATAGAATTACTTTTTAGACCATCTTTTCCAGACAATGTTACAAATTGGAGAGTTTTTTACCATGATCAAGATATCTTGAACTTCATGACTTCTGAGAAATCATATGATGATCAAATTATCGACGAAGAAGAACATGACTTACAAATTTCTTCAAAAAGTAATGAAAATCCCATTCCGAAATCTGTTGTTAGATTGGAGGACTTGTATGATATTAAAGACAGATTCAAGAAAGTCACTAATACCAAGCTTCAAAGTTCTACTTTGAAATTTGAATTAGTGAATCTTGGTTCCGATTCAAAACCTCAAAATGTTAATTTAGGACTTAATTTAACATCAAAGGAAAGGGATGCCTTCATTAAACTATTGAGCAAGTACAAAAATGTCTTCGCTTGGAATTATGATGATTTAAAAACATATGATACTTCAATTATTCAGCACACAATTCCAATGCTTCCTGATATCAAACCTGTTCAACAGAAGCTAAGGAAAGTTCATCCAAATCTTGAAGATCAAATCAAATCATAACTTAATAAACTTTTGAAAGCCAAAATCATTTTTCCTGTCAGGCATTCCAATTGGGTTTCCAATATGGTACCTGTAAGGAAGAAAAATGGTGATATAAGAATGTGTATTGATTTCAGAAATTTAAACAAGGCATCTTTGAAAGACAATTTCCCATTGCCAACCATGGAGCAGATACTCCAAAAAGTAGCTGGTTCTGAAATTATGTCCTTTCTTGATGGATTTTCAGGCTATAATCAAGTCTTAGTTCATCCAGATGACAGATTGAAAACAACTTTCAGAACGAAATGGGGAACTTATGCTTATCAAAAAATGCCTTTTGGATTAATAAATGCAGGAGCAACTTTCCAAAGAGCCATGGACATAGCATTTAAAGGTCTGCTCAATAAATCAGTTGTTGTTTATCTCGATGATATAACAGTATTCTCTAAAAACAGAACCAATCATCTACATGATCTTAAACAAATATTTGAAAGATGTAGAAGGTTTGGTATTTCATTAAATCCGAAAAAATCTTTCTTTGCTTTAGGTGAAGGAAAACTTTTAGGATTTGTTGTATCAAAAGATGGTATATACATTGATCCAGACAGAGTTAAAGAGATCTCTGATATTTCTTTACCTCATAAAAAAAAATCCATGCAATCATTTCTTGGACAGATCAATTTTGTAAAAAGATTCATTCCTGATTTTTCTTTAATTGTTTTACCTATGCAAAATATGATCAAGAAAAATTCAGTATTCAAATGGGGGCATAAAGAGAAAGAAGCCTTTGAGTTAATCAAACAGGAAATCATTAATGCACCAGCATTAAGTACTCCAGATTTTTCTAAAGATTTTATTTTGTATACTTTAGCCACAGAGACATCTTATGCAGCTGTTTTAACACAACTCAATGATCAGAAAATTGAAGCACCAATTTCATTCTTCAGTTCAAATCTGCAAGGAGCTGAACTGAATTATTCCGGTGTTGAAAAACAAGCCTTTGCTGTGTTCAAATCAATCAAGCATTTTAGACCTTTTCTCTTAAAAACTCATACAAAAATCATTGTCCCATTCTCTGCAGTGAGGCAATTATTAATTCAGAGAGAAGTAGGAGAAAAACGAGCTAACTGGGTAACAACCCTACAAGAATATGATGTTGATATTAAACCAGCTAAGATTGTTAGAGGACAAGGTTTTTGCAGATTATTAGCAGGAGCTCATAACATACCAGAGAATGATCATTCAAATCAAGATATTCAAGTAAATCAGATAAGTGTTACGGATTCTGAGTCTCAGTATTCTGATCTCATCTATTACTTAAAAAATGGGTATGCTCCCTCTGATCTCAGTTATAAGAAAAAACGTGCTTTAAGATTAAAAGCTGTTAAATATGAGATCATTGATAATGTGTTGTTTAGAAAAAATTATGATTCAATTTTGTTGAGATGTCTAGAAAAGACTGAGGCTGAAAAGGTTTTGCAGGAGTTGCATGATGGACCAGCAGGAGGTCATTTTGGAGGTGATACCACAGCTCACAAAATAATTCGTGCCGGCTATTATTGGCCTACCCTTTTTAAAGATACACATGAATATGTAAGAAAGTGCAGAATCTGCCAAACTGCAAGTGGAAGGCAAAGGAAACCAGCTTTTCCTTTGCAACCAGTAAATATTGAGCAACCATTTGAACAATGGGGACTTGACATTATTGGTGAGATAGTACCTCATTCTTCCAAGCGGCACAAGTACATTCTTACTGCAACCGATTATTTTACAAAGTGGGTAGAGGCAATCCCTTTGAAGGTAGCCAATTCTGATGCAATTATTGATTTCATAGATCAATTTATCATAACCAGGTTTGGTGTACCTCAAGCTCTTGTCTTTGATAATGCATCTTATTTCTCAGGAAACAGTTTAATTGAATTTGCAATTAAAAGAGGTTTTAAACTAAAATATTCAGCAAATTATTACCCACAAGGTAATGGATTAGCTGAATCCACTAATAAAAATCTCATCAAGATTATTAAAAGGACTATCGATCAAAATCAAAAGAATTGGCATAAATCTTTAATCTTTGCACTATGGGCTGATCGTATTACAGAGAAAGCTTCAATCGGAACTTCACCTTTTAATTTGGTTTATGGAAAAGAAGCTGTGATACCATCAAATTTAACTCTTCCATCATTAGCCCTGGTACAATTTATTGAAGAAAATCCTTCTTCATCCGTTCAATTGAGATATGATCAAATCCTTAAACTAGAAGAAGAGAGAGAGAAAGCTAGAATTGTTCATGAAAAACATCAACAACTTGTGAAATCTTCTTTTGATGCAAGTTCTATCGGCTCAAAAAATTTGTCAATTGGTGATCTTGTTCTAAAATGGGATAAGGCACATGAAGAAAAAGGTAAACATACCAAATTTCAAAAGATGTGGCTTGGACCATTTCAGATCATTGAAAAGATAGGCTCAAATACATTCATGCTCCAAGATCTAACAGGTAAGAGAGAATCTCTTCCTGTAAATGGGCTTATCTTAAAGAAATTATTCTCATAAGGAGGTAACCCCTTCTTAAATTGTACATATTCCTTTTTGCAAAAGTCTTTTATTGTTTTTATAAATAAAGGTTGTTAATAAGTCTCTAATTGACTGTTTACTTGATAGAAAAATTCTTAAGGAAAATATTATAAATATTTATTTTAGTGTAAATAAGAATTTTTAAAGAAATGATTATATTCTCTTGATAGTTTTAAATAAGATGTTAAACTTTGAAAGATTATACCAATTATTTGCATAATCTTTTTGGAAAAACTTGAGGAAAATGTAAATCATTACAAGTTTATTAAGCAGAGAGAAGTTATCTATAAAAGTAAAGATTATTCAAGTCTTGGTACTCAAAAACTCAGAAAATTGTCATCCATTGATTCTTAAGGATAAGACTAGTTCACCCCATTCATTTAGGTTGTGATTTTTAGAATATAATTCTAAGAAATTATTGAAAACATTTTTTAAGAGATAAGAGGTCTCATCACGAGCCGACTTACCATATTCATAAGAAATAATAAAGCTGACATTACCAATACTGCCTATCAAAACAGGGTAATGGCTTATTAATATAAGACAAGGGATCTCATCACGAGCCAGCTTGTTCAGTTTTAATTATAACTATTGAATGGCATTGTTAACAACTGGCTACCAAACCAGAACAATGGCTCTTAAAAAAGAAATAAAAAATAAATAAAAGACAAAAAACATGAGATAACATATCTTATGAATTTATCTTTTAAAAAGTCATAATCTTAGTTGAATGGGACAATGAACAGTTAATGGTTAAAAGGTAACCCTGTCGAGACTATGAACGTTTGCAGGCAGCAGAGGCAATGCCTATGACAATAGAGTATATTATCAAAACCAAACTTGAAGAAATCCACTTACTTCATTATTAATACCAATCAAAGCTTAAGATAACTCAAAATGTTTTTATTCTCAAGAAACTAGAAAGAAATTGTTAATAATTTTTATTCTTTTTCATAAGTTAGATTTTATTTCTGATTATCCTAGGATAATTTTTATTGACCTTTAAAAATCTTTACTTACTTAAAATATAGTATTCATTTTATTTTTCAGAGATAACTGGTTATTTCAAGTGAATCGCCAATTGTTGTACTATACAACAACCCTCCCTTTTTCTTAAATTTTAGAAATAAAATTTAGAAATAGGGTCCCTTTCTTTTTTTTATAGAAATAAACCACTTAGAAATAAAATTCATTGTTTTGGAAAATTTCATATTGTTACTAAACAGATTCAACATTCAAAAACTTATAATCCGATCTAATATACAAGGCCTTATCATAAAAAACAAATCAAATTTAAAAGTTCAATCGCAATCGGAGAATCGGAAATAACCTTTAAAAGAAATTTCATACGCCTATTTCAAATCCTTAGATGCAATTAGTTCGATCGAAAATTTTCAATCGCTAAGAGTTTAAAACGGTCATTTATAACTTATGATGCGATGCGGTCAATTGCAATCGATTAATCGGGATAGTCTTTAAGAAATTCTTTACGCTTAATTGAAATTCCCCGATCCGACGTGCGTTTGACAATAAACGCTTTCAAAAGAAAAATCAAACATTTGTTCAAAAGTCTTATATGGTAGACCCCACCATTAGATATCGGAAATATCTGCAATCGCAATCGATTAATCGGGATAAACGTATTATGATCTTCATATGTCATTCGAAAACTTTCGATGCGATTCATTTATTGCATACGAAAAGTTCAGAATGAGTGAATATTTTAATATTTCACAAGCGCCAAATCTCTATTGGTACGAGGGCATTCAATAACGAATCAAATGAATATGGTTAATGATTTGGTTTTAAATACGTAAGTGTGACCCAAAAGGAGCATTTACGCAATATACGAAACAAATAAATGAAAACCATAAGTTCATAAATCATTCTGTTTGAATGGCTTGTTGATCACGACTGAGAGTTTATTGTCTTGCAGAGCCAAAGAACACCAGCTTCTTTCACTCACAGACAAAGGGAAGCGGTAGCAAACGCATAAATGTCAAAGAGAGGGAGAAGAAACAAGACTACTCTACCAGTGAAGTTTGCCGAAACTCCTACGGTCTCAAAAGAAAAGCCCATAAAGTTAAGACTAGTCACAGATACATCATGCCAAGGTCTTGGGAAAATGACATGGGACGCAGTCTACAACCTATTGGAAAGAGAAGACCCCAAGGTCACAGTGGAGAAGGCATCAGTTCCAGACGAAGATAGCTCAGATTCCGACTCTAACATTAATGAAAAAACACTTGCAAATTCGTTTTTGCATCGAATTGCAGCCAGAGCGAGCATCATGCCTTACTATGATGTAGTTCGATGGGTTATTGACAGTGTAAAGATACAAGATAGAATGTTTGTTTCAGCATCTGGAGTGCCTTTCGGCTCGTTTAAAGCAGAAGACTTGAAAGCAATGTACCACCTTCCAGACCCACAGAAGGTGTATAACAAGGAATTTATCAAAGAATTTGCTGATGATAACAAAGTCCAATCCGACCCTATCAGAAATTGGAGGAAAAACCCGGAGAAGTACCGAAATGAAGCATCCGGTATGTATTCTGTAGATTCTCTTCTGCCTCCATATTCCTATGCAGCTGCCATGATGTGTAGGTTATTTGGAAATGATAATTCAGCTAGGTTTTCTATACAAATGGTCCCATTAATCCTAGCAGCTGTGAATTCCGACATTATGGATTGGGCTGTTATTCTTTCTGATAGAATGGCCAATAGGATCCTTGAATACAGACAAGAAAAAGATGTTGGAAATTCTACCCCCTTTTTCTTTTGTGCCTATATTCTTGATGCTATTTGTTTCAATTCCGAATTTCCCTTATTTGGATGGAAATGGACTCCCAATAACCCCCTTCCAATCCATATTTATCATAAATTGCTTTGGAAGATTCATTTCCAAGCTAATGTATATAGAATCTGTCATGGTTTCCTCATTCCTGTTTCCCAAACCATTTTTAATCGCTTTCCTCCTAGGATTTCTGATAAAGCTAAAGCCGACCTGTCTGCAATCGGAGATTGGTTTGGGGAGGAAAAATTTACTTACATCAGGGTTTTTGGTAGTATAGTGGAGCCGCATGTTCTTCCGCTTTTTGTCCCAGACAAACTTCTCGCTCAAGAAGTTTCTTATCAATTGATAATTGAAGGTATATCTAGGTCTTTGAACAACAGCAAGAAGAAAATGTGGCCTCAATTCCCACTCAATTGTGGTCATTTCACTCTAAATGATTTCAAGCATGCAGAAAAGGAAGTCTTCAAGATAAGAGGTTGTAAATTTGCAACCATTCCTGGAAGACAATATGATCCAAAAAAGATAGCATTTGATGTCACTGCTTTAGTTTCAATTGCTCGTTTTGAGCATGAACCAGATATGTTCGATGATTTGTTTGTTTCATTAGATAATTTTCCTCGGATTTTTGACTTGGTCAAGTCTAAATTTCAACAGGAGGAAATAAATAAATTTCTCTTATTTAGAAGCCAGAGATTGTTGAGAGTACCTCTGGACCAGCTGAGAACTCAAATCCGAAAATCAGAGACAGAAGGTACATCCGGCCAAACGCTAGTAGAAACATCTACCAGCAAAATCATTACACAATCGGCTGTCAACCAGCCGATTGTACATTCTCAAAAAGTGGTCACTATTGACAAACCTGATGCCCCAAAAGGGAATACTGCTCAAATGATAGACAAATGCACAAATATCAATGATGAGGTGCATAATCAAAAGTATGGATCAGATGACAAAAGCACCAAGCAGAGCATAGATAAAGAGAAAGAAAAAGAAATAACGAAGGAGATTACGGTTTCCACTAATCTTGATATTTCTTCTCAGCTATTAAATCAATATGATCAGTTTGCTCAACAACTTGGATTGCAGGATAAAGGCTCAGAACAAATAGAGCAGGATGTTGAAATCATTCCTGAACATCCTACAGGTCATATTGTATTAAAATGTGAGGAAATCCCTCCTTTGGATGTATTCTACAGCCCTAAACATAAGGCTGTTGTCAAGAGACAAAGAAAGAAAAGAAAATCAGAACAGGGCATATTCTCTACTCCATCAGAGGAGTTTATGAATATTGTTTATAAGAACAGTGAAATGAATCCATTTGAAGACCTTACGAAATTGTCACAGTATACAGGAGCTTATAGTGCTGCAACAGTTGATAAAGTTGTAGAAGTTTCTCAACTAATAACTCAGAAAGATCTTCACATAGCTTCACTGGAAGAACAAGCTAAGGAGAATCAGCAACTGATCAGCCAATTGCAACAACAACTACAGGATCAGACATTCAGGTCTAAAGAATTGGAGAAACAGCTTGCTGAAGAAAAGAAGAAGGTCGATGAAAAGCTTTTAGGCAAACAAAAGCAGCTAAATGAAGAAATTTCTAAGTTACAGAGTCTGTTACAAAATGAGGAAAAGGCAAGAATGATTCAAGAAAAGGAATTTCAAGCAACTTTGGATAAGTTTAAAGATTATCCAAAGTTAAATGAATTCAAATCGGAAGCCCTTGAGGCTAATAAATTATTAACTCAGCAGTTAATTGAATTTTGCTCAAAACTGTCACAAGCAGAACCTTTTTGTGAGATTACTTCATCTTTGATTCAAACTATCATAACTCTTAGACAAGAAATAGATGATGCCGATGAAAATATTTCTGAGTTTCTCAACTGGCAGGATACAGAAAAGGGAAAAGAAGCAAATCTTCCTAGGATAGAGGAAAAACACAAAGAAATCTTGTTTACAGAATGGGAACATAAATTAATGAAAGCTGATAGAGCAATATCAAGGGCCAGAAATATAATGAATAATCTCACGCAATTCATAAATGACAGCTTATACTCAATTAATCTCATTTCATACTGTGTTCCTGGCAGTTTGCCAAAAATAAAAGAAACTGAAGACAGGTGGAGAGAAGAAATGAAAAGGAAAAGTCAACAAATCGGCAAACTTAAAACGATATCCTGGGATAGTATGTGGACTCATTTGATCAAGCCAAACAATCAACAGACAACTATCAAACTTCTATCAAACGCTGTCGATTGTCTAATTCCAGAATTTTCTGATGCCACCTATACTGGACAGTTGCATACTGAGATGAGTCATCCACCAAGACTCCGAGATATGTTGAACATCTGCAATTTGGCTTCATCAAGCGAGGGAGAAAAACAATGAATCAGTTTTATTCAAAATAGCATTTCAGTTTTAATTTGATAGATTGTAGCAGTAGTATTAGGATTTTGTTATGTAATTTATTATTTAAATCCCTCTCATGCATTTAGAGAGGGATCGGAAGTTGTAATATTTTTGGGATTTGGAGCTAACATTTCTGTACTTCATTCCTTATTATATTTATATGAAAGATCACATCTGGTGATTTTTGTGCTCAAATTATCTTTGAAGTGTTGCATTTTTGTGCCTTTGGAGTTAATTTTACATCGGAGTTACTAGATCAGAGTATCATACTTCATTTGACAGTCTGCAATATGAATGAGGTATTTTTATCTGTTCATTGTTAATTGTCTCTGTTATATGGTATTCATTTGAAGAATTTGCTATCATTTATATATTTGATTTTCATAATATTTCCTCTTTATAGTATCATTTCTGAGTATAATTGGAATATTATCATTTATAGACATATATGAATGGTATATGATGATGAATGCAATATGCTAATATAACTCTGTTTAATTTATTAAACAGAGTTATCTTTATTCATTTCTGCACATTTCAATTTAATTAATAATACATTTTCATGGTTATTATTAGATTGAAACAATCCTAAGTTGTATTCACATATTATTACCCGGGTTAAAATTAGAATTTCTTTATCAGCATTTAGTTTAGATTAGATAGTTTTATTATTTTGTCAATTTAGTCCCATTTTCACCCATTCAATTCAATCCACTTAGTTATAAGGAAACTGGTCCTTTAAATCCAGTCGGAGCCACCATCCCAAACGGAAAAGGAGCTGTCTTAAGGTCCCGACCGGGTGGTTTTCCCCCAATGTTTGAAGCAGAGATTTTCTAGGCTTCAACAGAACCCCATAAATGGCAGGTCATGATGTGAGCTTGGGGGTCTTCTCTAGACTTGCCCTAAAACTTGAGACAATCACCAGGAACCTTCGTTGGAACCGAAAGCCAAAATGGATTATGAAGAATGGGATCATTTATCAATTTGGACACATTTGTTAAGTCCAACGTAGCGAGAAAAGGTAATTGAGGGTTAAAAGGCATAACAGGTCTGCGATAAGGACTTGTATCCATAATCCATTCTGCTTGAGTATAACTCTGCCCCCATTGGTTTTGTCCTGAAGGATTCAGACCATAAGGGGTATAAGCCGGATAATTTGGTTGATATGGCGGCTACGGACCAGGATATGGGGGTTGAAAACCAGGATATTGATTCTGAGTATAAGAGGTTCCCGATTGAGTAGTGTAAGGATTATGCTGTGGAGTATAAGTATAGCATATTGGTTGCGGGTGATAACTAGGACCTTGAGGCAGGTTGTAAACCTGTCGATATTGACCTTAAGGGAGATAACCGCCTTGGGGTCGAATAGGCTACTGATAGGTGGGGCCCTGGTAAGCTCTATACATCGGGTGTAGAGGTTGATTCAGTTGTGGCATAGAATAGAACTATGGCTGAGCAAGATAAATAGGTTGTGTAGGTTGGCCCGACTGAGCAGGTTGACCTGACTTATGAGGGCCACCAAGTTGTTGGCCTGACAGCTGCAGTGGGCCAGGTCGTGCCTAATAACCAGGTTGACCTGGAGAAGGACCATAAGATGGTTATGGTTGTGCAACATTTGGACCAATCGGAAGATATGGATATTGATGTTGCACCATAGGTTGATATGGATGAATCTACCCCCCAATATCATATGAAGGTCCGGGTTGATATACTAGTTTCCCAGACGGTCCTTCAGGTTGTCGTGGTTGGATCATAGGCTGAGTTTGTAAAGGTTGACCTTGAGGATTGTAAGGCTACCCTTGCAGGCCGTAAAAAAATCCTTGTTGGACCGAAGGTTGTCCGTGTAAGGGTTGTCCTTGTGGGTCGTACGCATACCCTTACTACACTGAAGGTTGTCCCTGAAAGGGTTGTCCTTTTGGGTCATAAGCATACCCCTACTGAACTAAAGGTTGTCCTTGAAAGGGCTGTCCTTGTTGGTTAGAGGGTTGCACTGGAAAGGTAGGTATAAAACCAGAAAGGAACTAATAAGCCTCAGGAGCGGGCAAGTAGATAGGGTTTCCTTGCTCATCATATTGAAATGGAAGTGAATAAATCACGGTACCGTCCACTCCATAATGATAAAAATAAGACCTATAAGGATCCTGAGGGGACTGATAAGTTTGGGAGATCTGCTGCTGAATAGCCAGTTGATACTACTCAAAAGAAAGGCCATCATATATTTCCATGGAAATTGAGGTTTCTACCGAAGTTGAAACTCCTCACGACTGAGCAGTGACAACGAGTGCCGAAGTAGCCACATAGAGAGTAGGCCAAGTGGGAACAGACATAACAAAAGGCATCGATGACGAGACAGGCATCATCGACGACATACCTAATGATGGGAGAACCAGACCCCTTGACAGAGTTGATGTTTCCATGGAGGCAATATCGACCATAATCTGACACAAAGACCTATATCTGGCTGGGAGTGACATCGATGGTGAAGATTGAGCAGGCTCTTCATGGATTTCTTCTTGGAAAAGCTAGTATTGTTCATGAGAATCTAGAATACCCTCACTACCATTAGGACCAGATGAATCCATGTCTGAATCCACCGTGATATCTTGCAAAAGAGTATGGAGGCTAGGAGGTAAAATAGCACCCAAAAATGGTGATCCCGATGTAAGAGGGGGAAAATGTTCCCCAAACCCAAATCCAAACCAAGCATTTGAAAGAGGCTAATGGAACTCAACCAGTTCTCCAAAGGGGTACTCGGACGAGATGGAAGGTTGTTGAAGCTCGGCAGACCCAGAGGTCTGAGAAGTTTCATATGAATTGTCCAAGAAAGGACTACCAGTAGACGAAACTCATGGTTTCGCCACTGTGACTGTAGCATGCCAAAAAAGGGAAAAAGATCGAAAATGAATAATCTTGGATCAAAACCAAGGGAAACAAAGACATGCCAAGTAATCAAAATTTAATGGGCGTGTAATCGTAGGTACTTTATTTTACCACATTGAAACCAATATTTTTTTGTTTCATGTTTTAAGAGTCAAGAAACAGTCAAAGATGACTCTATTCTCTTTCAGTTTTAAGCGAGCGTGAAAGGACAAGTGCTCGATGATATTTTCAAATTTATGGAGTTAGTAAAGATCAAAAATTACTACTCAGGTAGTCTAGTTAACAGGGTGCACCAGGTTCCCGTGAACTACCATATACACCTTTTTTATAAAATGAAATAAGAATCAACCAAGGACTTGACGTATGTGGAGGTAGTCTCCACAAATGTTGTGTTCGGTGTATCATGGTTACAAGGTGGCAGACTCGACTTCCTACGGATAAAAGGATTGTAGCCTAGAGGGGTCTCCCTTTATATACTTGACGGTATGAGGCGCACAAGTCCATACTAGCGCTGTTTGAAACCAGATGGTGAGCAAAAACTGCTAGGTTTTAAGACGCTAGAACACGTCTCTAACTTACACCACTAAATGTTTCATTAAGTTTCAATTTTTCCTTAGGTTAATTGAATAAATTTTAAGTTGATCTTGTATTTATGTTTAAATTCCAAGGTCCTACCGAATGTTGGATCTCACAAATCCCTAAATGCAAGCTACATGCCATAAAATACCATTTCGTTCAATGAAAATATATCTACAAGAATTTTAGGAGTTTTAAGCGATAGAAACTAATGAGAACACACAGAAGCATTCACTAGAGAACCTGATGCAAACTAATGAGTATGAAAAATCTTTCCTAGAATGCCCAATGCTAGTTATGTGAAAGATTTTCCAATTCTACAATGTAAACAAGAATGCAAGCACAAAATATATTTTTTATTTTTCAATGTAATAGAGAAAATAGTGCACTAAATAACATGAAAAACAAATCTTTCACACTAATTCGAGAATGCCGATGCAAGAGTCGAAGCGAAACAATTCAATCAACTCACAAGAAAATGAAAGAAAGACTCAAATCGGTGTCACAATCTCTCAAATAGAAGAAAGATGTCGAAATAGGCCCATACAAGCAATGTGAGCTATGATTGGAGTGATAGGAAGCAAAACTGAATGAAAGACACACGACTCACTCAAGCCTCGTTTCACCAAAAGAAACCACTCAAAATGGATCCAGGGAGCTGAATGCAATCAGGAAAATAACGAAGGTGACCATGAAACAAGAGACCCAAACTCCTATAGGAGGCTCGGCATACTAAAGCACTAGAAAGCCCTAGATCCATGATGTTGAAAGAAATGGACAAACAACCAAAGGAAGAAGGTTGTTCACAGTCACAAAAAAACCCAAAGCATTCAAATCAGGTCAAGAAAACACCCAGAGACACCAGGATGGACCAAAAAACTCCAAAACAGGGAAAAAAATAGCACCTACAGGAAATGGCATGACTATCTAGCTATAATCCGTGCCAGACAAGGGATGGCGCGGGTGATGAACAGGCAACAAGCGCCAGTGGGCGCAACTGTCAGGCTGGAAACCGCGCCAATCAAGAAAACCTTAGAAAGATGAATATTTTGGAAAAATAGAGGTTAGATCTGATCCTCTAGGGCTGAACAGGGGTCTAAGACTCAGCAAAACAACTAGAAAAGGAAATAAAATACCAAGAAGAAGATATAATAGACAAAATACAAACTTGCATTGATCCCCAGTGTAGTCGCCAACTTGTTACTCAGGTAAATCCCTTCTGCGGACAGAGGCGATCCCAATAGCCTTAGGATGGGTCTAGAAACAAGGAATCATGCTAGAGCATAGGTTCCTAGATACTTGAATGAAAGAGGATGCGATAAGATGGCCTACCTGTGGTCCAAAGTTATCGTCGACTGTAGTGATGATAAGAGACGCTCGCTCCTGATCGAAGACAAGTCACAACCCTTCCGCCTATCACTTTTGGACACCTACACAGAGATTAGAAAATTAAAACCACATACCATATACTAATTCCATTCAAAGTATACTAATCAGTCAGATAAGACTAGCATATTTCATTTGATATAGACAAAACAAAAGACGGGAACCAGACAATAGTCACTTATATTAATAGGTAGAAAGAAGAGATACAACCATGCTCTGATGTTGTGGTCTCCTCTAGCGGGGCTCGAGCGAAGCACGTCTCAAAGCTCATCATGGAATTCTAATGGTATAAGGGACCTCTCTATGGACTTCCTTTGTGATCTACCTTCTCAGTTATTCGACTATAGCTTAGTTCTCCAAGTTCAACATTTCAACTGCATAATCCTCTTTGTTAAGCCAGATTTCATGATGGGAGAAATCTCATTTATATAGGGGGAGAGGGAGAGATTAGGAGCCCTATAATAATGGAAGGGAAGCCTATATTCTAGGATTGTCCCATAAGAGGAGGAAACCACTACCTAAAGAGGGAGATCCGTGGCTCATCCAGTTAACCACTTCCTATGACTCATCCCAGAGGTGGTTGAAGGAAAGTTCTGCCCCTAGTTTGTTAAAATAAATTCCCAAAAATGCTGGCACAAGAACACAAAAGAGACAGAGTGCCAGCTGCGCAGCCTCTAGTGTACATTCTCCACATTGGCACGAGGGGTGAACTGGCTACCTGCACCAATGCCAAAACATAGGTTTTTATGGGCTTTTTGAGAAAGTGTTCTATAGAAGAAATGATGTTCTTGTATAGAATGAAGTAAGGAAGGTTATTGCAGAGGATGACACTGCTCACAGGTCATGGGAAAGGCCCTCAAATATGGGGGGTGAGGGATTGCAGGGACAATGAAAAATTTCTATGGGGCGTCGAAATACATGAAGATGGCTAATATTGGGCTTGATGCTCATGACTATTTCTTCAGGGGTATTATTTTCTAATGCTTGATTAGGCACCTAGTTTTCAACATATACTATATTATTCGTGGCTTCATCCCAAAGAAAATTTGGCACCTTTTGATCATGGAGAATGTCACGGGAAGCTTCTGATATGGACCTATTCTTACTTTCAAATAAGCTAGTTTATTCAGGCGCGTATGGCAGAATTTTTTCCTTCTTGATCCGTTATTTCTTGAAAAATGTTATGAATTTGTTTGACATATATTCCTGTCCATTGTCAGATCTGAATACTTTGATTCTCTTCCCTATTTGATTTTAAATAAAATCTTTCAGTTCCTTTAACTTTTCAAAAGCTTGATCCCTATGCTTAAAGAAGTATATCCATGTCTTTATTGGGAATTCATTAATGAAGGTGATGCAGTAGATATGACCACCAATAGAGTGCACAAGCATCAGACCACATATATCAAAATGAATGAGATGGAGGATCTCATTTGTCTTGTTATTACTAAAGGGGAATGGTCCCCTTTTTTTCTCCACTCACACAACCTGAAAAACTCCAACATAATGAGCTTGAATATCAAGAATACCTGAGACCAGTTTATTCAATTTCAAAAGAGCACCTAGTGTAAATGATCCAGCCTGTGGTGCCACAATAGACTTATGTTATTGGTATTATGAACCAATGCTAAAAGTGGCCTTCTAGTGAGTTTACAAAGTCCCTCAAATATTGATCCTATTGTGAATTCATCTCTCATAAGTGCATTAGAAACCAAGTACAAAAATTTAAATTTATGATGGAAACCTCATCCCTTGATCTTCCAATGTGGATATAGATATGAAATTCTTCATTAATCCCAGGACATACATAAATCATGCAACAATATTGATTCCCAAAAGTTAAACTAAAATTTAACATATAAAAATCCTTTTGCAAGATGAGTGGAGTTATCTCGAAGATTTATTTTCGGCTTAGTATCCCCCTCTACTAGATTAGAGAGGATTTCCTTGTATCCAAAGAAGTGATGAGTGGCCCCACTATAAACCAACCAACTATCCCATGAATCTAGCGTAAAAGAGCTAGTACATTGAGAAATGAGAATATATTCATATTTATTCGCAACGTGACTTTCATACTGGGAGAAATTGAAACCTTTTGAGGAGGATTTTCTTCTTCATGGTCACTTGAAGAATCTCTTCTTCTCCTTTCATATATTTTGTTGTCGGTTGTCCCTTTGATTGTATTTTATAATTTTTTATTGTTATTGCTTCTAGTGTTGTAACATGGCCTCCTTCTATTTTTAGGATAGTCATGTGCATAATGTCCTTTCTTGTGGCATTTATAGCATTCAATATGGGATAGCGATATGTCATTCCTTCCTTTTGTATTTTGAGAAGGAGGATTCCTTGATGGACCTCCTTTTTACTTATTCCTATTTTCATGAGAAACGTAAGCAGTAGGCTCTCCCTCTTCATGCTTTTGAATTCTTCTTCTTGCTATAATCCATGATTCTTCTTGAGTAATATTCCTAACAATTTCATCAAATGACAGGAGGACATTATTGTTGCTAATTGTAGTAATAAAGTTTTACCAAACATGAGGGATACCTCTAAGAGTCACAAATACTAGTTCTCTTTTAGGAAAATTGTATCCAACTCTGTATAGTTTATCTTTAAGATGATAGATTCACATAATCCATGATTTAACTGCTTCTCCTTTGTTCATCTTCATTTGCTTGAGTTGATATTTCAAGGTGATGATCTCATTTTGATTTTTGATTTCATACATGTCAACTATCTTGTCATACATGTATTTAACATTCCTTTAATTCTAAACATAAGTAAGTAAATGATATTGTAAACCATCAACTATAATTTTCTTTTATTTGGAGTCACCTTTCTTGTACCAGTTCTTGAGAGAAGCAAAAGAATTTTCTGGAGGCTCGGGCATCCTTCCTTGAATGTATTCCTATACATCATTATTTTTAGCTATGATCTCCAGCCTAACTTTCCATGCAACAAAGTTTCATGCATCACCCAACTTTTCATGCTCCTTGAAGGTAGAGGAAGACATCTTGACTTTGGCTCGTAGATTTTCTTTATGATAATGAGGGCTTCAATTCTTATCTTATTATGGGCTTTCCCTTCATCTCAGCTTTGAAACAATGTTACATTTTCATACTGTTCTATGTTGTATCAATTACTTTAGCCCAAATTACTTCATAAACAATGTATCCAACAATAAGAAATGTAGTTAAAAGTAAGTTGTAACTAAAGATAGAACAACATATGCAGTGATAAAGAAGACATTAAAAAAACCATAAGAGAGAGAAAATTGGTCCAAGACTAGGGGAAAATCCCACAAGGGGGAAACCCATTCAAATCTTCTTATTTAATAGATCATCATAAAAAAAAATTAGGAGAGAGTACAATGAGGCTAATACATAAGTTTGCAGGAGCAATAAATAGTACAGATCTATAGATATACAATAGAAAGGAACCCTGATCCAAAAAATTACTGAAGCCAACTGAAAGAAATTTTCAAACCCGATATATGAATATTGGTTGCTACCACAAAACTGATTGTGTGCATCTATAGATTCTGAGACGCACACATAACCCACTGTGCCATTTTTTGTGACTACATGGACGCTACTGAGAAAGAATTGTGCATACATTTATGGTAAATATAGCCTAGATCCAGTCCAAAACCGCTTAGCCACACCCTAGAACCTTTTTTCTAGTGTTTACGACTTCCTGGACACTACCATGACACATTGTGATAGCATTTAGGGGTGACCATAGCCCGATATGCCTCTGAAGCCCTAGTTAGACCCTTGAGACTTTGTTATTGTAGCTAAGGCACCTTCGACACAAGAATAAGCCTCTTTTCCTGCAATTATGAATGGAAAAACTTAGTAGCACACCTACGGCTAAGATCCAGAAAACCCTAGATTAGAGTTAGCCTCATGTGTGTGATTTCAGACCCTGCGTGAACTCCTTCCATCAAACCTGTGCAATCCAATACAAAAATATATGAACCAAGACAATGTAGACAAATAGAATTTATCTTTAGAAATGTGTGAGAATGAGCGAATGAGCTTGAGGTCACTTCTATTATAGGCTTTCACGAGGGTCCACTTGGGGTTGAGGTCGAATTTACCAATTCCACATGTGCTGAGGCCGACCCATTCTATTATACTTTAATAAATAAAATAATTGAAAAACTAAATTCTTCTTAACTGAATGGGGTAATATATAGGTCAATTTTTGTCCTCTTGATAAGAGGAATCTAATGAAAATATGATCTTTTTCACTTGTGATATCCAAGGTCGAATTTTACCCTAGTTTCAAAATTTAACATCCATGTGCTTATTCTAGATACCTATTTTGAGATAGGTGCTTCACATTTCATTCATGGTACCCCAAGGGTGGTTTTTTTCAATACAATAATAATTCATACATGTAAAGTAATTCCACATGATAAAATTGTAAGACATGTCTAGTCCTCATATATATCTCTATATTTCTTTACAACTTTCCAAGCTTTTGTTTCATCTTTATGTTCATTCTCAATTTTTTCTATAACATTACTTACAAGATTAATAAAGAAATATTTTGGAACCTCTCTATAAGTAATTAATGTGATCAAACACCTTGAAAGAGATTTTGGTCTAGACTTATAACTCATTCCACATATTTCCATCAATTTGATACTTGAGTAATGAAGATAATTTTCATCTCTTTCAACATTTATCATCGACTCTCAAAAAGAATAGTTTTACATGGAAATATTATGTTAACAAAAATTTTTCCTTAGACTATATATCCATTATATAAAATATAACATTGAATGAGTAAGGGGCAGGGCTATGAAATCTAATTGCTTGAAGTTTTCCCTTAAAATAATTTTTTTGGGCATTTTGAAGCTAATTTTTTGTTGAGTCAAAGCAATTTTTGTAAGACACTCTTCTTGGGATCCTTAAGGTCAAGAAAGGAATAATGATTTTGTGTCTAAATATATCCTCCACCAAATGAGTTCCTTCTCAAAAAATGATTACCATTCATCCTTCAAAGTTTTTCTTCAAACAAAAGATAATCAATTCAACCTTCATTACAAGCCTACAACTTGGGTTCAATTCAAATTGTTGATGCCAACTCAAATGCATAGTGACCAATAAGTATAAATAGCCTACTATTTGACCATTTTAAGGACATAAGTTAAGCATACATTCAATAAGTAAGAGAAACTATTACATGACCAAGAAATGGAGAGAAAGTAGAGAATCTTAGAAGACTATTATAGAGAGGAAGCAAAAAATGTGATTTGTAGAAATAATTACAGGGAGACCGAAGTGTCGACTAGCGTAGAGAAAAAGAAAAATATATTGCTATTTTTATAAATGAATAATAACAAAAAATATCAATTTAACATTTTTTTTCTTGTTATAGTTGATGATCCACCCCTCTTGTGGCAACCTCAACAATGTCATGAGTACACAAATAGACCATAAAAAATAAAGAAAAAGAAAAAGAAATCATTTTAATAGTTATATCATTAAAATAATCATTTACCATATTATGAAATATTTTTTTGATGATAATTGTTTTTGAGATGAGGTAATTTTTGTCTATGAATAATGAATGAATGTTGTATGTTAATGAATAATTTTTGTTAAGTTTTGGCAACTAGAGTCAAATTCCACATTGGATATCTTAGACGGTTAATATTATAATTTAATTAGATTCCTCTTTTCAAGAGGACCAAAATTAACCTATATATTTCCTCAGGCGGTTAAGTCGAAGTTAAGTTATTGATCAGGTTCTCAAAATTATGCTCAAAAGTAAAATTTATTAGAATTGTGTGGAACTTCAATGACCACATAGATCTCATCGTTTTGAATCTGACGCAACTCGTTTCACGGAAAACTGACACCGTATGCTACCAGAAATGCATTATGTCCACTTTGTCAAACATGTAATTAAAAAAAATATGCAGGACAACCCAATCACCAATCCGTACAACTGATTGTTCATGTCCATGTGGTAGGGTGTCTGTACAAGTTTTACTTAGTCAATGGTCTCCATGGGAGAATGGTTTAGTGCCAAGTGGCATGATGGTATTGGTTGTGTGTTGAGAGTTTTTATTGGTATATTTGGGGGCCAACCACAGGTTGCCACATGGCCCAACCAGTGGCTTCCACATGGCAGCTCGAGCGCCACCAAAATATTAGGTCAAGTCCGAGCAGTAGTAGTGGAGGTCGAACCCGTGATCACCGAGCACCAAGCCAAAAACGTTACCATTGCGCCTCATGCTATGAATCTTATCATGCTATGAAAGCCATATGGTTTTGTTTTGATATAAATAGCACATTGGGGTGACAGGTCGGGGGTCTAGCCCTAGCCCTGGTCCCCACATAAGGGATGAGGACCAAGGGCAGGAGGCTAGCCCAACCCCTGCCCCCCCATAACAAAATTTGTCACATATTATGATAAGGTCCTTATGACCACAACATAGACCACTGCCATCGTTAATCGCTAATGGAGAACACTGCTAACCGCACCATGTGTCCATGTCAACATTTAATGTCGGTGGTTAGCCCTAACTACCCGATGTTTAATATAAAAAAATATTAATAAACCATAAAGGTGTTAGAGAGAAAATTGATGCCCTGAAAATTTTGCCTTGTCTTTAGCATAATTGGTGTTCTGATAGTGTTTTTTGGGGTGAAATTGTGGGTTCAATGCCGGATTTTGGGGAAAATGTGGAACGAATAATGGAGAAACTAAGGGAAGTCATAACTTGATGAGTTTTTTGCCAAATTAGATGCAGAAAGATACTATGAAGAGATTTTTTTTGGAATTTTGGAGCTGATGGAATAGGTTGAATAGTTGTTTGAGCATTGTAACACATGTAATCACACTTTTGAGCATAATGGAAGAGGGCTAAGCCATTAGAAGCTTGACCTTTGTTGCTTGATTTGTTAGTTATGCTAAGTTTCTCATGAAGTTCACATAAAAACACATATTAAAAATCATATTAAACTTGTAATTAACCTCTCAATCTTCAAGAAATTTGTTACTATTCTGAATTGATCTTTGCATGTCAAAAATAATATTCTCATTGAGATCAAGTTGGTATTATAGCACTATTTTTACTTGCACAAGGAGGATTGATTTGTTTTGCAAGTGTTTAAATGCTTACAAAGTTGAAGCTCAAGAGGGGATAAGGCAAGCTTGTGGGTGTAGGTTCTCTAGTTGGAGAAAGGATAAGGATGGCACAATTTCCACAATATCCACCAAAAGATTCACCTTCAATTAAATTAGAAGCTTCATTAATCATGTCTCATGAAGGAGGAATTGGTAACATGTCATAGGATGAGAAGGATTTAAGGAAGGATTTATTTGACATGACAGAGAGGGTGAATGTCCTCTATGAAGAGAGGAACACAAGATTGTAGGGTGAAATATCTAGGCCTCCAACAAGAGAGGTTTATACAGGAGGAGGAGGTATTGGAAATGGTGATAAGCCACCATATACTCCACCATCATCATCACCACCATATTCATGTTGATCTTAATCCTCTTCCACTACTAGAACTCTTACACATACTCATCAACCAATGAAAAAATGAATAGGTAAACAACCCTTTTTAAAACTTGATATTAAATTTAATTTTCCTATGTATAATGGTGAAGTGAATTCAAAGAAACTTGAAAATTGGGTTCTTCAGTTGGAGGTATATTATGGGATTCAAAACCTTTAATATTATGATATAAAGATTCAGATAGATTCCTTGAGACTAGAGGGTGAAACACTAGTATGGTGGGAAGCTAAGACACAAGATGAGATTAAAAATCATGGTAATATCACACTCTCTTGGTCTAATTTCATTTTTGCAATTAAAATAAAATTTTACCCTCTAGCATATATGCAAAAAGACATCATGAATTAGCAGAAATTCAAACAACTTAAGGCTCAAAGTGTGCAATATTACACCCAAGAATTCAGAAGAAGAGCTCTTATGTTAGGTGTTTATTTGAATTCACAAGACACGTTTCTGAAGTATATAGGGGGTTTTCATAGATACCTAAGTAATATTATCCGTATTTTCAGTCCCATTAGTCTAGATGAGGTTTTTGTGCAAGACACTCACATTGAGGCAAGAGGGAAAAATATTCGAGAAGAGGGTAAAAAGAATCCATATAAGGGTGGAGAGAAAGGAAAGGATTTCAAAGAAAAAGAAAAAAAAATCAGCCATAAAAAATGAAGGATAGAAATTGATATGTAAGCATTGTTCCAAAGAGGGTCGTGAAGAATACCATTGTTGGAAGCTTCATCCAGAGATGAAGCCAAAAAATTCAACAAAAAAGTGAAGGAAAATACAATTGCAATCACTCAATAGGATTTGGTGTTCGAATCGGGTGATGAAACTAAAATCACAACCATGGGGATAAAAGGAAATAGCTCATTTACTAGCACAATCACTTCTAATTGTTACACTAGCAGCTCAAATGAAGAATCTAGAATTGAACTGTTTCATGTGAGGATTGTCTGAAAACATTAAAAAATAGACACACTATTTGATAGCGGGTCTCAAGAAAACCTGATATCTAAATACTTAGTCAATAAAATTAATCTAAAACCATACCTCATCCCAATCCATATCCACTAGGTTGGATATGCAAGCACGTGAATTTAAAGGTTATAAGAAAGTGTATTTTCCTATTTGCAATCACTACAAACTTCATTAACAAAGTGGAATTAGATGTGGTGTCACTTGACATTTCGAGGATTTTTTTGGGAAGAAATTACCTCTATGATAGAAAGGAAATCTTATATGACCATGACAATAAATACCACTTGTTAAAATATGGTGCATAGTACATTGTGAGAGCCCATCGCAAGAAACTAAATCTGCTATTAGTTAATGCAGGGAAAAAGAGAAAGCTAGTAAATTCAAGCAAAAATTTAGTGCTTCTTATGATCAAACCCAACATTGATGATTATTAGGAAGCATTTCAGGCTTGTAATAAAAGTTTCAATTCTGATTTGGTTTATGTAATTAACCATGATGGTAATTTTTTTGAGGATGTGAAGGGTTTACCTCTCAAGAAGAATGGAATCCCACATGAAAACTACAAAAATACCAAAGAAAATACAAAAGTTGTTGAACAATGGAATCACTCAACCATGTGTTCCACGATGTAGTGCACCTATGGTTTTGGTGCCCAAAAATAATGGAAAACATTTTATTGTGAGTGACAAAAGAAGTGGATTTCTTCAAAGAAGATTTGTTGAAGGAGATATATGGAAGACAACATTTAACATTAAACAAGATTTTCTTGAATGGATTATTATATTTATGGTCTTTTCCATGCTCCTACTACTTTCATGCATATGAAGAATGATGAATTGGAGCCATTTATAGATGTGATATCCCACTTGTAGGACATTATCATTTTTAGAAAAATTCATTATGAACATGTCATGTATGGGAGAAAAATACTTGATGTTTTAAGGCATCAACATTTCTTTTTGAAGATGTGAAAGTATGAGTTGGGTAAAAGTTATTTGATGTAGTTGGGCTATAATGTTGGAGGAGGTATGTTGAAGGAAGACCTATCCATGTGTTAGGTCCCTATATTACTAGTATAGTCCCTTATTATTGTTATTTTAACCCCCTTATTGTTATTATTGTACCCCTGTAACCCCCATATTGTTGTTATTGTGCCCTTAAATTATTATTGTTAGGTCAGCTAGGATTACATTGTGGCCCCATGGACTCCTATATATAGAAAGGAGGTTTTGTAATTTGTATCATCCAAGAATTTTTCATTCATGTAATGTATTGGAGGTTTCCCCCTTGAAGTGGCTTATTTATAAGGAATTGATATCTCTTTTCTTCTATTTTTGAAGTTGGTTTCAAAACATTTGGTATCAGAGCTTTGGATTCTATGGTTTTGCTGCTCCAAACAGGTCATCGTGGAATTTTCTCTATACATTATTTTATATGAAGGTTCAGAAGTTGAAATTTGTAGAGTGCGAAGCTAAATTCCTGAGGAACATGGTCACAACATTTCAAAACTTGGTTCACAATATTTTTAGAGATATGATCTGTTTAAGTTAGGGCTTTTTGCAGGCTCCTGAATTTCACTTAAAAATTTCATTGTGGAATTTTTGCTATACCATGTTTTATACAAAGGTTTAGAAGCTGAAATGTTTAGAGAGAAAATCAGAAATCCTGAGGAACACTGTCGCAAAATTTTATAGCTTGGTTTACAATATTTTTGGAGATATGATCTGTGGAACGTACGTCTTTTTCAGGCTCCCGAATTTCATATCAAAGAGGTGATCGTGGGACAATATTCATAACTCTCTCGCTGAGAATCGGATTGAAATTTTGTAAAAAGTGACTCGAAGTAAACAACATGTAGTTTCCTGTGTATAAATTTCAAAGCCAAAAGGAGCAAACAGTGACATGTGACAAGTCATACAAGTTCCCTCTATTGAACCAGTCTATAATTAGGCGATTGTGGGAGATTGGACATAACTTTTCCTTGAAGAATTCAAATAAATTCAGACCTATGGCATTTCAAAGAATCTTTAGAGGACTACTACGGGGCTGAATTTCACATATTGAGGATCTACAAGTATAGAGATAAGTCAATTTCAATATCGAGCTCCTCAAAAGCAAGTAAAAGGTGTGTATTTTTGTTTCCAAATTGCAGAAGTCTTGTTTGAAGAATCAAGTTGAATTGATTCCAAGGGAATATTGTAGAATAGATATTAGTATTGGATTCTCAAATGGCCCATAAAAAGAATTCAACACCCATTAATCCTTTAGAAGGCTTTACTGTGACTCATGAAGATGAATAATGGCAACATTACATATGAAAATTACAAGATCAAGTGCAACAAATTTCGCTCTCGCAAAGAACAACAAAAAATAACATGGAATTTTTCAAGAAAGGCGTGGAAACTAAGATGGATGGTTTGAAGAAAGACGTGGAATATAATATGGATGGCATGGAAGCTGGCATCAAATCTAAGATGGATGACATGGAATCTAAGATGGAAAACATGAAGAATGATCTAAAAGCAGACATGGAAGGTTTGAAAAAGTTGATACAAGAAATTTTTCCTAATGGTGAAAAGATAGTAGACGAAACTCATGATGAGAAAAAAATAAATGTTAATCATGATTTCATAAACTCTAATTTTGAAGGGAAGAACCACCATATTCCAAAAATGGATATGAGGAATTTTAATGGAAACGATCCTATAACATGGATACTACAGATGGGGCAATATTTTGATCTCAATAGTGTGCAAAACACACAAAAGGTACGCATTGCAACTTTACATTTGGAACAAAATACTTTTGTATGGTATCGATGGCTTTGCTCCCGTAAAAAAATTGTCACTTGGTCAATTTTTATGGAGGAAATGATAGCACATTATGAGGATACAACGAGCAACACTTTCTTTAGCCAATTGATAAATCTCAAACAAAAGTGTTCAATGGGGGAGCACATTGAGGACTTCCAAAAATTGAATATAAGGGTAACTGATATTCCAGAGGAACACATGATTGATCTCTTCGTAGGTACTTTAAAGGATAACATCCAACATTAAGTTCGAGTTTTGGAACCTGATTCATTGGAGAAGACATTCAAGTTGGCAAGAAAAATTTAATGTAAAAGTATGGCGACAAGGAAGCCTATCACTCACTTTTATAAAGATGGAAGTGTTGCTGCTCCTAGATTTCCACAACCTACAAGGTTGACACCACAACAATTGGAAGAAAAAATAGCAAAAGGGATTTTCTATAGTTGTGATAACAAATAACTAAAGGTCATAAGTTTGCTAAGAAGAAATTATTTTACATAGATTGTGAAGAGGAAGAAGAAAATGAACAAGAATCTTCAAAGGAAGAGGATATACACCAGAAACCAGCCCTAGAAGAGGAAGAAATGTGTCCAACCATATCATGTAATGCATTGGCAAGAATTACCACTCCTTAAAATCTCAAGGTAGAAGGACATATAAAGAAGAAAAAGGTAATAGTGTTGATTGATTCAGGTAGCACCCATAATTTTATTCATTGTAAGGTAGCCAAGGAATTGAATTGTTTCCTATACCCCACACTAGAATGTCAAGTGATGGTTGCAAATGGAGGAAGTATAAATTGCTCTGGAAAATGCCATAATATCAAGCTAACCATGGGGGAGTATGTATTGAATATTCCAATGCTTTCCATTCCTATGGGAGGTGTTGATGTTTTACAAGGAGTATAATGGTTACAATATTTGGGGACGGTAGCTTTTAATTTTCAAGAACTTTTCTTGAAATTTTTTTCATAAGGAAAGGAAGTCCAATTATGCGGTATTGCAGGGAATCTGGGAAATATAATAAGCTCTAATGTCATGAGAAAGCTTCTAAATAAATAACAACGAGGCGTAATTACACGATTATGCTCACTAGAAGTTCCAACATAAAAATCATCTATTTCTGCAGATCTCCAAAAAGTCTTCATGATCATGATCATGCTATTCATTTGATTCCAGGAGGTGTTCCTCCAAAAATTTGGCCTTATAGATATTCTTATGTCCAAAAGAGCGGAATTGAACGTATGATTGTAGAAATGTTAGAGGTAGGTATAATTCAACCTATTCAAAGTTCTTTCTCTACTCCTGTAGTATTGGTACACAAGAAGGATGGATCATGGCGCATGTGTCCAGATTATAGGGAGCTCAATAAGCTCACCATTAAAGATAAATTTCCCATTCCTATGATTGATGAATTATTGGATGAATTACATGGATAAATTTATTTTACCAAGTTGGATCTTCATTTAGGATATCATCAAATTAGAATTAAGACTAAATATATTCCAAAAACAACATTTTGAACTCATGAGAGTCATTATGAATTTTTGGTCATGCCTTTTGGCCTTACCAATGCACCTTCTACATTTCAAGGGTTGATGAATTCCATTTTCAAACCCTTCCTTAGAAAAATTGTGCTATTATTTTTTGATGATATACTAATCTACAACAGGTCTTGGAAGGATGTTCAACATGTTGACAGGGTGCTCAAACTATTGCAGGAGAAAAAATTATATGCAAAAACATCCAAATGTTTCTTTGGAGCGTTGGGCCATAATTGTAATCTACAGATAAATTACACTTCCCTAGGTAGGTGTTAGCCTATAACAACAGGTGAAAGACTATACTACCATTTCTCCTAACTCAGAATAGATACACAGAGAGGATTGGATGCTTACTTGTTTCAGTCGCTTCCAAATGGCTCCTTTCTGTCGCTTCCACTACAGCTTCAAATTCAACCAGTTTCAAATAGTTGAATGCTTCCTACAAAAAATAACACTGAAATAGTAGAATATGCAATAATATAGATATCTATTCAATCTAGTTAGCTAAATCAGTTAAGCATAAACTACATTCATCAACTAAGATCTTGCAATATGGAAAATAAAAGTAAACATGGATGCATGTAGGGAAAAACAAGAATTACTCTTTATTGATGATAGAAGGAGAGGTTACAACCTAGTGACTGATTTGAACTAACCTTCCAGCAGAGTTCCCAAGTCTCATCACATCATAAATCTCTCAGCAGTTCCACTAATCAAACTCTCTATTGAAAATTCTCCAGCATTTCCCTACTCAAATTCTTCCTCCTGAACACTTAGATCTGTGATCAATTTATAGATTAACAGTAGGTTGTTTTGTAATCAATAACATTCCAAAAATAGGCAAGACATGTTTCCATTCATGTAGATGTCAAATGGACACTTGGATCTGAAGCTTGACACATGTGAGCCCTTCTAGAAGACACTGGCCAAGTGGAGATTTCGGAACAATGGGAATTTCACTCCCAATGTGACCAACGCAGCTTTGAATGTCAGGAAGTGCTTTGTAGAGCAGCCTTGAATGGATCTACCTGCATATGAAATGCACTTAGGCCCTTTAGAGCCTGCGTTGGTGAGCTCCCACATGTTTAACAATAAGCTTCAAACCATGGAAAATCCTTGCTTGATGAAAGTCTTGTTTGATGCATGTTGTTTCCTGTCTTAGGGCATATAGCAACTGAGATAATAGGGTATGATAAACCCTTGATCATCAATCCTGGAGATGATGCCCTGTTAACCAGGTCATTAGGAATGGTGCCCAAATTGACCTATAACAATTTCCCCCTAAAGCATGCGATCCAAATAATAAGAACATTTGATTGAGATTATTTACACTGTGATGAGCCTGGAAACAAAGAGAAATGGTCACTTGCATCAATATTACAATACATTACATCATGATATATCCTCTATTGATCATAATTGTTGAGGGTCGGCATTCCCATAGTCAGCACATAAAACAATCTAATAACATGTACATGTTACACAACATTTTGTCACCGTCCCTGCAATCCCTTGTCCCGTACATTATAGGACTATTCCTGTGACCTGTGAACAGTAAAATGTCCTGAAACCACCCTCATGGCATCCAATTTCATAAGGAAAAAAATTCTCCTAAAGAAAATTTCCTCTAAAAAACCCTAAAAGGAGATGTTTTAGCCTTGGCATGACTAGCCAGTTCATCCCTCGCGCCAATGGGGGAAATATACACTAGAGGGCACGCCAAATAGCACTATGTCCCTGTGTTTCACTCGGGCCAAGCTTATTAAGGGATGATTTTTAAAAATAAATTGGGTATTGTTCTCTCTTTCATTCAAGTTTCTCTTTGTGTCACTCCAAGCCTAGATTACATGGTTTGTGTGAGTGTTTTTTAGAAATTCTTCTTTGTTTTGAGGGATTTCATCATCAGTTTGAGTCTTAATTGTGTGCATTTCTATTGAGTGAACTTGTTTGTTTCATCTCTCTCACTATCATTTCTTGAATTGGTGTTTTCATTCATTTAGTGCATTTTATCTAAAATATTGAAAAATAAAAAAACAAATTTATTTTCATGTTGATTAGCCTAGTGAAAATTGAAAGCTCTTTTACATTACTAGTGTTATATAACTTTAAGAGTGAAGTTTTCTAATTTCATTAGCTTGCATTGGAAACAGTAGTGAATGTTTTTATGCCTTTCACTTTGTTGTCATTTTAAAATCTCTCAACTCCCCTGTAGATAGCTCTTCATTGAACATAATGATGTTTTGTGGCATGTATTTTGCATTTAGAGGTTTTATGAGATCCAACATTCGATAGGGCCTGGAAATTGAAATGTAAATTGAAGATCAACTTTAAAATTTACTGAATTAACCTAAGGCAACATTGAGACATTAACATAACATCTAGTAGTCTAATGTAGAGATGCGTTCCAGTGTCTTTAAACCTATTAGTTGTCGCTCGCCATCTGGCTAAAGACAACGCTAGTACGGACTTGTTCTCCCCGTACCATCACGTATATAAAGCGAGACCCCATTAGGTTGCAATACTTTATCTGTAGGAAGCTGAGTCTACCAAATTTTACCCGTGATACACCGGAAAAAACATTTGGGGAGATTACCTACATGTACGTCAATTCCTTGGTTGATTTCTCTTTCATTTTTACAAATGTGTATATGGCAGTTCACGGATATCTAGTACACCCTTTTACCTAGATTACCAGAGCAATCACTTTGATCTTTACTGACTCTTTTAACTAAAAATATCATCAAGCTATTGTCCTTTCAAGCTCGTGTCCAACCTAAAATCAATAGAGTCACCTATTTCTTGTTTCTTGACTCTTAAAATATGAAACATCAGAGTCTGGTTTCAGTGTCTTAAAAATTAATCGGCCACGAAATATTCTTGGTTAGAATTTTTGTCCTTAGTGTTTTATTTCAAGGTCATTTCTGATGGCAACTTTTCCATATTTCACCAACCAAGGAATCCTCTTTGATGGGAATCTTGGTCCTTTTCCTACTTTTGGGAATTTTGGAGCTCCTTATATGGAAACATTGTCCCTTCCTGGGTTAACTGTTGGTTTGCCTGTTTGGTTATTTTCGACCTTGGTGGTCCCCAATGCCTTGATATCTATTCAACCATCTCCTCAACCTGAACAACGTCATGTTGATGTCAAGGTGGAACTCTCCCCATCTTTTCCTATTTCTGCATCCTCCTCTTCTACTTCACCTGGTGAAAGTCTCGATTCAAGTAACCAGGTGGCTAAGAAGAAGAAGAAGAAGACAAAGAAAGAGAAGTCTGATAAGAGATAGGATAAGGCTATAACTTCTGCTTCTAAAAAACCTTCTCTCTATGAACCTTCCAACCCTTCATGGAAATTTAAATTCCCTTGCATGTTGTGCACAAGAAACCATCTTCTTCAAGATTTCCCTGACATTCCCAAGGTGCTCAAAGTATGGTCCAATGGTCATCCGCCGTTGCCTTTGGCTTCCAGGAGTCAGGTTGGGGGCATGTATTCAACTAGTGCTGGTAAAGCTCCTAAGAAGTAGGGTAAGCTTGCTAATCCCTGTAAGTTGTGTGAAGGGCATCATTCCATTCAACGTTTTCCATATATGGATGAAGCCAAGAGAGTTTTGGACAACTCAATTTTTATTGCACCGTGCCTTCCAACTGGTTACAAATAGCTTTCTTTGAGTCCTTCAACAATTGATTCAATGATCAGTAAAGAGTCATCCTTGCTTGATCCCGCTCCCCCAGAAATTCAAATTCATGAATCCATCCCTGACCAACCATTGGTCGTGGGATCTATTGATCTGGTTCCGTGTGTGGTGCACCGGGTCTTTTTCGTCGAGAGTGGATCTCACATCCCTTAGGTTCTTCTTGTTTCTTCAAATTCCTTAGACTTGGAGAAAGATTCTCCTGTCCCTATATCTCAGGAAGTTATTCCTCTACCTCCCATGATGGAGGTCTCGAAGGATACTCCTTCTGCCTCCATGATGGAGGTGGCAGAGGATGCTCCTTCTTCTCCCATAACACCAGGGGAAGACCATCCAAATTCGATGGTAGCCCCTCCAAGTAGTTTGGTTGCTTCCTCCAATTGGGGTCGATTTGGAGGCTATCGCCTTCCTTATTATGTGCCCTTTGAGATCATGGTACAGGCCTTCCATCTGGTTGTACCCAGAACCATTATAGATGAAGGTGCATATGTCAGTATTTTGTCTTCAACTACTTGGCAAGTGGTTGGTTCACCTCCGCTTGTGCCTGTTACGTAGAATCTCTTGGCATTTAATACAGGAACTAGTCAACCGTTAGGGATCCTTCCGAAGTTTCCTCTTACTTTGGGAGGGAAAACCGTCCATATGGACGTGATTATTTTTCCTAGCCCCTTGGACTTTAATTTACTCCTGGGCTGTGATTATACTTATGCCATGGGAGCGCTTGTCTCCTCCCACTTTCATGTGATGTGTTTTCCGCACCAAGGTCGGATCGTGACCATCGATCAACTCGCGTTCTTTGGTCCTAATATGGCAGCTATTCCACCATCATCCGTGTCGAATCTTTATCCGTCTATTGTATCTTCCCCACCACAAGTTAATTATGTGGCTACCTATCCCGTTCCCACATTCAGTGATAGTGCCGTTGTGCATCAGGTGTTGGGGGCATTAGGTCCTGATTTCTGAGATGTTTTTCTCCCATCAGATGAGAACCTCTTGGAAGCCATGACTTCTTAATCATCATGATGAGTTTTCTTCGCAGCAAATTTCATTTTCTTGTGTCAATATCATTAAAAAATGAAGCAAGGTGTCTGGAGCATAGTTCATTTCCTTGTGTCAAGCTCATTAAAAAATGAAACAAGGTGTTCCAAGGATAGTTTGTCTTCTGTATCAACCTCATTAAAAAATGAAACATGGTAATCTGAGGATAGTTCTTTTAATGTGCCAACCTCATTAAAACAATTAAACACGTTCCCGTTCAATTCGAGTCTTTGATCAAATCTGGTAAAATCCTAGTCGAGTCTTTATCTTGATCTCGTAAATTGAAACTTTACTCCATCTTCCTTTCATATGGATTGAATCTTGGGGGGCATGTACCTCGAATTGATTCACTATGTTTGGGCCATGCAAAATTTTTGAAGCATAGTTTGTTTTTGTTTCAAGCTTGTGTAAAAATGAAACCAGTTCCAAGCATAGTTTATCTTTGTTTCAAGCTTGTGTAAAAATGAAATCAACTTCAAGCAGATTTTTCTGATTTCAAGCTTGTGTAAAAATGAAACCATTCTTATTTTACCTCTCGTGATTTCCATTTTATCAGCCTGTTTTGCTAGATGACCCTTGGTTTTCTCATTCCACTGTCACTATCTACTTGGCCAATCATATGCCTTCACTTGGTTGTTTTACCCATTCCTAAGGAACCGCTTTGATGAGTGGTCCTGTTAGCTAGCCTTTTGACCTTTAATTTTTATGAGTAGTTCCACCATTACCGGAACCAGTTTCTACCCTTTATACCACTTGTTCCTCTAGGAGGAGTCATCTTTTAGCTCTTTTCTGACTCTCTAAAACTGAAAAGATTGTCGAGTTTCTTGTCATTTTGAACTCATTAAATTGGATGCGAAACAATATCTAGCCAGTATGCGTTTACCCCTTTTTTGGGTTGGGGTAGATTATATACGAAAAAGGAATACCCTAGCCTATCGCGACTAGGAGGTTCTCTCAGACATAGTTTTCTACCTTTTCGGATCTGCGAGACTATCTATGAAAAGGGACTGCTGGATTTTTATTTTTCGTTGTCTTTTCAAACTCTCTAAACATGAAAAGGCATTGATTTATTCCTTTGTTAGACTCGTTAAAAACATATGACATCAGACTACATTGTAATGATGATACTCAAGTTCCTCCTTCCTAGGGATTGTAAAATTTATTAGGTTGGATTTGTCTGAAGGACAAAATTATATGTCAAGAATATGGTATCCTCTTCAAGCTTGTGTAAAAATAAAGAGGTACTCACCAGAAATGGTGGGAAAAAATGGAACCAGTATCACCATCATGTTGGTATAATGTCGCTCTTGAACACAACATTTGTCTACATTCGTGTAGGGTTGGGGATATCTCATCTAGTTCTTTGCATGCCTCCATGGGTTTGGGTAATCTCTTTTGACAGCTCATCTTCTCTTTTCCACGTCATCATGACCTCAGATCCTTTGATGTAAAATACTGCCAAATTCAGTGTCGTGTCACCAATATGTTCAAGAGAAGTTGGCCTCTGTAGTTTTCAACCTCCCTTTGATTCTCTATTGATCTTGATTCACAAACATCATGTTCCTCTGTCTCGTGTCGATGATGTGGGAAACACTATGGCTCACCTTCGATCAAGCTCACTTCCTGTCGATTTCAGCTCATTATCCAAGAAGCTAATCTAAAGACTTCCTTCAAGTACCTTGGAGCATGCATGCCTCAATGGCAGGTTATTTGCATTCGACACAAGGTTTTCATTATTGGCCTTCGATTGGATGATTCTGTGGGTGTTTGATGCCAGCTCACTATTCACATTTCATGGATTGTACCTATAGTACCTTGAGGGCCATCTTCATTATTGGTGGTTCCTCTCATGTTTGTTAATGACTTTTATTATTGGCTGGTAATCAAACGATGTTCTTGCATGTTCGACTTCAACTCACTTATTCACATGGTCGGACTTGTACTCTATTTGGGTCGAGATGGAGTGGAAGACCCTAGATTTTTTCTGATGAAATCCACACTGCAGATTCTTTGTGGATTATCATGATTAGTTACGTGACTCAATTGATTGGATGGCTGCGACCATACCTGAGTCTACTTGTTGATCCTTCTTTACTGGATGGCTGCATCCATACCTTGGATCCTGGTTATTGTACACTCTATTATGGATGGTTGTGCCCATACCACATATCATGTATCAGAGATATCAGTTGTACTTGTATTTGCAGGTCTTTCGATGGAAATGTTTTCAGTTTGGCATGTTCTCATAAAGCATTTCACCCCTCCCTCTTTCTCGGACCTCATGCTTTAGGGGGCATCTGTTACATAGAATTTTGTCACCATCCCTACAATCCCTTGTCCTGTACACTGGAGGAATATTCCCATGACCTGTGAATAGTAAAATGTCCTAAAACCACCCTCATGGCATCCTCTTGCATAAGGACAAACATTATCCTGAAGAACATTTCCTATGAAAAACCCTAAAAACAAATGTTTTAGCCTTGGCGCGACTAGCCAGTTCATCCCTCACGCCAATGGGGGAAATCTACAGTAGAGGGTGCGCCAACTGGTGCTCTATCCTTGTGTTTCAATCATGCCAAGCCTATTAAGGGATGTTTTTTAAAAATAAATGGCGGAATTTTGATTCTAACAAACTCCAAAATGAATCATCAAAAGGAGTTGAGTGGTTTGGCTCCGGATCTCCATGTATAGGAAGTGGTTTTCCACCTATCATGGAACCTTCCTAAGAGATAGGGCCTATCCCATGATTATAGTGATGCAAACTTCCTTTCCTCCATCTATAAAAGCTTTCCATCTCCATTAGCAAGCTAGCCGAATGATTGGGAGCTGAACTTGTAGGAAGGAAACTATAGCTGGACAACTATTGAGAGCCAAGCTGAAGAGAATCTTGTAAGAGAGAGATCTTCATCCAGATTCCCAACAGGATTTTTTGAGACATGCTCCACTGCAAGCCCCACCGAAGGAATATCATAGCATCAGAGAATTTGGTTGTAATCTCCATTTTGTCATTTATAATATAAGCGACTCTGATTTTGGTTCCATTCATGTGTTCATTTCTTTACATAATGCAATGAATTATATCCTCTCTGACTGATATATAGTTACATGCTTTAGATTTTACATTGTATTTCATTTTTTCCCTTCATGTGTATAGGTGTTCGGACATGTTGAACGAAAGGATCGTGATCTGTCAAGCAAGGGACGGGAAACATCATCTTTTCTCCAACGACAACTGCATGGGATTTGAGGTAGGCTAATCATTGCGATCTTTATCTTTTTGTAACTAGGAACCAACGTCATTGCGTGACTTGATTGTTGCTAGACCCAATATGGGCTAGTGGGATCACCTCTATCCGCAGAGGGGATTTTCCTCTTCAACAATACATAATTCAGAAATTTTACATTGGAATGTTGCCCAGATGCAGACACGCCGACAGCTATAGGCCCATGTTTGGATGACAATATATATGTAAGGTCACCATATAGATGATGTGTACAAGAATTCTAAAATCGTAGCCTATATGGTTGAAACTAGATCCGGGGTCTTCTTATCTCATTCACTCAATCATTCGGGTACAAGTCTAGATATACGAATATATGATTTGTCGTCAAACATGGAAAGACATCATTTGATTACCAATAAATAATGTGAGCTGTTAACAAACGTGAGAGAACGAAAATTAATGTAAATGGCCCTCAAGGTACTACAGTAAATTTCATAAGGCATGAATAGATGATTTGATGTCGAATGACAAACAAAATTTTTCGGTCAAAAGTCCAGAAGTGAGGATCTTGTCAATGTTGTAACAAGCCTCATGGTAATGTAATCTGATGTTTCTAAGTGAAATTCCTGGATATTGATTTGTAGTCGACAGGAAGTTACCTTATTGCAAAACTGGAGTTACTAATTCCAGAGACAAGGGTATGACTTGATATAGCAATTTTCAGGGATGACGGTCATGGAAATGAAGGTTTATGAGTATTGAAAATGGATGAGTTCTTAATCGCTGGATGGCTTCTCTTGAACATATTGGTGACACTGTGATGAGTTGGCATCATTGACCCAAAACTGAAGTGAAGGTATGATGAACCATAGGCTTGAATGAATCATCAAGATTATTACCCAACCTAAACAGTCACGGACATGGAGTGAAAGAAGTGTCATGTTCAAGAGTCACTTGCTACCAAAAAGAAACATTACTTGCTTTTCCCAAATTTTCCGTGGTCATTTTCCGACTTGTTCCTCTTTATTTGTTAACAAGCTTGAGGAGGATAACATTTTCTTGATCTATAATTCAACCCTTTCGGTGAATAAAGAATAAAGTATCGCTATTTAATAATTTAACGAGTCTAGTGATGAATGAAACTCGATACTTTCCATGATTGACAAGCCCGTCGCTATTTTATGTTTTAACGAGCTTAACGATAGTGATAGCCTGGTCCTTTTTCATGTTTAGAGAGTCTGAAAAAGAGGACAAAAGAGGAATCGAAACGTAATTTTTCATAAATTTTTCTCTCTGATCCGAAAAAGTGTAAAATAATATCTGAAAGAACCTCTTTGGTCATGTTTAACCAAGTTATTCCTTTTTCGTAAATAATCCATCTCAGTCTAGAAAAGGGTTAAACTTATACTGAGTAGATATCAATTCATTTACTTTAACTAGCTCGAAATGAAAAGTGCTCAGAAATATTTTCACATTATCGGAGTCTAAAAAGAGCTGAAAGAAGACTCCAGGGGTTCTTTTTTCGCTGTTATCGAAGCTCGAAAAAGAGATAAAAATATTCTTCAAATCATTTTTCGTTTTTAACAAAGCTTGAAAAATAAGGAGAAAAAGCATGCTTTGTGGTCAAGTCTTTCTTAAAATAAATCTGGAGGACTAACCTGTTCATCAGTTGTATTTCCTTTTCAGAAAAACATCAAATGGATTAAAAATACCTGTTTCATGATAAATTTAACTTGCAAGTAATTAAATGAATATATAAAGCAATTTCACTATTCATTTTTACCATTCCATAGTTACCATTTGCAGTTTGGAGCTCTGAACCTGATTTTTCCCCTAGACTTCAGTCGTTGATTGCAGTCGTTTCAGTGGATGGATTTCGTCACCGTTTGATCCAAGTCAGTAGTAAAAACCTTCTCTTTCTTTCACTATTCATTTCATTACCATTCCTTGCAATTTTTTAGGGTTTTGAGGCCCCTAGGGTAGATTTTGCCAAAATTAAGGGAAAAACACCCCTGAATGTTGAAACCTACATTGCATAGTAGGTACAGTGAAGTGTACCTACATGTTCAATGCACTGTCTCAACCCAGGGAGTGCATTAGGCGTAGTTGAAGTTTTTGGTTTTCATGTTATGTCCAAAATTTGCCTAGTTTTTTGCAATGAATGGTATCTAATGGACATTATGGTTGTTTTTTAAGTTTCCATTGAATTATAATGATGATTACATGGAGAGAAAGAGAACATGAAGAACAATATATGATTTACTTGAATGATCCGGGTACTGTAAGAGCTTTAAGAGATTGTGGGCTGCTTAAGTACTTCAAACTGTCGGGAATGAGGCAACAAATAGAACTCCTAGAATTCCTTGTTCGAGCATGGGATCCAGTGATAGAGTAATTTCACATAAAAAATCAAGTGTTTTCCATAACAATTGAGGATGTGTATTTTCTCACAGGTTTGTCAAGGAGAGGTTTTCCCATTTCACTCATAGGATCTACCATTGGAGGAGAGACAATGAGGGATTGTGTTATGTTCTATTTCTATCCAGTGTCAGAACATACCAAAGATGGAAAAATAAACATCTGTGATGTCAGGGATTTTCCTTCAAGGACCATCCTATTCACGATTGCTAAACTAGATGGCACCATTACATTCCATGTAGCAAACAGATCATATATGCAGTATGCATTGGAATGTTTAGAACCAACAATTTTCAACTGGTCTGAAGCTATTATATCTCAGATAAAGGAAAAAATAAATAATGAAAAGGGAGGAGGGAAGAAAAATTTCAGTTATGGTTCCATCCTTATCTCTTTTTATTTGGAATGGATTCCACTGATGCAGCCACAACATGTAACATTGGATATATCTAGTCCTAGAGATCCCAAATGCAGAGATGGGTAGAAATCATGGGCCGGCATTCAGGCCAATTGACCCTTGTGTTATCAATTGCATTCTTTGCCTGGTTCAGGTGATAGATTATCACCATCGATGAGTATGCATATGCAGACGTCAACTTCCGAGGAGATCCAGATCTAGTTTTACCAGAAGGCACTCAGTGGGGTGCAAAAGGTAAGATTGATTTGACCATGTTTTTCAATTTTTATAGGGTTTATACAAATTATTTTGTGTTTTGATTTCTTTCCAAGACTAAACTAAATGTTTTAATGTAATGTAGATATCGGTCGCGTTCAACCAGTACAGGAAACAAAGCATGAAGCGGATGCACTAGTAGAGAGGGCTGTCGAGAGAGCAGTCCTTCAGGACCTTTATATGGCTGAGACTCTTGCCGAGCTCCAGCAACACATAGAGGGGTTGACCTTCGAGATTTTGGATTGCTGGATCGAAGAGCTTCCCATGCGATTGCAGAAACACACAATTGGGGTTCCTAACCATTGGATGTGGTTGCTCCGTAGGATTGCTAGATCTATAGCGTGCTATCATGAGAACCATTAGTTTACTTACGAATTTTTGCATACATTTTGAGGTCATATGACCAACGTGTCTTGGGCACAATTTTTTAAAAAACCTATAAATATCTATCTATATGTTTTCAGAGTTTTTTATCTGTTTAATGCACAATCCTATTCAATGATGTGAATGTTTTCTTTACCTATGTCGTAAATTTTTGTCTAAAACTTGATAAGCTAATGAATCAGTTAAAGTGTTCAGATTTCTAGAAATGTGTTGATATTGAATGAAATCAAAATGTCTCTCCAAAAGTCGAACTCTAAGAAACAATCTAAGTAGTGTTGGATTTGTAACAATATAACTACTACTAAGTTGTAGTAACACAAGTTGTGAGTCTAACCTTATGATTATGCGGTTAATACCAAATGAAATGGCATCAGAGAGAATTTCAATTAACGCGCTATACTCGGCGATATTATTCGTCGATCGACCAATAAAAATCCCTTGAAAACACACTAACTCACTGTTCGGAGGGAAAATGGCCCATGCTGCAGAGGATAGATACTGCATACTATGACTAGCACCATCAGCATATCCAACAAATGGTTACGAATATTTAGTTATCTTCGATGAAATTTAAAGTGGATTACTAACATAAAAAAATTCTAAAATACAAATTAAGATAGTGAATGCAAATCAACAGCATAGAAACAATATAATACAAAAAATTACCATGCTCATGATTAAGCATAGTAACGTTTCAAATACAACCGATTTCTAGGCTATGCCAATGGAATTCCATCGTAATAAACTAACTCGTAGGTGCCCTTAGCAAGAAATATTTTGAAAATATAGGGGCCATGCCATAATGGCTCGAATTTCCCTGTACCTATTACATCAGCTTCCTGGTCGTAAAGAAGGACCAAGTCGCCCTCTAAGTAAATGCGAGGCTGGAAATTTTTGTCATATTGCACCTTTATACGTCTCTTATGCACTTCATTGGCCAATTGGGCTTCAAGACACGTTTGATCTATATGGATGAGGTTAAGGAGACATGCTTCTTATTCTAAGGTGTTAGGTAACAAGTCTATCATGAGTTTTAACGATGATATTTCACATTGGATTGGTAAGATAACTTCCAGACCATACACCAATTGAAAAGTAGTAAATTCGGTTGCATTTCTCAGCGCGGTTTGATACTCCCACAAGGTAGAGTACAGTATCAAGTGCCAGTTCCTTTTACAGACTCTTATCATTTTTTGAAGCATTCGTTTAATAATTTTGTTAATAGCCTCAACTTATCCATTTGATTGTGGATAATAAGGAGTAGAATTATCATGTGACAATCCTAACTTGGCTGTCAATTTAGACCTCATATGGTTGCAAAAATTCTTCCCATGATCTGTAAATATAGCCTGTGGGACCCCAAACTTTGCAATGACGTGATTGAAGAAAAAAATGCAGTTGCTTGTCCTATGTTATTGAACGTAGGCATCGCTTCGGCCCATTTGGTAAAATAGTCGACTGAGACAATAATATAACCATGCCCCCCGGATGAAGGAGGGTTACAGGTCATGAAATCAATACCCCATTTTGTAAATGGTCCAGCAAAGACAACATGATGCATTGGTGCTGGCGATTTGTGGATTTTACGGTCATAAATCTGGCATGCATGACAACTTTTGACTGCGAGGATAAAATATCGAAAAATAGTAGGACAAAAGTAACCGGCACGAAGTATCTTCTGCGCGGTAGCATAACCAGATAAATTTCCACCACAAGCTCTAGCATGGCAATCATTTAACACTTTTTTGGCCTCCTCGTGAGTGAGGCACCTCCTTAAAATGGTATCGACACCACGATGATAAAGTGTAGCGTCGATGATCAGATAATATTTGGCTTGTTATCGAATACATCACTAATCAGAGCGAGAGGTAATAGGTAGAAAATTTTGGGTTTGGATATCAATGATAAAATCTCCATACCGGGGATCAGATGATCTGAACAGAAATAAAGACTCTTCTAGAATATATGGTTTCGACGTAGTTGTAGTACTGTCACAGGGAAGGTCACAGAGAAGCTCAGCCAAAACTAAAGACTTCTTTGACATGGACTTGATGAATTCCAAATCAAATTCCTGAAACATGATGATCCATTTTGAATATTTTCCCCCAGAAATTGACGTGATAAGATGTAAATCATGGGGATGGAATCCGAAACTATTGTTGTTTTTTGGAGCAGGATATAATGGAGAAATATTTGGACAGCTTGAACAGCTTCCAAGGCAAGCTTTTCTATGTACGATTACTTAACTTCTGTATCATTGAGATTATGACTCAAATAATAGATCAGATGTTCAATTCCTTCTTCTACTTGGACCAAAACCATATAAATGGTTGTTTCAACCATGGAAATATATAGGAAATAATCATTTTGATAATTTTGAGGATACATTAATGACGCTCGGACAAGATGGTCCTTCACAGCATCAAAAGAAGCTTGCACAACTTGGTCCCAATGGAAGGAAACCCCATTTTTCAATAATCGAGTAAATCCATTAGCCATTTCGACGTAGATTGGAATGAACCTTCTCAGGAAGTTAGGCTTTCCTTGAATTTTATTTATCTGAAGTAGGTTTGATGGTGCAGAAAAATTAAAAATGGCATGTACCTTTTGTGGGTCTATTCAAATTCCTTCTTTTGAGACTACGAATCTGAGCAATCGACCAGAACCAACACAAAACACACATTTATGTTGATTGAGGCGTATCTTGTAGTGTCGACAGCGTAAGAAAATGGCTCTCAATGCATCGGGTGATTAGTCTATTTTCATCAATGTGTTGGTAAATAATCTAGATATGGTTGAAAAATGTGCTTGATGTCATTGAAAGCATAATCCATTGCTCTCTGAAAAGTTTCCCCAACGTTATTTAAGCCAAACAGGAGTTTCCGATATGCGAATGTGCCTCAGGGACAGATGAACGATGTCTTATGTTGGTCATCTGGGCAGATATTTATTTGATTGTAGCCGAAAAATCCATCCATGAAAGAAAATATTTCACATCCAGCACAATCGTCAATAATCTGGTCGATAAAGGGAGTAGGATAGTTGTCTTTGGGACAAGCCTGATTAAAATCCCGATAATCGACACACACTCTAATGGTTCCTTGTTTTTCATAACAGGAACGATATTGGAAACCCACTCAGTTAGTGGAACAGGGTAAATGAAACCAGCACAAAAACGCTTTTCAAATTCTACTTTGATGGAAGTGGCCTTGTTTGGAGGAACATGACGAAGTCGTTGACGCACTAGTTTGACATCAGGATACATATTAATAGTGTGTTCAACTATACTAGTATCTATGCCTGGCATTTCCTCGTAAGACCAAGCGAATACATCATGAAATTCATGAAAAAGAGAGCGATATGAATCAAGTTCTGATGAAGAACAATATACACTGACATGAATATTTTGTACAACACCAGGTTTAGTCGAAATATCGAAAAAAATCGTTTCTTCAATATGACATAAATTTCGCTCATATTTAATTGCATTAATCGGAAAAGAATTCGAAAAGAAAATTTGAATGGATGGGTGATATAGTTCGCTGAGATTATTTTCTTCATAATCTAGAAGATGGGAGTGATGACGATAATCTTCCCATGGTTCTCCTTCTACCATCATAGCTTCCAAAATATTTTCATCTGTCAAAAATTTTAAGGAAAATGGATCAGATGGAGTACCAAAATCTAATGAAAAATCAACCCAAACACTCGGCAACGCTAATTTCAGATTTTCTGCCCAAGCCGAATAGAATGATTGCTATTGTAGCTCAATGGGGTTGAGCAGTAAAACATCATCCAATGTAGAAATATCAGAATCACCCGTACTCTTCCTTAATCCAGATAGAGTGTAAGAGATCATGTAGTAGGTCTCTATGCTTGAAATTTCTACCGATTTTTCTAGCGGCGGTAATGCAAAAGTTCCCATAAGAGTGGAATCCTTTAAGAGTCCTACACCAATGTTCTGGATTTCTAGTTGGGTTAAGTGAATATATGGAATGCTTCCAGTTACCTGCGAAGCGGAGGAAAAAAACAATAATTGATTAATGACTGTAATAGTACCTTTATGAGGAAATGCAACCATTCTAAAATATGTAGAAACAATAGCAGTAATGTCATATACCCATGGTATTTCAAGTAAAATTTTATAGTAAAGGGGTCCATCAACAACCTCAACATCAATACTTATTGTTTTCCCCCCTAATTCAACTTGCAGGTTATTGATAATACCACAAGGTTCATATGTTCTTCCATCACAAGCCTTCAACGTCATTGATGATTGTGATAATCGCGGTGATCCAAGTGACTTCCAACAATTTAGAGACATAATGCACATAGATTCTCCCTCATCAATAATAGTGCGATGAACAAGGTGATTGATAACATTTACTTGGATGGAGAATGCCAATTCTGCTGGTAGTTGTGGCACATAGCTCGTATGATTAAAGATGACAATATTACAATCAGTCGGATCAATTCCACCAGTGGCTGACAATAAAACCTTCTTCTGGGAGGGACAATTTTTTAATACCTCAAGAGCAGACATAGTTGAAGGGGATTGAGAAAAGTCTTCAACTATATTATAATTTTTTGCAACTCTTGCTTGAGGATAAGATGGAATTGCTTGGGCAACATGTCTTTGAGCACCAACATATGGGATTTGATGTTGGTAACCCAGATAGGGGTTGCTTTGTATGGAAAATGCTTGAGAGTTCTGTTGACCAAAACCTAGATATGGTACTTGTTGATATGAATTTTTAGGACTTTTTGCCTATGGCCGCAAAGGATTCTGTCCACCAATGATACGTATAACCAAATTGTGTTTGTGACATACCATAAAATGGTGGACCAACTTGTGAATAAATGATCCCTGATAGAGGTTGTTGTAAATTAACCAAAGGATTTTGATATTGAGTTGAAGAACTCACCTGATAAGGTTTATGTATAAGATTTGTATTCTGTAACAGGGGTATAGATGTAATAACAAGTGGTATTGAAGTGGGTGTAACAGGTTGAATTGGTTGATACGATTAGACAACTGCTTGTTATTGGATAGGCAGAGTGGGTTGCCATTGACAAACATTCATTTCAACATTAGTTTGACCAAAATGTGACTGAGTACTGTCATATTGGGTGACCATAGGTTTCCCCCCAGCATAAGGAGGATAATAAGACGAAAATATAGATCTCCAGATTCTGGGAGTCTAGTTGATATGGTACTTAAAGTAATTGACCCATAAGGACCGACTTGATATTTCCCTGATGATGGATGTAATGATTCAAGTCATTCAGTAGTGACTATAGGACTACCAGTTAAAACACCATATGATGACATTGGTAACGACCATGGTCTTGAAGATTGACTAGAGAAAGTGCCAGACAATGATTTGTAGTTTGTTGGGACCGAATGGACACCATGCAAATATGACTCTAGTGAGTTTGTGAACATCGACGAAGTAGTGAGGGTAGGAGATGACGTAAATAGAACATCAGACCCAACTGAAGATGTTGGTTCAGACATATTTTTATGACCAAATGTATACTCTTTGAAATCAACGGGAGATTGAATGACAATGGGATCAACAAAAGAATATGGAAACAATTGAGGAAAATACTGGTACAGGTAAAGGTCTCCCCCAAAGTGGGTTTGACTTAAAGGTGTATCAAGTTGTGGGATTTCTTCAATCGCGATTAAAACAGGAGGAAGAACTTCACCGTTAGGCCCAAAATATATTTTAGGCTGTTGACTGTGTGATATAAGAGTTTCAGTGGCTACAAATATTTGTGAAGTGATCAAGGTAGGAACAACTTCCATCTGTTCAAGATTCAAATTTTCCTGCAAAGAAGAGACAGGATCTGGATCAATTTGTGATTGAAAAAATTCGGGTCCAGGAGCTATGGTCTTAGTGATTGAATGGATTGTGACCACAGGTAGCTGTGAAGACTCCATTTCGAAAACAGTAAAAGAACCGGGATGTGTGGAAAAAATTTCAGCTAGCTCTGGTTTAAATGATGATGTTTTGCCAAAGGTATGAATTGTACTTGATTCAGCAGATCGTGATCGCCTTCGCCTACCAGAAATAACTTCTAGTGGTAAAGGTGGTTTCAAAGCTAATCTACGCAAACGACGGGGGGTAGGATTGTGTTCTTCCATGATTACTCATTTATTTTATCCAAAAAAAATAAACAAAAAGAGGGTAATGCTAGGCAAAAGGGTTTACCAAGAAACTGTGAACTGCTGAATACCTCTTGGCGAACCAAGAATTATGGGCAGGTAATCTCCCCGAATATTGTGTTCGGTGTATCAAAATTTCAGGGCAGCCAAATCTATTCACTATGGATGGATAGCACCTAAAATTTGTCCTCCCAAATATACCCAAAAGTACGTGGATGTCCAAGTCCGTATTCGCAATGTCTGATGCGAAACTGCACAGTGATAGCACCCCTTTATACTTATCGTACTGTAACACCGCTCGATATACCTGAAAGTACGTGGACGAGCTATGATATAGTTACGTACGTGGAGTGAGGTATCACACTCGGAATGTATCATAGAAAATTTAACGACGACTACTATGTTTTATGACGTCGGAACACGTCTCTAGCCTAGACCTTCTAAATGTTATCATTAATGTTCCAAAGTGTTGTTAAGTAAATTGAGATTTATTTTTTGTTGATCTTTATTAATAGTTTTCCTTTTAGGTTCACCATGCTGATGTATATAAAATTCCTAAAATGCAGCTAAGAATGATAAAAAAAAATTCACTTTCAGCTTTTTCAATGAAGAACCTAGCTACTAAGGTAAGAGAACACTAGTTTTTTGGAAAGCGAGTAAATAATTTGTGAGCAAAAAAATCAATGAACAAAAATAAAATCAATGAATCACAAAATAAATGCAGATTTCCTAATGTTCCTTTTGCAAAAAAAACATAATCCTACATGCAAATGCAAGTTTTTCCTTTTAGTTTCCTTAATTTTATGAATGTAGAAAAGAAACTAGGTGCAGTAGATCAATAATTGAAATTCTTTTACTTTCGAAAAATGAAGAATACAAACAAAAATTTCTCTTTTGAAGGAAAAATGAGGACTTCAACAACAATTTCTCCTATCAAGGAAATGAAGATTTTATGACAATTTCCTATTTCGAAAGCAAACAATTCTTAATGCGACCATAAAAAGTACTTTGAAATCAACTTGTCAATGATAATGAAAAACTTTTTAAAAAAACATTGAACAAATTTGCAATCAAAGGAGAAGAAATATATAGAGTTATTGGTAAATAGAGTATCAAAATTTTCAGAACAAATTAGAAAACAGAACTAAAGCAAAATACAAAGTTAGATTCAAGGGGATTTGGTCCCTTTCAGGAGTCAACATAGTCTCCAAGAGGAGACAGTGCTCTGCAACACAGGCTGAGAAGGGAGACAGTGCTCTGCAAAGCACTGTGCTCTGACCAAAGGTGTGTTTGGTGTAGTAAACGAAGAAAAATCTATTGTTTGGATCACTAACTTTGCAAGTTAATCTCTTAAAAAGACTAATCTTTATGTGAAACAGCTACTGGGTGGATTTAGAAAGAAGATCAGAGACTAAAACACCTAGAAACAAGAGAATTCTTCCCCAGTGGAGTCGCCAGTTTGTTGGGCTAGAATTGTAATCTACGGATAAATTACGCTTCCCTAGGCAGGTGTTAGCCTAGAAAAATAGGTGAAAGACTATACTACCATTTCTCCTAACTCAGAACAGATACACAGAGAGGATTGGATCTTTACTTGTTTCAGTCGCTTCCAAATGGCTCTTTTTGTCGCTTCCACTACAACTTTAAATTAAAGCAGTTTTGTTGGCTGAATGCTTCCTGCAAGAAAGAAAATTGAAATAACAGAATATGAAATAATATAGATATCTATTCAAGCTAGTTAGCTAAATTAGTTAAGCATAAACTACATTCATCAACTAAGATCTTACAATATGGAAAATCAAAGTAAACATAGATGCATGTAGGGAAAAACAAGAAGTACTCTTTATTGATGATAGAAGGAGAGGTTACAACCTAGTGACTGATTTGAAGTGACCTTCCAGCAGAGTTCCCAAGTCTCATCACAACATAAGTCTCTCCAGCAGCAACTCCACAAATCAAACTCTCTATTGAAAATTCTCCAGCATTTCCCTACTCAAATTCTTCCTCCCAAACACTTAGATCTGTGTTCAATTTATAGAGGAACTGTAGGCAGTTTTGTAATCAATAACATTCCAAAAATAGGCAAGACATGTTTCCATTCATGTAGATGTAAAATGGACACTTGGATCCGAAGCTTGACACATGTGAACCCTTCTAGAAGACACTGGCCAAGTGGAGATTCCGAAACAATGAGAATTTCGCTCCCAATGTGACCAACGCACCTTTGAATGTCGAGAAGTGCTTTGCAGAGCATCCTTGAATGGGGCTTCCTGCATATGCAACACACTTAGGCCCCTTAGAGCCTGCGTTGGTGAGCTCCGACATGTTTAATAATAAGCTTCAAACCATGGAAATCCTTGCTTGATGAAAGTCTTGTTTGATTCATGTTGTTTCCTGTCTTAGGGAATATAGCAACTGAGATGATAGGGAAAGATAGACCCTTGATCATCGGTCCTGGAGATGATGCTTCCATTAACCATGGACATGGGAATGGTGCCCAAATTGGACCTATAACATGGAGTACAAGAGGTGGAATATCGGGGTCATATTGTATCTTAGGAGAGTTTTTAAGGTAGACCCTAACAAAATTAAAGCCATTAAGGAATGGAAATTCCCCACAACCATAAAGCAGTCACGAGGATTTCTTGGGTTAACAGGGTATTATCGCAAATTTTTTAAAAATTATGGGAGAATAGGAGTACCTATAACAACATTATTGAAGAAAAGATGCATTTTCATGGACTCCTGAAGCAACTAAGGCCTTTGAACATATTAAAGAGGCAATGTGCCTAGCACCGGTCTTAGCTACGCCAGACTTCACAAAAACCTTTATTGTGGAATGTGATGCCTCGTGAAATGGAATTGGTGTTGTTTTAATGCAGGAAGGAAGACCCATTTCTTTTGAAAGTCGTCCAATCAAAGGAAAGTATTTACATAAACCTATTTATGAGAAGAAAATGTTAGCAATATTGCATGCACTAAATAAATGGAGAACTTACCTAATGGGAAGACACTTCAAGGTAAAAATTGATCATGATAGTCTTAAACAATTTTTGGAACAAAGACTATCTTCAGAAGAGCGGCAAAAATGGGTCACAAAGATGTTGGGTTATGACTTTGAAATAATCTACAAAAAAGGGAAGCTAAATGTTGTTGCAGATGCACTCTTAAGAAAAAAGGAAAAGGTGGAAGCATTGCTTTGTGCTATTTCTATTATCCAAACAAATTGGATAACCAAAGCAAGAGATGAATGGAATAAGGATGAAGAAGTGTGGACACTCATTCAAAATTTGCAGCAATATCCTAGTACATCTGATACATTTAGTTTCGAAAATGATTCCTTATGGTACATATATCACTTATGTCTTTGTAAGAATTCCCAACTAAAATGAAATATCCTTTTGGAATTTCACACTTCTCCTTTAGGAGGACACTCAGGAATTTTAAAAACTTACCACAGGGTGAAGAAAGAATTTTTTTGGGATGGCCTTAAAACTGATATTCAAAATTTTGTGGCAAAATGTTTGGTTTGTCAGCATAATAAATTTGAGACAATTAAGACCTCTGGACTTCTACAACCTTTATCCATTCCAAGTCAACATTGGGAGGAGATTTCAATGGATTTTATCACAGGTTTACGTAAGTCCGAAGGAAAGAGTGTCATCATGGTGGTAGTTGATAGACTTACCAATTATGCACACTTTTGTGCCTTATCTCATGCATTTAAAGCAAGTACAGTTGCTACTACATTTATGAACACAATTCAAAAGCTACATGGAAGCCCAAGGGTTATTGTGAGCGATAGAGATCCCATTTTTACTGGAAATTTTTGGACGGAATTATTTTCTTGTTTGGGTACTCAACTAGCTCATAGCTCATCTTATCATCCTCGATCCAATGGTCAAACTAAGATAGTGAATAAATGGTTGGAAGGATATATTCATTGTTTTGTATCTAATAAAAAACACAACGGGTCAAGTGGTTACCTCTCATTGAATGGTGGTATAACACTTCCTTCCATACTATAGCAAAAATGACCCCATTTATGGCACTTTATGTATATCATCCACTGTCTGTCACATCATCTTTAAGAGAATTTTAAGGTTCAAGAAGTGGAATATCACATCGAGCATCAAAAAGAAGTTCTCCAACTCTTAAAGGATAACCTAAATTTGGCACAAAATCAAATGAAACAATAGGCATATCAACATCGCAATGAGAGAATTTTTGATGTAGGAGACTAGGTATTTTTACGGCTACAACCATACAAACAAATTTCCCTCAAGCAAGCTAAGAAGGATAATAAATTATTGCCAAAATACTATGGTCCTTACAAGGTGTTGCAAAAGATTGATACTATGGTATACAAATTGGAGCTTCCTGCTTCTTCGCGAGTGCATCCAGTTTTCCATGTTTCATGCTTAAAGAAGGTTATAGGTGAAAATATTCCAGTGCAAACAATATTTCCAAAACTTGATAAGGAAGGAAAAATCATATTGGAACCTGAAGCGGTCACGGAAACAAGAACTCGACAGCTACAGAATCGATCAATTTCAGAGTATCTCATCAACTAGAAGAACTTACCCACTGAAGATTCTACATGGGAGGATGAGAATTTTATACAGAAGCACCCAGAGCTACTCAAGCATTGAGGACAACACTTTTTTGAAGGAGAGAGGCATGTTAGGTCCCTATATTACTAGTGTAGCCCCTTTATTGTTATTATTGTAGCCCCTTTATTGTTATCATTGTACCCTTGTAACCCCAATATTGTTATTATTGTGCCCTTTACATTATTATTGTTAGGTTGCTAGGATTATATTGTGGACCCATGGACTCCTATAAATAGAAAGAGGTTTTAGAATACCATCCAAGAATTGTTCATTCATGTAATATATTGGAGGTTTCCCCCTAGAAGTGGCTTATTTCTAATTGATATCTCTTTTCTTCTATTTTTGGAGCTGGTTTCACAACACCATGTTTGACACCATGGTGGATTGGTCAATTCCCAAGATGGTCATTCTAATAAGATGTTTTTTGGGAGTAGTCCAATGTTGGAGGAAATTTTTTGTTAATATTTCTTCTATTATAGCTCCTTGGCATGCATTTAAATGTGTGCAAAAGGTATTCTAGTGGGTAGGAAAACAAAAAGAGGCATGTGATACTTTGAACCAAAATATCATTTCATCTCTTTTATTTTCTCTTTTAAACTTGAAAATGTCATTTCAGTTCTAGGTTTATGCAAGTGACTTTGCCATTTCATTTGATTCATAAAAGTTTAATGGTGCAATGATTAAGTTTCAGCGATTAAGGCACTTTCATTTGATTGGTGTTCGTCAACAATTCCACTTAATCAAAAGATATAAGAGAGGTATAAGCAACAAGTTTGTTGATATGCCTTCTAGGCCTGTTATTTGTGAAACTATTGTACTCGAGCATCATTTTGTTTTACATGAAAGTTATGTTCAACAATATGCATACTTTCAAGATGAACATTCAAGCTTGAGTCAAGTAAACCAAGTAGTGGAATTTGTTTACAATTTGCATCGTAACTTGTTGTGTCATCTTGGTAAGAAGGATGTTGCTTTTGATGGCGACATGGACAACCCCAAGAAGTTCATTGAACGACTCCAAATGGTACAACAAACAATGCAAGATCATTTTGAAAAGAGCAATGGCAAGTACAAGTATCATATCGATCACAAGCACCAAGTCGATGATGGAGTTTAAGTGAATTTCCTAAGCAGGAGAGGTTTGTAAAGTTTATCAATGAACATCCCCTCATGTTCGTTATTCCATCTTTTGAATATTTCACTTCATAATTCCTTAATGAGCTTCAACAAGATGCCATTCGTGACAGAAGAACGAAGTCTTCAAGACGAGGGAATGTTGGTTACCTTTGAGTGAAGCTCAAGGAAACAAATTCGTCAAAGGCCAAATGGATCAAGATTATAAACATGAGGAGGTTGTACCCTTGTATACTTGATAGTTGAAAGTGATATTTTGGGGTCCAAAAGCTTTTAGTGGGAAGGAATTATTAGGTGCCCAAAATTATGCCAAAAATAAAAGTTGTCAGAATGGTGTGGAACCTGAACGACCACGTAGATCGCATCATTATGAATCCATTACAACTCATTTCACAAAAAACTGACACCATATTCTTCCAAAAACACATTCTTTCCACTTTGTTAAACACAAATTGAAAAAAAATGTGACTTCCAGTCACACCGTACTCCTATTTGTGTTGGTGTGCTATGTGATTGTCATGTTATGTTTTCCTTAGCCACTGTCTACCCAGAATGGGCTTATGCCAAGTGGGTATGATGGCATTCATTGCATGTGGAGAGTTTTTACTGAGATTTGTGGTCACTATATTACCATGGCTCTAATAGGGGCTACCAAGTGTATACCGAGGACCACTAAAATATTAAACAACTGAAAGAAGAAAGGTAAACAAACCCAGACTGAGTACCAAGACAAATGTGTTACCACTCTGCCCTGCGCCATGAATCTTAACATAATATGAATTTCATATGGTTTTTTTTATATATAAATGGTGCATTGAAGGGGGTGGGGGGACGGGGTCTAGCCCAAACCATGGTCACCACGTTGGGGGCGGGGACCATAGATGGGAGCACCCCCCCATAACTGTAACTGTCACATATTATTTCGAGGACCTTGTGACCACAATGGAGACCACCACAGAGATGGAACCACCAATGTTAACTACCAATGGAGACCATTTCTAAATGTACCATGTTTCCATGCCAAGATTTAATGTCGATGGTTATCCCTGACTACCCAGCGTTTAATATAAAAAAAAATTAGTAAACCATAACGGAAATGGTTTTAAATCCGATTTGAGCCAGTATAGCCATGGGAATACCTTCCTCACAATGCAGCTAGGGTTTTGGGATGATCATACCCTTAGTGGTAAACCAAAAATGTTCAAGTCATGGTTAAGGGTGCTTTAGCAACGGGCTCAGAGTATTAAGCCTGAGGTTAATAGAATTCATTTCCCGATATGGATTGCATATCATCATTTTATTGTGTAGTGCATTCATCCTTTTGTCTTGTAGTCACAATTGCTTCATAATAGTCTTCGACAACACCTTGGATTCAGATCTAGGACTTCGTAGTTGTTGTGTAACCAGCTCCAAAAATAGAAGAAAAAAGATATCAACACCTTAGAAATAAGCCACTTTGAGGGGGCAACCTGTCATTAGCTATAGCAAATGAACAATTCTTGGATACATAATTTTACAAAACTCTTTCATATATATAGGAGTCCATGGGGCACATAATGTATCCCATGTATTGCTGTAATCCTAGCCGACCTAACAATAATAATGTAAGGGCACAATAATAACAATATGGGGGTTACAGGGGTACAACAATAACAATAAGTGGGGTTAGACTAACATAATAAGGGACTGCACTATTAATATAGGGGCTTAACATGCCCCTCTCCTTCAAACAAGTGTTGTTCTCAATGCCTGATTATTTCTTGATGCTTCTGTATAAAATTCTCATCCTCCCGTGTGAAATTTTCTACAGGAAAGTTCTTCCACTTGCTGAGATACTCTGAAATTGATCGTACTTGTTGATTTATTGTTTCTGTTACTGCTTCAGAACTTCTTTTGATGTGATGTTGATATTCTTGTTGTTTCATTAGATTCTGCACCAAAGTTAGGTTATCCTTTGAGAGTTGGAGAACTTGTTGTTGATGCTCGATGGCATCTTCCACTAATTTATCATCCATATTAGCTATTATTTTATCCTTCAAACCATCCAACTTAGCCTCCATTTTAAACCATCTATGTCAGCTTCGGTTTCTCTTCGTAAGATCGAAATTTGTTGCACTTGGTATCGTAATTTTGATATCTCATATTGCAATTCTTCCTCCTCATGCATCATAGTATAGCTTTTTGAGGGCTTAATGGGTATGGAATTATTTTTATGAGGCATTTCGGAATGCAATACTAAAATATATGCTCAATAGGCCCTTGGAATCACTTCAAACTGATTTTTCAAACAAGATTTATGCAATTTGGGAAAACAATACACACCCTACTTTTTTTTTTGGAGCTCGCTGAAATTGAATTATCTTTGTAATTGAAAATATTCAATATCTAAAATTAGCCCCTTATAGTAGCCCTCTCAAGCTTCTTTCAAATTCCATAGGTATGATCTAATTTGGATTCCCCAAGGCAAAATTGTGTCCAATCTCCCACACCGACTCCACTCGGACTCGGTTTAGTAGAAAGCAAACTTGTATGACTTGCCACGTGTCAGTGTTTCATCCTTTGTCTCTGAAATTGATAGCCAAGAAACTACAGTCTATGTACTTGCGAAATTTTTTTTACGGCACTCCAATCCGATGCCCAGAGAGAGCGTTATTGAACTTTTCCCACGATCACCTCTTTGAGATGAAATTTAGAAGCCTAGAAAAGCACTACCTTCCACAGATCATATCTCCAAAAATGTTGCGAACCAAGCTCTGAAATTTTTTGATGAATTTCCTCAGGATTTCAGCTTCGCACCATATGAATTTCATATTCTGAACCTTCGTAGAAAAAAATTTATAGTGCAAATTCCACGATGACCTGTTTAGGAGCCTAAAAAAAGACCTAACTTCCACAGCTCATATCTCCGCAAATATTGCGAACCAAGCTCTAAAATTTTTAGACAATATTCCTCAGGATTTCGGCTTCTCACCCTAAAAATTTCAGCTTCTGAAACTTCGTAGAAAAAATGTTATAGCGAAAATTCCATGATGACCTTTTTGGAGCAGCGAAACCCTAGAATCCAAAGCTCTGATACCAAATGTTGAGTAACCAGCTCCAAAAAGAGAAGAAAAGAGATGTCAATGCCTTAGAAATAAGCCACTTCGAGGGGTAAACCTCCAATACATTACATAAATGAACAATTCTTGGATGATACAAATGACAAAACCTCCTTTCTATATATAGGAGTCCATGGGGCCACAATGTAATCCTAGTGGGCCACAATGTAATCCTAGCCGACCTAACAATAATAATGTAAGGGCACAATAATAACAATATGGGGGTTACAGGGGTACAACAATAACAATAAGTGGGGCTACACTAACATAATAAGTGACTATACTATTAATATAGGGACTTAACAGTAGTTGAGACCATTTGGTTTGGGTGATTGATCATATTTGTGCTTTTGATATTGTATCTCTGCAGATCTATTAATCTTATCAATTTGTTTCTATTGCATATATGTATTTGGCTCATTGTACACTCTGATAAAAAAAATTATGACGATCTATTAAAGAAGAAGATTTGGAAGTTTTCCCCCACAGTGGGGTTTTCCCTTGTCTTGGACCAATCCACTGTCTCTTATAGTTCTGCTATTTTCTTCTATGTCACTGTATGCATTTTTCTATCTTGAGTTACTATTTGTGGTTATTTTCATTGTTATTATTTGGATGTAGTGTTAATGAAATTAATTTGGGCTAAAGTAATTTATTCAACATAGAACAATATTGAAAAAGAAACATGGTATCGGAGTTGAGGTGAAGGACAAGACCAAGAGAAAACAAGTAGTGAAGGCCTCATTATCAAAAATAAAATCTACAAGCCAAGGTTAAGATGTTTTCCACTACCTTCAAGGAGCACGAGAAACTGGCATTAGGGGGATTTTGAGGTATAAAATGGGCCTTTTAAGGAAATTATAAAATAATAGTGGAAAGAAAAAAATAAGATTTGATTACATCATCGAATTATAGAATGAAAAAAGAAAAAACTAATTTTTCAACTCGTATTTTCAACTTATCTCCCTATGGATTTACTCAAATTTAAAGCGGGAACACTCGTTGGATGTAGAATTTGATTAACCATCAAAGGAGTACCCATGTTGCATACTTTTGATCGAGCCCACTACATGAAAAAATGAGAAATACATGAAAAACACGATTGCAATCATGTGCTTTCATTTATTTCACATTTTTCATACAACATGGTCCATAAAAAGTATGCAACATGGGTACCTGGATGAATAATTAAATTTAAGTAAACACTTAGGGAGATAAGTTGAAAATTCAAGCTGAAAAAGTAGTTTTATTATTTTATTATTTTTTAATCCTTTTACTTTTTTTACCCCAAAAATGGTGAATCATCCCCCATGGTTGACATCATCATCTTGAATCCTAGTGGTTCTTATAATTTTTATTTTGTTCATACATTTTTCTTAGGATGCCTATTTTAGACCTCAAAATTTCTCTAATGGTGATACATCTAATTTTTCTAGATGGAAATTTAGATTGGAGATCATTGTTGACAACGACGATGCGCTGGAATACATTCAAGGAAAGATGCTCGAGCCTTCATTAGATGTCATTGTCATTGTTAACAATAGATATAAGAAATATGATTCCAAAGAAAAATAAATCATAGATAATGGTTTTCAAGATTATTTACTTGCATATGTTGGGAATTTAAGAAAGTCTAAAGACATGTATGAAAATATATCTCACATGTATGAAGTGAAACATCTAAATGAAATCATCACCTTGAAAGCAAAAATTAAGGAAGTGAATATGAACAATGGAAAAACTGTTCAGTCTTAAATTATGAGGATCTCTCATCTTAGAGATCAACTTGAAAGGGTTGGAGAGAATGTAGTTGATAGAGAGATGTTTGTTGTGACCCTTAGAGGTCTTCCTTCTATCTGGGAAACTTTCATCACCACTATTAGTAATAAAAATGTCATTTTTTCATTTTATGGGATTTTTGGAAAGCTCACTCAAGAAGAATCAAGAATGATAACAAGAAGGAGGATTCAAAATCATGAGGAAGGAGATTGTGTTGTATATGTCACCCATAACACAAGGAAAATGTCAAATGGAAGGAATTCAAGAAGACCTCCTCCTCAAATCTCAAAAGGAAGTATGACAAGTCACTAGCCCATATTGAATTCTACAACTTACACAAGAAAGGTCTCTATCCACATGGTTGTCTTGAAAAGAGAAATAGGCAACAATACAACACCAAATGCAACTACAATGATAAATTATTAGGAAACAATCAAAGGTATGACCATGACAGAAAATATGAAAGGAGAAGAGATTCTTCAAGTGACCATGAAGAAGAAAATAATTCTCAAAATAAGTCAAGGGATCGGAGGTATGAAAGAAATATAATAAAATTGAATATTTTCTCATTTCTACACTCACTAGTTCTTCTCTAGCGAATTCATGGGATATTTGGGTGGTTGATAGCGAGGTCACTCATCACTTCTCTGGATACAAAGAACTCCTCTCTAATCTAGAAGAGAGGGATATGAAGCTAAAAATTATTCTTGGTGATAAATCCACTCATTCTGTAAAAGGATTTTGATCTCTTAAGGTTCAGTTGAACTCAGGGGAATCAGCATTGTTGCATGATGTTATGTATGTGCCAGGTCTAATGAATAATTTGATTCCCATATATCAATTAGAAGATAAAGGGATGAGGTTTTCCTTCATTAATGGAAAGGTATTAACTTGGCCTACTGATTCACATATGAAATATGCATTCACATTAGATCTGAGATCTGAGGGACTCTATAAAGTCACAAGAAGGCCACTTCTAGAATTGGTTCACAACATCAGTCATCTCAATGAATTATGGTACCATAGGCTATCTCATATACACTATAATTCCCTTTCGAAATTAAAGAGACTTGTATTAGGTATTCCCTATGTTTGAACTCAACATGATGGAGTTTTTCAAGGTTGCGCAATTGGAAAGAAAACAAGGGGAACATTCCACTCCAGTAAGAATAAAACAAATGATGCCCTTCATCTCATTCATTCAAATATATGTGGTATGATGTGTTAGGGCCCTATATTAATAGTGTAGTCCCTTATTGTTGTTAGTGTAGGTCCCTTATTGTTATTTCTGCACCCCTATAAACCCCATATGGTTATTATTGTGCCCCATAATAGCCCACTATTTTGATTGTTGTGCCCTTACATTATTATTGTTAGCTTAGCTAGTATTATATTGTGACCCCATGGAGTCCTATATATAGAAACATGGTTTTGTGATTTAAATCATCTAATAATTTTTAATTTATGTAAATGTAAAGGAGGTTTCCCCCTCAAAGTGGCTAATTTCTAAGTCGTTGATCTATCCCTTATTATATTTTGTGAGTTGGTTTCATAACATTTGGTATCAGAGAATTGGATTCTAGGGTTTTGCAGCTTCAAGAAGGTCATTATGGCATTTTCTCCATATTTTTTTTTCTACGAAGGTTCAGAAGCTAAAAAAATATTCATTTGCACCGAAATCTAGAGGAACATCGTGGAAAAAAATTAGACCTTGTCTCACAATATTTTCAGAGATATGATCTATGTAAGCTAAGCTTTTTACAGGCTACCAAATCTCATCTCAAAGAGGTGACCTTGGAAAAATCGTCATAACTCTCTCTCTGTGCATCAGATTGGAATTATGTATAACGTGGCCAAAACTACATTGAATTTAGTGTCATGTTTATCAATTTTAGAGCCGATGTAAAAACTATATAGAAAATCTATATAAAAATGGATTCAATTCGATCAAGTAATGTACTAAAACAAGATATTGAATCCTTATACTATATTTTCAGAATATAAAACACGATCACTCAATCACATGCATGTAATAGAAAGTAAATTATTAATCACACAACACAATATGTATCTGAGAAAATCACATACTCAAAAACCCTCCATCATATATTGTACATAGTCAAAGAATCATGAAACAATACAATGATTTCTCACACCGAGAAATTCCTACACTCTACTGATTGTCTAACCTCGATCCTGCTAAAAAATAACCAGCTATTCTCAGGAAAAATTGACCAACACTTAGCCAATTCTCATCCCAGCCTTGCTCACATAATCCCTAGGAAATTAATACCTATTAAAGATGATAATAAACCTTCCTTAACTACGCAATCCATTATGAACTTCTCGTGGCTTTATAATTGTGCCCGGACAATTTGCTAATAATAGAACTGATAGTTATCTTCCCTTTAACTTCTGTCTCAACTAGGTCATCATCAAAATTGACATGGATGTAGCTAATAATAGTTAATCATAATTTATCTGATAGATCAATACTTGTGAATTAAATCTAATTTAATTAACTTGACCTCTCACTAGCTCATCACTTATTTAGCATTAGTTAAACTGATTTTAACACAATTAATTTGAGTTAATTTATTACAATCACACTACACTAGTGCATTAACTACACCTGGACCCTAAAAATAATATAATCACTCTACATGCCTCAAATTTGACCCTCAACTCAAAATTATTGAGCTATCTAAGTATTTTTGACTTACTTAACTGATACAAGTTGGTATGAGATGAAATTACAATTTCATTTCAATTTAATTAAGGGATAATTAAATCAGAAGCCTCACATGCCAGCCATTTTTGGGTGTCATTTTCTATATTTTTTTTTGGATGTCAATTTCACTATTTCTTGTTGCAAATTTCAATAACTGAAGGGGGGAAATGTGACACATGGCACGAAGTACAAGTTTTCTCTACTGAAATAGTCCATAATTAGGTCATAGTGGGAGATTGGGCATAAATTTGACTTATAGAATTGAAATTAGGTTAGATCTATGGCATTGGAATGACTACTATAGGACCTAAGATAAAATCTTGGGCATTCGAAATTATAGATATACATCAATTTCAATACATAGCTCCTCCAAAGGAAGAAAAAGGTGTGTATTTAAAAAAAAAATCATGTCTTGTTTGAAAAATTAGTTTGATGTGATTCCAAGGGAATATTGAAGCATAGATATCAATATTTGGCTCTAAAATTCCCCCTGAAAAGAATTCAACACCCATTAAGCCCTCATAATGCTCTATTATGACTCATGAAGTGGAAGAAGTGAAACATTATATATCAAAATTACAAGACCAAGTGCAACAAATTTCACTCTCACAAAGAGTAACATAAAATGAAATGGAAGTTGAGATGGACAGTTTGAAGAAACACGTGGAAACTAAGATGGATGGTTTGAAGAAAGGAGTGGAAGCTAATATGGATGGTTTTAAGAATGAAATGTCAGCTAATATTGATGACATGGAAGCTAACATGGATGCCATGGAATCTAAGATTGATGGTATAGAAAGAAACATGCAATATTTGAAGAAAGACATGGAATGCTTTAAGAAAGGTTTTGAAACGTTTTTTTATCACTACAAAATCATACAAGCAAAGGTGACATTATTTAATGTCAGGCATAAGAATTTACACGATGGAAAGACATTAGAGAATCTTAAATTATTTAAAAATATCTAAGGTTTGAAAGGAAAAATCAAATTGTGCGCAAGAAGAACCAGTCAAATTTTCCTTTGCACGTAAAAATCTTTGATAAGTGCGCCTTTGAGCCCTTTTTACTAAAAAAAGCACACAATCCTCGGTGTGGTGTAAGCAACTTTCCACGACAAAAAGGCACACTCTAGGACATTGATGCAACATTTGAATCTGCCTAAGGACAGCTTGTTAGACATGGTCCTGTCAGTCCCTGGTCATAATCAAATTCTCCAAAGTTCATTTCCCATCAGTGGCAGTCATTAAATGCCATTTTGATCAAAAGAGTCATTTTAATTCTTGAGTCCAGGGTTTTGTCTTCATAAGTGCTTCAATAACATGTGCAAGCCAGAGGAAGCTTCAGTGAGTTAGTATTTCAAGAGCTTCAATGATCAAAAGGATGATTCTTCTCCAAAACCCTGTTTTGGAGAAGAAATTGTTAAATTAGTTGTTTGTAATAAGTATATTTTTAAATTCTACCCTCATGAAAAATGTCAAATGCAGGCCCTAGTCACCTTGCTAGGACTCCTCAGCTCCTATCCCTGCAAGGCATACAAAGAAAAGCCATCGTTCAAGTTAGAAAATCAAAAAGGAAATTTGAATAGCAGAGATGGAGGAGTGTGTGGACCTGATTATGAAAGAGTTAAAAAAAAAGGGTGTGTATAAAGATGCCCAAACTAATCTGGATGTCCATAAAAGTGTATTCCAAAAACTTGACGATGACAATGATGGCTATTTGACAAAACATGAATTACGTGGGATTTTATATGGGCTTGAAATTGCAAAGTCTACAGTCTTCAACAACTGATGCCGTTAACAAAGATCAAATCGAGAGATGACAAGCTTAGCCTAGATCCAATGTGGAAAGAAGTTGAGCAAGATGTGGTTGGAGATGGAAAATCAGTTCTCAGCACGACTTCTTTAATGATGCTCTCCATAAAAGTGCAGCATATAACCTTAGAAACGATCAAGAAAGAGATAGTGATCTGCCAGATGACGAGCAACTGCAAAATTCTGTGAAGGAAGTCAAAGTGGAAGTGTGCGCTATGCACAGAGGAGGCGCGCTACGCACAAGAGGTGCGCTACGCACTGGGCTTCACAAGCCTATGCAAATTTGCACACGCTCTACGCACATGCTGCGCGCAGCGCACTGGGTAAGCGCGCTACGCGTATAATCTCAGGGCCAGAAAATTTCTCTTCTTCGCTCAGATCCGTGCCAGGTTACTTCATTTGCCTGCAATGTGTTCAATTCATTGCTTGATGACTTGCCTCTACCAGCAAATGAGGTGTCGTCATTAGTCTTGGTTGCAACATATTCTCCTCCTACTGCACAAAATGCTAAAACTCTGCTTGGAAGCTCCAAATCAAGTATGCCTTACGAGATGGAGAAAATATTGTTAATTCTCATTGCTTCTGACAGCCCTGGTATTCAGGTTTGTGATCCAAATGGTCGTTGGTATCTCGCAGATAATGGATTTGGTCCTGGGGATATTTTGTTGTTAACAGGTAGGGCACTTGGCCATGCCACTGCTGGTCTTCGTCATGCTGCTTCATTTCGAGTAGTTCCTGATTTATCTTCAGGTGTTGGATGGATGGAAGGAAGTCATGGGCTTTTAGGCTTATGCTGCAAAACAATGCAATATTAAATTTTTCTCCAATAGCACAAGCCGGCCATGTTATACCTCAGAGCTATGTGCCAATCACTGTGAGCCAGTTTATGGATGATCTGACTGCTGAAGAGACTGGAATGAGCAATGGTTCAGACACCACTTTGGAAAATAGTCGTTCAGACCTGTTGAAAGCTTCCCGTTTGAGGGATTTCATCAAAACCTTGCTTGATAAACATTTTGAAGATGCAAAGAACAAGTTAGATTCCATTGACCGTTAAAGAGTATTGTTGCCTTAAAAACGTTGTGAAGACTGATGAGGTTTTTTGAGAAATTAAGCAGTGCAACAGATTTTGGTGGTGAAACGACTTGCAACAGGGAAAGCATGAAGGGAATCTAGTCTTTGTCCAATATCTCCATTATTATATGCCATCCACCTGCAAACAGTTTGAAGAATACACAAACAGTTGTTTGAATTTTATTTTCACTGTCTGAGTAGTAAAATTCATTAAAAAAGTTTCCCTTTCTCTTGAGACGAATACAGGAATTGGGACCGGAAGCAAAGAGCCATCAATTGGTACCAAAGGTCAAGTGATACTTTTGCTGGATGAGAATCCCAATAAAGTTGGAGTCCGGTTTGATAAACCGGTTTATGGTGTAAACAACATGGTGGATTTTTGTGAAGATGGCTATGGGTATTTTTGCAATGCTGCCAACGAATCTTTCATACAGTGTTGGAGCTTTGTTTGGAGCATTCTGTTGGTGAGGATGGGAATAAGACAATGCTTGTTGCCCTTACTGATGTTTTAAGTAGTGAAGCATCGAGGGAGCCTTTGGTCCTTTTCATAAAGGATGTTGAAAGATCGATAATAGGCAACCTGGAACACTACAAGGCATAGTTGTCATCATTTTAGTTTAAAAACTATTTTTATTAAGATTAGTTTTTATTCAAATAGAATTTTGTTAATAAGTTAGAAATAAAGGAAAAACAAGTGGCAGTCAAAGGCGGAAAGTTTAAATTTAAATGGAGACATCTTCCACAACAAAGCGTACTGTCTATTTTGGTCTTCAGTTACAAATTTAAAGGGTCTTCAGCTACAGCTGCCGCCTCTCCATTAGTTATTAACAAAAAAATGTAACGCTACTCCTTTTAGAGAAGACTTTTCCTATTTTTGTGATGATTGATGTAACAATTTACTATTTTCATCGATCAGTTATCACATCTCTGAGTTATATTTAATATATTGTAAATCACTTGTAAGAGGAGAGTTCTGGAAAACAGTGGGAGAGGTGTGAAGGAAAACTTCACTGTACAGTTTTTGACAGGGATTTAATGAAAAAGTATAGCTCTGACTCCTGAGATTCTTGTGGTGTGGATTTTGCATTTTGTCTTTTCTTATGTTTCATATGTAGCTTGTAATGTTTTACATTTCATTTCATAATTATTTTATGTTGAATACTTTTAAGTGAGAAGGGCAGAATCCAGTTTACATTGTGCCAGTAAAGACATTGTGTCAGTATTCGTAAGATATCTTCTCAAGGCCTAGTTACATTGTAGCTCAGAAGTAAAGACATCCTTGCATCGGGACTTAGAACACCTAGCTCTAAGGGCCCCTTGGCAAGAGGTTTAAAGTTTCATCCTCATTTCCTACTAACACTCAATAAGAGGGGACGTAAGCACCGTCGTTTGTATTATTGAATTTGTTTGACTCTGTTTAGAGATTTTGTGTTATTTTTTTAGTTTTAGTTTAGTTTTTATGTTTTAATATGTAGGCTATTTATCTATATAGTATGTTTATGTCTTAGCATGTTCCACTAAATTTCTCCCTAACCATATATTTTCTGTCTGTGACCAATAACTTAAGAGGGAAAACCACACCCCTTAATTTGGTCTTATTTTGTACATTCATGCACCAAACACACTAATACTGGATTGGCGACTCCACTGGCTTTTAACCCCAATTTTATGTGGTTGTGCCTTTTTGTAGAGACCTCCGTCTTTGTTGTGGAATTGGGCTAGAATTTTTCCCTTTCTCTGCTTCATTTCCTGATTCATCCCTAGTGACAAACTGAATTAGAAGAGATCCAAAAAAACACTATACCAAAAATTTGTGTGTTTTCCTCACAAACAACCACACCTCCATTGAGTGCATTCAGAACTCACCTACGCGTAGAAATCATGCTTGTCTCAGCCTTTTGCATGTAAAAAACATAATAGAAATTTACCACTCTAATTTCATCTTTCCCTGCTTGTAAAGAGGCACTGGAAGTCCATATTAAATCTGCCATCACTGGTTGAGGTGCCCCACATCTTGTTAAATCTCACTCTTAGATGCTTTTGGTAGTCTAGGTGTTAGTTGTATTTCAAGTTGATTTTTGAAAAATTAGCACATTGTTTAAGTAGGAGGAAAATTAACTTGCATTCAAAAATAATTTATGTTTTTAAAATTTAGGCACCAAGACACCTAGGTAATTAGCCAAATTAAGTGGTTCAAGTCCACACATGCTTAGCTAATTCCTTTTTTCTAGTGTAAAAGTCATTAGTTTAGTTCAATTTTTTGCACTAGGATTTCGGGACCAAGATCAAATTGTTGATAGAAGAGCAAGTAATATTTGCTTCCTTTTCACCCTCCAGTGATCCTAGGAAAGTATATGAAAACCATCCATTCACAACTCACCATATCCCTATAGTTGATCACATAGGTTAACTAGGAAAAATTGAAAGCGGCCAATATCCACACATGTTTTTATTTTGAGCAAGGAATAATAGAACATATTTTAAATAGGGGATTTTGAAAAGGATCATCGCATATCCACCCATTAAAAATATGTGCTTTTTCACTTTTTCACCACACACATCCACACCCTAAGCAAAGTAAAGACACATAAAACTAACTTAACCAAACTCACTAAATTCTCCCCATAGGGACACAAAAGAATTTATAGTCTAAGTTAGGAACAAGGGGGTAGGCATCCAATAAGCTATCTTGGTTATTATTCATCTTGAAACATAGAATTTGACTATTTTGGGAGCTTTCAAATCCACCTATCAACCCATGGAAAAGAAAACCTGAGCGTGACAGAGACCCGATTCAGAGGGGGTTAGGCTTAGGCACAGTGCATGTGGTATCAGTTGGGGCTACCTGACCTGATTGATACTTGGTACTGTTAGCTGAAATACTAAGAAGCCTAAGACCCAAACTATCACGTGGGACGGTGGTCCTTAGTAGCCAAAAATTAGGGCATCCTTCCCCATAGGTGACGGTGCTGGAAAGCACTATATCCTCTACCCTTACCTTAGTGGATTTTCTTCGGTTGACTGGGGGCATTGCGAGTTCCTTCGAGACATTGTCCCAGCATTCGTAAGATATCTTCTCAAGGCGTAGTTACATTTATTTGTTTGAGGATGATTAGGTCTTCTAGGATTTGAGTATCATACACAAACAACAAAAAACCATATTTTTTGATTGACTGATCACATAGCATTAATCTGAAGGGAAAATTTACTTTATTTTTCACTTTGTTTTATGTATGTGATCTGAATTTTGATTTGATTATAATATCTATCCTCTTAAAAATTTCCAAAACCATACCTAGTCAACGTTAGAATGGACCCAATGGGGCCTTGTTTGTCTAGAAGTCTTTTGGACCTCCCCCCATTACTAGGAGGGGTTCCAGGTATTTTTCCATTTAGGCATAAAAGACGGAACATGGCCAACATTATTGGTTTATATTTTATTGGGGCATCTTTATCTAAGAACCGTAGTCAGTATCCCAACACCACATAGATGAACAACCCAACAAGGTCACCACACACCACTCCTCCCACAAACCCTAAAGGGATGTAATATTCCTAAATTAGCATGCAGCTATTGGAATATTAATTTTTCTCTAAACACATAGTTAGATGAATAAATGGTTAGGGAGGCCCATAAATCATTTTCGAAGGGATAAAAATCCCTCTTAATGGCAGAATGGATAATAGTCATAGCTAGATAAAACGCCTTCATGTGTGAAAAAATTCTAATGCATGTAAACAAGGTCAAGTTTGACCAAGTCAAGAAAGCTAGTATGGAGGAAGTGGAACATTAATGAAGATAACCCATTGGGAATGTGGATCAGTTTAGATAGTTATAATAAAGCCACCTTGAGTGTGGAAGAAGACATTGTATGAAGATCCAATCAAGCTTGAAAAAATCCAATAGCGTTATTCTGGAGGAGTAGCATTGATGATGGGACAACAAATTTTTCAAGGCAGATTCATTGCATGAAGATGGAAACCCTAATGAGTGAGAGCCAAGTGAGAAGGCTCACATTTTTTATAAGGAAGAGAATGGTAGCCATATGGAGTTAGCTTATGATTATGATTTTCTAATTATATGTTCTATTTAGAAATATAATTTCTCTTTCTATTTAGCTGAGATTGAATGTTGTTTAGCATTGGGTGTTCCTGATCAGTAATCCCACCACTTCCATTGAGTAGATCTTGGAGGAGTCTTGCACCATATTATCCACTATATGACTTAAGGACAAGCTTCACCTTTCTTTGAAAAAATAGATCCTATTGAGGGTTTGTCTGTTTTAGTAAGCTGCAACAAGCACAGACTAGATATTCAAATCTAGGCCATTTCAATGAACATTTTCAATGGAGGAGGTTTCTACTCCATTGGGAGGACAATATTGAAGGCATTGAGCCTCATTTATAGATCTTGGCATCAAGCCAACTATATTATGATCCCTACAATGCAAAATATATCCATATATACACAATTTATGAAGGAGGAGTTGCAGGGTGGTTCAGCACACCATTGGAGAGGTGTGTAATGTTCCAAATCTGGAACTTTCTGCTCCATCGGGAATATCTTAAGATATTCCAATATTCCAAATCTAGGAGTATTAACGATAAACACTGGAATATTTCAGAGATTTAATGTTAGGGGAATTCACTAGATATTTCAAATTCACAAGGAAGTATGAGATCCAGAGGCTACCTGGCCCACTAGCAGACTGTGCCAATAGAACTTGTCAAAAGCTAATAATTCCCTTCAAGGAATTTCTGCAATGTCTCCCATGGGGACGCAGTATAAGGAAATACATGCAAATAAAACACTTTAAATTTTTGGGATACTCTTATACATATAATATGGAGTCTAAATGTAGAAAGAGAGCTGAAACAAATAGATCTAGGTGGGTTAAACAGATCTCCCCACACTAGGTACATCATAAATCAGCTCAAAGAGTGACCTACAGCAATATGCAAAACATCAATATGAAAATATGAAAATATGAATGTATCATGAGAGGGTAAATACTAAATCCAACATTATATTAACATATCAGCAATATTTTACAGAGATATCATGAGGAACAAGGCCCTAAAGCTCTTAGAACCAACCTCCAATGAATAAGCAATGTAATACATGAGATGTTGTTGCTGCACAAAATTTCGGAGAGAAGTAAATTCACAGTATATATGAGAGATGAAGCTACTAAATACATAAAAAAATGATAATGTAGCTGAAATATACAATAAAATTTACCAAGAGAGGAAAATGGGTTCAATATGGGATTTCTAGCAAATCTTAGGGAGATTGCTAGAAATGTCGGATAAAATACGATAGTGAGAAACAAATTGTCACCGCAACTGAAACCAAATGAATATGAGGCTATGGCTGATATGAAGTGATGATTCCCTCCTCTGATAATGCCCTCAAGGGAAAAGGGGTTGATCCCATTTTACTCAAAAGCATTCCTCCTGATGAGCACAAGAATCTCCCTCCACACTGCCCTCATGGAATAACATAGTTTGTCTAAATGACTGCGTAGTGGGAGATGGTGAATGAGTGGCATGATGCCACAGATCTGAAATATGGCCCAAGAGCCCTCTCTACAGCTCCTCCAATGAATATATCACTCCTCCACTGAAAAAGAAAGTAAGGAAAGACTCTATGAGTTCCTCTACTGCTACCCCACCAACACATTACCATCCTGCTACAGAAATAATGCTGCAACTGAAAGAGTGAGCTTGGAAAAATTCCAAAATGAGGAAATTAAGCTCAAATCCTCTCCTCCCATGAGGAATAGGTGGGGGATCCTCTCCTGAGAACACCCCCAGTTCTCAAGAGCACCGCAATCCTACTAAACAGCCTGGATGTGCAAGTCCTTGGCCTCACTTCGAAATTTCTGAATCAAAACATGAAAAAATGAGCTGCTATATTATTTACTATAAATAAAATAAACTCTCTTTCACCATATGTCCCACAATTAGGGTTTCCATTCACTTTTGAATGCTTTCCCTCCAAAAATTGCATTGTCTTCTAAGGCAAGCCACCCCTCTAAGGCAGTGTTGTTGACTTGGTCAAAGATGGCCAACTCAAGGTGATCCCCATCATGTTCACGCCATTAGGTGTTTATTCAGCTACTTATTTATCTTCATTCCTCATAAGTATTTTTATTTCTCTATCACTAAGGGGTTAAGGGGTCTCCTTACCCATTTTATTAAACCAAATAAAAATATGCCACTATAATGTTCCATTTTAGCTTGAGGCTAAAATTGGGAACATTACAGTCCTCCCCTCCGATATGTTTCTTGTCCTCAAGAAACTGCATAGAGAGAAAAAAAAATTGTCCCCCCTTCTTCTCTTGTGGCCTCCTCATCGACAATCTCCACCGCTGCTCAAGATATGCTACAATAAAACTATCCTCTAATGCCTCCTCCCAAGGATGCAAACCGAAATGGTGCAGCATACGAAAAGATAGAAGGTGTAGGTGAAAATATCCCTGCTAACTATGGCCTCCACAAGGTAGGAGTGATGACATGCATGGGAAAATATATTCCCACTGATGATCCCCTCACACATGCTATCATCCAAATGGAAATCTTTCCCCCGAATCTGTGCAATGTAATGGGGCTGAACGGAGAGTTTTGTTGCTTCATCCCAATAAGCTCTTCTCTCCCTCTGTAGTACATATCGGGCTTCCTCTATCCCTGGGCTGAAATTATATTGCCTCCAAGAGTGGCCCAAGCTACCCCATCAGAATATTTAGCCATGAAATGCCTCTTCAAATTCTGCAGGTGGTTTGCCCCACAAGAAGAGAAAAGTAATAGTATGGCAACCATGGTTTTCCCATGGTATCTCCTACAATATAGAAAATTTGAAATGGGGAGAATAGTGCTCCCAATGGGTTTTCTCAACATATAAGTCACTCTCCAAATATTGCTCCCTATGAATAAATAAGCATCAGTTATACAAGGTAGCATAATACAATGAGAACAAGCTTTCTCAAGACAACTAGAGAGTGGGTCACTGCTCCTCTCATGGGAACAACGCAGTGAGCCTCTTTCCTTCATAAAAAATATACATAACAAGTGCTTTCCCAGCCACTTTTTTTCTGCCACATACATCTCAAAAGATAGGAACATGAAAATATAAATTGGTGCCAATGGTACACACCAAGGAGCATGTGGATCCCTCCACAAACCACCATAAGAATGGTCCATTATTTTGCTACAAAATTCTACAAATAAATCCTTGTACATTATGAAAGAAGGAACAAATCTTCTTGACTCATCATGCTGCTCAAACAAGGAAGGAAAGTACAATGCAAAATGTGAGATTATACCTTCTCCAATTTGTACTTGACCTCTTGAGCTGAAATGGCCCAACTAAGAATTTCCCTCTACCTCCAATGAGTAGGGAAGTGGTTGTGAGGTTCTCTCCACCATAATAAAGTGGGCTATGCATCTATCCCTATGTTGATAGATGCCATGATAAATTCCCTCCCAGGTGAACTCCTCTAGCTAATCAAAGTATGCATCTAAGTGCATAGCTAGGAAGTCCTCATATGCTTCATGCAATAATTTCTTCTTGAGACTAGAAGCTCTAGCCAATAATAATATTCCATAGTGTTAGATGACCATATCATAAACTCTATATCATTCATATCCCTCTTGGTCATCAAGAATCATGCATGCATCACGATCCTGGGGAATTCTCAACTCAAGCTGAGCCCTCCCTCCTGGATCAGTCCTCCACATAGACAGCACTAGTATTATACAATGTGGTGCTCCATCACACTGCTTCCTACTACCTTGACATCCCCTCATGAAAAATTCATCCTCCAAATTGTTTCCATGCCATCATGCAGTAAAACGGATGAAGATGGATGAAACTGAAAATGAGAGACTATATCTCTCCTCCTTGAGTTTACCCCAAACCCTCTATGCTATGTTGGATCCCTCTAGTGTCTCCACCCCTCCGGAATCCATCAGTGGTGAACCAAAATGGAATGATGCCTCTCATCAACTCTAAATCAAGTGGCCTCCTAGGTGGAATTCCCCCATAAAGTGAGAAATCATGCTCTGAAATAGACTGCATGTATGAGTGGATTGATTTATCCCTCTCTCCTCTGCGCAGTGCAGTCTCTTTCCCTTGTGTAGAAAGTTTTTGAAATGGATATTGGTGAATGCCCATAATCCCCCCATGCTGATAGTTCTCTTCCCTTTCCATGTCACAATCCCCAGCAAATGCTACATAGGGCTCCGAAATTGTGCCTAGGTTTCCACATGAAAAAATATTTGGAACCCCCCCTGCAAAGATACAAGAGCTCCTCTAGTGGAAGAAATAGCCCCCCTATCACCTCCATGTGGTGATGGATTTCCTCCCAGTGTGACAGTGCTATTGGTTCCTCCCAGTGTATGCAGAGTGCTTGTGTTTATGTCACAATGAGTTTCACCAAGTTCTTCCATCAAACCCTTAGTGAATGCTTCATGTGTTTTTTCATTTGCATGGCAATGGAGAATGGGACTTCCAAACCAACAAACATGAGCCATACCTTTGAGTTGTAGCGCTACTCCTCCAATGGCCTCATCTCCTTCCTCCATCCCCTTACAAATGGACAAAAGACTGTGCTATGGATCTGCATGTGTGGCTGAATTCTCACACCCATCATGACAAAACTAGGGTTTTCTCCATCCACAACCCTTTTCAGAAAATCTTCCCACTGTTCCCTTTCATCAATATTTTCAATGATATCCTTGATGGGTTGTAAAAGAAGAAGGGAAACCTCCTCTTCCATCATTCCTCTTTCCTTGTCTCCTTGTAAATCTCCTCTCCTTGGAGAGAAGCTCCTCTTTCTGATAGCATTATATCTTAGGCACAGGCAAAGCCAAGATCATGCGCTGATACCACTGTAATGTTCCAAATCTGGAACTTTCTGCTCCATCGGGAATATCTTAAGATATTCCAATATTCCAACTCTAGGAGTATCAAAAATCAACACTGAACTATTTCAGAGATTAAATTTTAGGGGAATTTAATAGATATGTCACCTTCACAAGGAAGGATGAGATCCAGAGGCTACCTGGCCCACTAGCAGTCTCTGCCAATAGAACTTTCCAAAAGCTAATAATTCCCTTCAAGGAATTTCTACAATGTCTCCCATGGGAATGTTGTATAAGGAAATACTTGCAAATAAAATTCTATAAAGTGTTGGGATCCTCTTATACATATAATATGGATTCTAAATGCAGAAAGAGAGCTGAAAAAAATAGATATAGGTGGGTTAAACAGATCTCCCCACCCTAGGTACATCATAAATCAGCTCAAAGAGTGAGCTACAACAATATGAAAAACATCAATATGAAACTTTGCAAATATGAATGTATCATGATGTTACATAATAAAGCTGAAATTATATTAACATATCAGCAATATTTTATAGAAATATCATGAGAAACAAGGCCCTTAATCTCTTAGAACCAACCTCCAATGAATAAGAAGTGTAATACATGAGATGTTGTTGTTGCAAAAAATGCCAGAGAGAAGTGACTATGCAATATCTATGAGAGATGCAACTAATGAATACATAAAAAATGATAATGTAGCTGAAAGATGCAAGAAAATGGCCCAAGAGAAGTAAATGGGCTTTATATGGGATTTGTAGCCAATCTCAGGGAGATTGCTAGAAATTCTGAATAAAATACAATTGTGACAAACAAATTGTCACTGCAACTAAAACCAAATGAATATAAGGCTGTGGCTGATGTGAAATGATGATTCCCTCATATGATAATTCCCTTAAGGGAAAATGGGTTGATCCCATTTTACTCAAAAGCACTCCTCCTGTTGAGCACACGAATCTCCCTGAACACTGCCCTCATGGAATAACGCAGTTTCTCCAAGTGACTGCACAGTGGGAGATGGTGAATGAGTGTCCTGATGCAACATATATGAAATATGGTCCAAGAGCCCTCTCTACATCTCCTCCAATGAAGAGATCACTCCTCCACTGAAAAATTAAGGAAGGAAATACTCTATGAGTTCCTCTGTTGCTACCGCAACAACACAACACCATCCTGCTATAGAAATAACGCTGCAACTGAAGGAGTGAGCTTGGCCAAATGCCATAATGAGGAAATGCAGCTCAAATCCTCTCCTCCCATGAGGAAGAGGTGGGTGATCCCCACCCAGGAACATGCCCAGTTCTCCAGAGCACTGCAATCCTGCTAAACAACCTGGATGTGCAAGTCCTTGGCCTCACTTCAAAATTTTTGAATCAAAACATGAACAAATGAGCTGCTATATTCTTTCTTATAAATCAAATGAACTCTATTTCACCATAGGTCCCACAATTAGGGTTTCCATTCACTTTTTAATGCTTTCCCTCCAAAAAATGTGTTGTGTTCTAAGGCAAGCCATCCCTCTAAGGCAGCGTTGTTGACTTGGTCAAAGATGGCCAACTCAAGGTGATCCCCATCATGTTCACACCACTAGGTGTTTATTCAGCTACTTATTTATCCTCATTACTCATAAGGAGTGTTATTTATCTATCACCAAGGGGTTAAGGGGCCTCCTTACCCATTTTATTAAACAAAATAAAAATATGCCACTATAAGTTCCATTTTAGCTTGATGCTAAAATTGGGAACATTACAAGGTGATTTTCTAAGTGTTGGGGATCTACCCTTCACTTTGGAGATCTATTGGAGGAGATCATATTATTTTTCATATCATATCATATCCACATTTAAGATCTAAATATTTTAGTACATCTACAACTTTGAATCTCATATCTACAATTTGTACTTGGTGTTTTAGTGAAAACCCCAAGGGGGTTCTATAGAAGAGGTTCTATAGTGATTGGATCTGATGTAGATCTAACATTTTATGCACATAGCAGCTCTAGATATGATTTAAAACCTACTTCTATTGTAGGAGAAATAAAATAATGTTGTTAGGTTATTCCAGCTTTAAGTCATGGTTGCATCCCTCATTTTGCATGATTTTTGCACTATTATGGCTTGGGAGGCTTGTTTAACTAAGATACCCTAATTTGTTTCAGATCTCATTTTGTATTTGGATGCTATAAAGTATAATTTAATGGATCCATGGGATAAATTTATCTATTATTGCACATATTTATGAAAAACACATTTTTAATGCATGTATTGATGCATTTCCCCATTTGGGAATATTACAGTGGTATCAGAGCATATTCTTGGATTAGCTTGTGATTTTTCAGCTAATATGAAATAAGAATAAGAAGAGAAGAAGAAAGAGATCAGAATGGTGGAAGGAATGAGTTTCATCTCATATCTTTTCAAATATAAGAAGGACCTCACCAAGGAGGTCAATCAGAGAAAAATGAAGAAAATAAGTGAAACCACATTAGGGTTTCAAGATGAGGAAGTTCCATGTAGTTCCTATCAGCAAAAAGAAGATCTGATATTGCATAAAGCATCAAAGAAACATAATATGGATTTTTATTTTGAATACAAGATACATAGAGATGGAGAACACTTAGATCATGATATTATAAGTGAGTATCTTCTATAATATAAGTCTCAACCTATAGCTTTGAAGGAGAATCTAACTCTCCTAGAGTTCATTCAGCTCAAAGAAGCAAGGAGACCTTGCAGCAATAGGAGGAAGAAGAGAAATATATTTCTATTGTCTAACTTTTATGGGTCATCCTCATGCATAGCAAGGGCTTGGGGAATGAGGTTGGATGCATTTTTCCTGCTACATCCAGTAGTAGAGAAAGAAGTTGTTGAGATTGCAGCGTTGCACCTTGAGGGTGAAGCAAACATTTGGTGGTTCAACCATTTGAGTCATGCAAGAGTGATTGTATTTGCAGATTTTACTCAATGGTTGATCAAGAAGTTTGACAAGAATAAATTAGAGGAGAAGAAGCCTTCACCATCACTTGCTGCAAGAGCACTTACATAAGGATAAAGAACACTTTCACCATTCCAAAGTAGTCTTGATCTATTGACACCTAGAGTCCCATGCACCATTCTGGAGATGCACGAGGAGGAGGAGACTTGTACAAGTGCTGATGAAGCCATATAAGAGTAGCCATCATCATCAGTAGTTGGGGAGGCCATCGCAGCAGAGGAAGAAACCCTAGTAGCAGTATAATATGTTCCCAAGCTTTACCAAGGTATGAACATGTTTCCATTTTTTGTTACTTCAGCACGTCATATGGAAGATTATGGGAATGTACCATTACATGTCCTAGGGTCAAAGTACATTGCTGATTTGGAATAACATATTATTAATACGTTGAGCAGCCTTGAATTTTTCAAGGAGGAGACATGCAGTCATCCTAGTGTACTATTGTTAAACTGCACACAACTCTTGGGGTTGGAGTGTAGATTTTTGGAGGATGGGATGAGTATTATCCTAAACCATGCCATGCAGAACTATGTGTCAGCATAAAGTATGATCTGAACACAGAATATGCACCATCATGGAGATCAACAGTGCTATCAGTGAGCAGCATTGATGAGTTGGGGGCCTAACCATTGTTGGAGCATTCCAATGACCTTCCCATATGTATGACATAGGATGGGAATATAGTTGTTGGGGGACATATTATGATGGATAACATCTGTCATGGTTGTGATGGGTGTTTCTTGATGAACCTTTCACATCATTATGGGAGGTTTTTTTCTACCACCTATTTGGATCCTTATAGGATTAACTTGGTCATTGAGGATATTTCATTTCAACATCCCATGAAATGCAAAGACAAAAATCTGATTTGGGAGGATGGTATTCTCCATTGGAGGAATGCCACTTTTGGACATGATGATAGAAACTCACCATGGGTTGGATGGGTGATGTTGATGAGCAAGTGGTTGGAAAGCCACTTGCATATTTATGATACTAGGCAGCAGGAGGCAAGAATGTGTTGGTTACTCTTGAAAGAGTTTGGTCATCCTGTGACACATTCTATTTCAAAGAGTTGGTTGGTGGATGGAACTTGGCATGGCACTTACATCGTATGGAAGCAAGGATTTTGGGTGTATTGGGGTGATTTGATATCTTTCATATCAACTATCATATTGTTTCTCTATGATTTATATGGTGATGGTGTGAGGAGGCAACTAGAGCTGTTGTTGCTTTAGTTGTTACTGAGAGAGTATGGGCTGATTTTCTCCCATAATTATCATGTTGTTGTAGGAGTAGGAGGTGACACTATCATGGTGTAGAGGGGCTACTCCTTAGCCTTGGAGGATCAAGAGGTACTTCCACTTGGGAATGAATCTCTCATATATGGCATCATTATGATTGATGGCTTTGACAAGTGGCATGTCAAAGGATGGAGCTATGAGATGACAAGAGCCTTATTACAAAAGCCAACAATGTTGTCACTTGGGGGCTTAGGTTTGTTGATGAAGTGTCCCCAGGATCACTTCACATATGATACACTTAATGGGCATGAAGGAGATGAGAGTTATGAAATAGTGGATGGAGACATCTATTACCATGACATGATATTCTTGACTTGGATTTCCAAGCATAAGAAGAAAGATCTAGTGGAAACACATAGTTCATTCCTCTTTATGGGACTATGTCATATCACTATGGAGGGCTCATTCATGGGTATTATTATCATATTACTCTCATTACATGGTAAGAATTGTGTTTTTTCACTTATTTTTTATCTAACACAGTATTTTCATTCTCTTACCATCTCTATATAATGCATTTCTCAATAAGAGGGCACGCCTCTATTTGGGCTTCATGGTCATCTTGGGACCAACATTTATGAGGAGGAGAGCCATTTCTTGTATGGATTTGGGAAAGTGTTTTAATATTTTCTTCATTTTTAGTTGGTATAAAATGCCATTTACTATTCATTAGTAAGTGGGATGACATGTACAACTAATAATTTTTTGGGAGACAACTTGCCACATCATGTTCTCAAACTGCAGTTGGTAAAACTGCATCGTGACTAATTGAGAGACTGTTGGTACTTTCCAAAACTATGTAAAAACTTTAGTACTTCTCTTATTTGGTTTCCATATGATGATAATAATGTCATATTAATTTGTATTGAATGATTTGGGCAAGAACCAAAGGGTGGAAATTTGAGGACCTTATAGCCATTTTACTCCATGAAGGCAACATTATTGCATCCCATATTCACCAACATCTCTACACTTATCATAAGTGGAGAGAGATACAACATGGGATGAACGTTTTGATACCACATATTCAGCTATGCAACCCACCTTCTTTCTAGGAGCCTAAGGTGGAGGAGATGTTTCAAGAGTTACCATGTTGGAGGGTGACTCATTTTTTGTGGATGATAGCTTAGGGATGGAGGCTTTAGATGGGGATGATGATCCAAATATATTTCAGATTCCATGCCTCAAGAAGGCCTCTAGACCACATATAGTTATTTCCATGGATATCCCACTTTTTCATGATGAGAGCCATTTGGATTTTTCACCAAAGGCATAATTTTACACATGGGAGGAACAACTTAAGAACACATTGATGATAATGCATATTTTTATTTGGAGGAACTTATCACTTGATGATACTACAGGAGAAAGAGGAGAGGCTCTTCAGTTCGATCCTTGCATTTTCTTGAGGACAGACAACATTTGGGAGGGGGGGACTATAATATTCCTAAATTAGCATGCAGTTAATTGGAATATTAATTTTTCTCTAAACACATAGTTAGATGAATAAATGGGTAGGGAGGTCCATAACTACTTTTAGCAGTGATAAAAATTCCTCTTAATGGGGAAAGGGATCATATTCATAGCTGGATAAAACACCTTCATGTGTGAACAAAGGCTAATGCATGTGGACAAAGTCAAGATTGAAGAAGTAAACAAAGCTAGTATGGAGGAAGTGGAACATTAATGAAGATAACCCAGTGGAAATATGGATCAGTTTAGATAGTTAGAATAAAGCCACCTTGAGTGTGGAAGAAGAGATTGCAAGAAAATCCAATCAAGGTTGACCAAATCCAACAGCACTGTTATGGAGGAGTGGCATTGAAGATGGGACAACACATTTTTGGAGGGAGATTCATTGCATGAAGATGGAAACCCTAATGAGTGGCACCCAAGGTGAGAAGGCTCACATTATTTAGAAGGAAGAGGAAGGTAGCCATATGGGGTTAGCTTATGATTATGATTTTTGATTATATATTCTGTTTAGATATATAATTTCTCTTTCTGTTTAGTTGATATTGAATGATGTTTAGAATTGGGTGTTCCTGATCGGGAATCCCACCTCTTCCATTGAGTATCTCTTGGAGGAGCCTTGCACCATATTTTCCACTATCTGGCTTAAGGCCAAGATTCACCTTTCTTCAACATTTCAGATCCTGTTGAGGTTTTGTTTGTTTCAGTAAGATGCAGCAAGTGGAGACTAGATCTTCATATCTAGGCCATTTCAGTGCTCATTTTCAGTGGAGGAGGTTTCTAATCCATTGGGACAATATTGAAGGTAATGAGCCTCATTTCCAGATATTGGCATTAGGCCAACTGTATTTTGATCCCTACAGTGCAGAAGAGATCCATATCCACATAATTTTTGAAGGAACAGTTGCAGGGTGGTTCAGCACACCATTGGAAAGGTGATTTTCTGAGTGTTGGGGATCTACCCTTCACTTTGGAGATATATTATGGGAGATCATATTATTTTTCATATCAGATTAGATCCACCTTTTAGATTTGAATATTTTAGTATATCTGTAGCTTTAAATCTCAGATCTACAAATTGTACTTGGTGTTTTGCTGAAAACCCCAGGGGGGTTCTATAGAAGAGCTTGTATAGTACTTGGATCTGATGTAGATCTAAATTTTTATGCACATAGCAGTTCTAGATCTAATGTAAAACCTATTGTTATTGTAGGAGTAATAAAATAACACTGTCAGGGTATTCCAACTTTAATTCATGGTTGCAACCCCTATTTTTGCATGATTTTTGGACTATTATGGCTTGGGAGGCTTGTTTAACTAAGATACCATGATTTGTTTCAGATCTTATTTTGTATTTGGATGCTATAATGTATAATTGAATGGATACATGTGCCGCATTTAACTATTATTGCACATATTTCTGAAAAATGCATTTTTAATGCATGTATTTCTGCATTTCCCCATTTGGGAATATTACAAGGGAAAAAGAGTGCTACCCATTTGAGAAGCCAGCTAAATGCTTAGTAGGTTATGTCATAGAAAAAACCTATTCCTAACGAGAGCATTGTGTTTTTGTAAGCCGCAATGGATACAACCTCAAATTCACCTTTCCCGGCTTCATTAAATCTACTTGATTTAACGAAGTTGAAAAATGATCCCATTGCACACAACCCCATATGGCCTCCCATGCCCACAAATATCCATTTGGAAATTCCAAATTTTGAAGCAAAGAAAGAAAAAGACCCAGGAAATGAGGTTATGACTTTCCACCTGTGGTGGTTATCGAACAACATCATTAATGATACTATTCGACTAAGAATTTCTTAACGCACTCTAACTGGAGGGGCAACTAAATGGCATGTGGAGAAACCCTCTGCTACACATGGAACCTTTAGTGCCCTCGCCACTATGTTCCTGACCTATTTTTAGTTACCCTTCCACCATGATTCTGGAATAGAATTACTGACCCACTTTAGGAAAAGCCCCACTGTCTATATCTCAGACCATCTCCATGAATGGCGACGACGTCATAGTTTGTGTAAAGCCAAACTCAATGATCAAGTTTTGTTAGACATGTTCCTGAAAACTATCACCACAGAGATTTCGAAGGATGTGGCACAACAGAATCCCATATCTGAAGAGGACATCATCAGTAAGGCCCAGAAACTTGAGCTGATCTATACGTAGTCAGGGTATATTTACAATATCTTAGTGAACGCCCTGTGCTTGTAAAATTACAAAGGCATGTCGAACTTTGAAAATGGTTTAATTGGGTCATTGAACTAAAGTCACCCAAGTAGCAGCATTAAATACCCTATTTACATGTATGATTCTACTTAGAATGTACCACAACTCGACTACCAAAGTCATCACATGCCTTTGGAAAATTTGACCTCTAGGGCGTCGTCGTATCACCATCATCATGGAGGACCCCATCCTTTGGCTTAGGGGACCCAGTATAAAGATAGACATGCTGATGGAAGAGCTCCCCCCCAATAGCCATTTACAAATCAGGGACCAAAATATTCCCAGTCCCCAGCACAATAACTGCCCCTGCAGAATAATGCACAGGTTAACTTCGTGCATCCTTCCCAAAACCAACTGTGCCAACCATATAACCAGGATAATCCAATTTATCCTCCTAACGCGGTTAAGAAAAAAGGAAAAAAATAGCATAAAGGAAATCCTAGAGAGGGGGGAAACACTCAAAAATTCCCTCTGTGATATGAAGATTGAGGCAACTCCAAATGAAATCAAAACTCGGAGCCAATCAACACCTAGAGGTAGAAAAAAATGCCACCCCTTCGAAAAAACCACTCTTGTTCAATCTATTGTGAGTATGGCCATTACATTCACCACTGTCCCAACCTCACTGAGCTAAAAAAGCTGCAGAGTAACTGTGGACAAGGGGGATTCTTCCAGCAGCCAATAGTCATGCAGGAGACTTTTCTCCATCAAGGGACAATTAACACTCAACAATAAACTCCTAATGACTCTGGAAAAAACAACCATGAAATATACATTAGTGGTCAGGAAATGATTTTTCAAACATGGAATAAAAATTATGACACCCCACCACAAACCAACGCGTCAGGGGCTAGTACGAGTGCACGAACAACACCTTTGACCATATCAAATATGACTATTGAACCTTTGCCAAAGATGGCTAAGGGACCAACTAGGCGAGTAAGAAACTATTCCTAGGTAGCCCATAAATATAGCATTGTGGATGATCTAGCTCAATCTCCCACCACTATGTCCACTTTGGAGGTGTTACATTCATACCCAAAGCAACAAAAAGCCTTACTTTCTTCATTATGCACCATCGACCCTACCGATACACACGTAATGGCTTTCGATTTAGAAAAAGCCACCCCAAGGCTTCCTTCAATGTTTTCCTTTTAGATACCAGTTTCAGTCCAAAACATTACCATTCACCGATGTGTCATTTATGAAGGTGCATCCAAATGCATCATGTCAAAGAAATTTTGGTAAAATTTAGGGTCTCCTGAGCTAAAGCCATCAAACATCACGCTTAGAGCATACAATGGTCACCCTTCAACCCCCTTTGGTCTCTACCAAAATTTCCCGATCTTAGCCGGTAAGACAGTCCTTATATGCATTGAAGTATTCAATGCCTAGTTGGACAACAATATACTCCTTGGTTAGAGTTATATGTAAGCCATGTCAGTTGTCGCCTCCTCTGTCTTCCGAACTATGATGTTCCCCCATGAGGATCACATCTTTACTATTGACCAAATGACACATAGCGAAAAGCGGCCCCTAACAAATATCAATTTTATTCTACCCTACATAGACACATCTGTAGACATGCTTTCATGATACCAAGAATGTGGCCTTGGCCAGTTAAAACCATCATCCATCCTAGGATCATTCCTAGGAGATCAGCCTATTATACCTGAGTCATCACCTTATTTCACGGGGGCTCCAGTTTGAATGATGTCCACCTCAAGCATTGAATTTATTTAGGACATGGACATAAGCAGTAATGATAGCGATTCCTCAAAAACAATAACCTCTCTAGCCTTCGTCACTTCCCAGACCCCTTTCCTCTACACCCCAGCTGGTTTCGTATCCGAGCAGGTCTTGGCCACTATGGTGTTACCAAACATATCTTTTTCAATACTAGTTTGGTACCTTGTTCCCCCTAATGGGACAAGATCCACACACATCACTGCCACAAAGTTAAATCCCCTCAATCCCAAGGAGGCCCCATCCATTCAGGAAATTGTCGAAAACATCCCTACAAAGGAAATTCCAGTTGCAAAACCGATGATGATGGCTAAGAAAACCAAGAGAAGAGGAAAGTAACTAGAGACTCCCACCATGCAATGAAAATCACCAGGCTGCGCCATATGTGACGTAGTAGGACACCCTACCCACATCTACCCAGAACTGGATGAATTAAAACCACTCCTTAGCTCCGAGGCAGAAATCGCAACACCGTGTTCCCGTAAAAGGGAACCTACCACCAAAATTAAAGGCACAAAATTGCGTACCAATCACGCATGTTCTATCTGAAGTAATTATGGGTATTACACCCATCATTTCCCATAAATCCCCCGACATAGGGACACCTTACATGCCATCAAGAGATCCTACCAAGAAAATCCCTCCAGTCAGTCATCTAGAGATGAACTTCACACCATCTTATACCTACAGGGGGAGCGACAATCACAAGAGAGACTCCCAACCATACCTTCTCCTCCCATCGAGCACTGTGTGCTCTGTGATGAGCGCAATCATTTCATCATGGATTGCCTAGTCTTGGAAATGTTCCAGCGATGGTATCAAGTTCACGTAGTCTATCACACTGACATGAACATCCATTATTCATGACAGATATATGGTCATAATCACCCGGTATGAAATCTCCACTATATCCCCTGATTCCACTTAGCGCTGGCTATTTTTCACTAAAAAATAGTACTCCTCTACAAGAAGATGGCTCAGAATTAGAATCTACAAACAACTTGAAAACCCAAGAATTTGCGATGAGTAGATCTATCCTCTTTATGTTAGCTAAAAGTGACCAATCAAGGAACTCGTTGTTACCCCCAACCGCTCTCTACATAGAAGACCAACATGCGCGCTATGTAAGACTCCCAATCATGTGGTCACCACTTGCCTTGAATTAGAAGTGCTACGCTGTTGATACCCAACTGAGCACAATGGGACCCCCATATCTACGCTATTTTGCCTAGTATGTCAAGGCAATAATTGTGGGTAGCGTTGTACCTATATCTTGCGATTTCATCCTCTAATATATATGATTCATACATTAGAGAAGAAACACGATGATCTCCTCAAATGGTATAGAAATTATATCACCCCCAAACTAGCAACCCCACACCCACATCGACACAATGGGAAAATTGGTATGGTGCACCAGCCAAAAATGACCCAAGTCTAGCCTAGCATAACATGCAGACTATGCGACTTGATTGACCATCGGATAAATCAGTGAAAAAAACTAGAGCACCTCAAAAAGAATTTTCGCATAATCTCGTCTCTCCCACAGAGACTTCTCTCTAAGAAATATAAAGTCACACGTACTTATTTCCGGACTCGTTCACACTTTCATCATACAATTAAATGTGAGAATATCCCCAAGCTAAGAGTGGCAAGAGCAGCGTTGAGTTTACACTCCCCAAAAGAGTTGGATACACCCAAGCCATTAACACATAAATGGAAGCAGAAGATCATATTCTACATCAGATCCTTTAAAAGTGTCCACATCTCGGACAAAGAGTAGTGTTGATTCCCACAAAATCTACTCAGTTCGCACAGTGGTACCATGCACCATTTTCACTGGCCATAACCATGAACTAGAGGCATGCCCACTAATCGAAATGTTCAGGCACCTCTACACTAGGCACAATTTCTACCAACAGGAAATTAACCATCCTAACTGGGGACCCATCCTTGCGCTTACGCAAATTGGCATCATGAAGATTCTACCCCCACCAAACGCCAATGACATGATACACCACATATGGTTTGTATCATCGTATATCATAAAAAGGATTGCAGTCGCTCCCAAATTCTAGGATTCTCACCTTATTCCCATCGCAAAAAATCAATGTTCCTTGTGCTTTTGCATTGATTTATGTGATATCCTGAATTTTCATGTAACCATTAAACTCCTCGATGATATCCAGCCTCTAGAGCAGCATCTAATCCAACAAGAGCTCGTCGATGAAAGTTGATGATAGTCACTGGAACACAACAAGGCCCATAATAAAAGGGTAAAATCATCATTCGACCAACACATCAACCCTCGCTCATTCACCAAGGGAGAACTATTCCTTTGATACAATGTCACAAAAAAGGCCCCAGGGCCAGGAAAGTTCGAAACCTTGTGGAAATGACCCTACATCATAAAATATTGCCTCCACCAGGGGGCATACATCTTGAATGAACCAGATGAGACATGCCTCAGTAACCCCATCAACGACCTTTACATCAAGAAATTCTACCCATAGGGGTCAAGAAGGCCCTACCCTACAGTCAACGCACACAAACCCAACCACAGTAAATTTTTAAACAAAAGACTTAATTAAATCACACTCGAGTGTCACAATGGATTACCAACATGACCCTTACTTTATATTTGCTGATGGAGCATCAATATGGTCTAGAAGTTTAGCAATAGCTGCCTCGTTTATCTATCACCCTGACCAATCACCACTCTACACTAGTGGTATGTGCATCAGCTCAACAACAAACAATCATGCAGAATATGATGTCGTTATCAGACTTATGTGCAACGCCCTCCATTAGGGCATATTCCATATGCATATCTACCTATATTCCCAGTTAGTAGTATCACAGTTAAACAAAACATTTGAGATACGATTTTAACATCTATTTAGAAAATATTTACGTGAAAAAAGATTAAGAAGACAATTTAACTACATTACATTCACACATGTACCAAGGATTCAAAACCAAATAGTTGATCAGATAGCTAAAAATATTCTAAATTGGAATGCATCGTGAATAAACCATCATACATAAAAAACAAAAACATAGAAAACATAAATATCCATCAATAATCCATAAAAAGAAACATGGGTCACAACATTTAGAGCCGCAAAAATATCTCTCACACACACACACACATATATATATATATATATATATATATATATATATATATATATATATATATATATATCAAAATTTATGTGTCTGAGTACAAAAAATAGTGTCTCTGATCCATTGCTTAATCAAAAAATATCCACATATAAGTCTTCAAAATTAGGGGAAGCATCATCATAATGGGTGCTTTCCCCATGTACAAAATCACTTTAGGGTGGTGCTCCCACAAGAGGGGCACCTAGACCCACTATCGCTCTTGGTACCACTACTGGAGCCATCGACAATACTGAGACTTCCACGCGACATAAAAATGGCTAATATCCCCTCTCCCAGGCCATCAGGGTCTCCATCCATAACTTCTTGAGGTAATAAGAAAATCTTTGAGTCGCCATCCCCTGGGTCAAGCGGTCCACTCGATCCCAGGAATCCTCCAAAACTGACACCCACTTCGTCATCTCAACAACACGAGCCTCTGTCGCATCATCATGAGCTTGCTCAAGTGCAGTCTCAGCAGCAGCCGAGCTTTTTCCCTCCCCCAAAAGGCCAACCTCACCATTGAGTGCCCCAACTTGAGGCTATACAGGAACTCGTCCCAGCCCCCCAAGAGCTCCCTAAGGTCTCTGAATAGGGTCAGACCCAACCAACCATGCGACAGGGCGACCAACCTTGCCAACATCCACAAGCGTAACCAAAACTATGTCAATGTCATCATAAAAACACATATAAACATAAATACTCAAATAAGTGAAGAAAATACAAAAATGTACCTACTGGCCCCGAAGTATACCTAGGAAGAAGGTTCATGTCTAGATACCCCCAAAAGTCCATCCCTGCATAAGGTAATGGCAGGAACATCTATGGGTTGGCCTCAATCCAAGCCTATGTGGTGGTGTTCTTGTAACGCCCCACCCTACCCCTGCCTCCTCGAGGCATCACAGGAGCCCATATCCTCATATGAGGCTCCTGTGGCCCCCCAGCAGGCACCACCACCATTGGCCTCAGTAGAACCACCTACTCATTCATAATGTTGCATAAAATTAAGGCATAAGTAAATAGCTTCGATCCGTCCCAGACCTTGTAAAGTTTTGCCAGCATCCCATCAGAACAAAAATAGGTGAAGTCAAAGAAATACCCTACCCTTAGTCAGTGAAAGACACCAAACCATGGACCTAATGCTCGATGTGGAATAAACAACCCCGCCAGTCGCACACTAACTTACAAAGAGCACCTCTCGTCCAAATATGTCACTGTGTCGATCTTTATGCACCCCTTTTTAAGGGGAGCCTCACCACAGTGACGCGGATGGAACCAATCAAGATCCACCCTCCCAGAAGGAATTGGATACCACAGTGCCTCACCCTGGGGCAACAACCTAGTCACAAAGTAGATATCCGTCTCATGATAGATAGTGAGGTTACACCCACGTAGCACAAACACCTTGGCCCGCCTGTTCCAACACTGGATCAAGTAATGCAAAAGTCGATTCTATGACTGAAGGAGGTCATTCTCCATGAATTTCAGGAGACCTCATCATGCCAACTGTCAATGCACCTCACATTTCATAGCTAAATTAATGGGGATCTTGGGCCAATTCCTCTCTCTCCACAACATCCTATCATCAAAACAGGAGCACGTCAACAGCATGAAAAACACCAAAAATAGGAAAATTTCCAAAAAAAAAATTGCCTCAAATTTTTTCACCTATCCCTCAGACAAGGGCGAGGAAGGCACACCTATTCCTCTCACAGGTGCACTAAAGGCATGCCCAAAATTTGGAGAAGCGCACCTTCTATGAGAAAAACCTTAATTTTGCATGCAAAAGGCATGCTAGTTCCCTGATTTTCCACACAGCCAGGGAAGAAACTGACTAGAAATCTATACAAATTAGTGTTGTATAGACCTCGGCATTCACAAGCTGAAAAAATTAAAATGCAGGATTTCATGGAGTTTACCTGGCCATAGAATCACTAATCTTGAGTGCTCAGGCTGACTGTAATGACAAGAAATGCTCCGCAGAAATGTCTGACCTTTCAATACTCAACAGACGCAAATGAATTGAATTGAGCCATATTCACCTATCTTTCGCCCTTCTAAAAAAATTTATAGGACCATAACGAGAGCCCAAAAGGCCCAATCAGTGGACCATAAGCAGCACTACGATCAACACTCCATAATTCCCAAGGGTGATACCACACATTCACATCCCCAAAAAAACACTGCAGGTACCCGTAGCATGATAGAGTCCCAGAAAAATAATACATATCTTGATATAATTTCTCCATCAACCATAGGTTCCACACACTCGACCATGTTTATCATTTCCTTACCTTGCAAATGATAAGAATCCTTGTTGGTCGGTGGAGCCTCCCCTCCATGGAGCTCGTCACCCACAGTAGCCCATGTATCACAACAATAGTGACGCCATGGCCATACCACCTTAATCTTGGAAGCACCTCATGTCCATTCACTCGCCATGCATCAGGTCAAGTTTTACCCTATCACAATAAAACCCGTTTCCTGGATGACTAGGTTGTGCAAGCAGATTGAAAGCACACTATCGTGCCTTGCATTTGGCCTATGATACCTCCATCAGCATAACCCATCTGCAGCATTTTCCATCTGCTTCATCAAACTCAAACATGAGACCAACCAATGGGGTCCCCACCCTGAGAAAAAAATCTTCCTCACATCATTAGTGACTGAACACTTTCATGTTTTGGGGCACTCGTCTCTGTGTTTTTTACAAACCAAACCCAATTATTTTATTCTTTTGGTAACTATACAAATACCACAAATGGCACACCACATCCCCCACCCACCAATTCATTTTTTCTCCCATGGAAAGAGTCCCTCATCACCCTTGGTCTGAGTATCACACCCACACATAAAATCCACCATGAAATTCATAACCATTTTATAGCCACCCTGGAAGTCCTGCCAACTCCAGGGATTTTCCCATAAAAAATAGTCATGACTGTCCTGAAGATGCTTTTTATACTATGATATTGGGCCACTGAATCCCCATCATCAGTTTTCAGTCACCCCTCGCCATCATTCCTATGTTAAGCCCATCACATCTAGGATCTTGGTCCTTCATATCAGTGACCCCATTGTTCAGTTGAGGCTTCCTTTTTTTCAACATCAACACCTCTTTTCTAGAAAGGATGCAGTACCTTGGATCACCCCTCTCTGTAAAAGGGGCATCCTCGGGTGGCACCGTGGAAGACATCATTGCCCACCGATGTCATCGATCCTCTTGAAATTTGACTAAAACAAAAGCTTTCATGTCAAGATGGTATCATACCTTACAACCATTGCAGTTTGATCAAATTCATCGAAGACTCATGCCTTTATAAGTGTCTCTGTCAGTAATGATTACACAGGACATCCCATCCAGTGCCTATGCGTACAATACGTATTTATATGCCATACCAATTTTATGTATATGGGTACCACTTTCCACTTATTTTCAAAGAAAAAATGCCCCTAAGGCATCAGTAGTCGTCGTCATCAACTAATAGATCACTACCATACTACTAACACATACATAATTTGTATCTGTCAAATAGATTTGTTTAACTATCCAAAGCATCACGAGCATGGGACACGCCTGCCTCGTAGAAAATGTGTATATATTGTATTATACCATTGCTTGTAGGGATCCCACAGGAAATGGTCACTCTTCGACCTGGTGCAGGGTGTCTCCAATTCCAAGGTACACGCAGGTCTCTCTCTCTCTCTCTTCGCACAACATACATAAAAGAAACTATCATGTATTTCAGCTATACAGTTCTTCCTAGACCTCACATATTAGGGGCTAACTGTTATATATTGAAAATCACACAAGAAAAGGTGACATTATGTAATGTCAGACATAAGGATTTACAGGGCTAAAAGACATCAGAGAATCTAAAAGTATTTAAAAATATCTAAGGCTTGAAAGGAAAAATCAAAATGTGAAAAAGAAGAACTAGTCAAATTTTCCTTTGTGCGCAAAAAGCTTTGATAAGTGCACATTTGCGCGCTTTTTAGTCAAAAAAGTGTGCAATCCTGGGAGTGACGGAAGTCACTTTCCAGGACCACAAGGCACACTCCAGGACATTGATTCCACACTTGAAGCCACCTAAGGATAGTCGCCCAAGCCTCCTTACGACCTCAAGGGAGCACATAATGGAATAAATGTGGCACACAATGGAATCACCCTCCTCTCTTGGTGTTAGTATGAATCTTAATTAAAAGTGTGAAAAAAAGGACCACTTGAGTTGCACATAACAAATAGCCCTAACAACAAAATATGGCTGCCAATATCTTCAAATCTACAGTTAGTTGATCAAGATAAATGTTGCAAAAATTGAGATCTATGCATGAAAGACATTAAGCAGTAGATAAAAAAATATTTACTCCGTGCATCCAATAGAAAAGACAAGAATATGTTGAATGAATTTTTTATTAATGGCACCTGGGAGGAAAACACAGAAGGGTGTTTCCATTTCTCCTCAATGGGATGGGTTCTTGTAAGTCCTCAGCACTTCATATCTAAAATTCGTCTCTCTTGTTGGTGTAGAAAACCCAGACAAAAATGGTAACAAAATATAACTATGATCATGGATTACATTCAAACCAAAAGTATAGATCCAGACTGATCTTTAGGAAAAAAAAGGTGGTAAATGAATGGGAAAACCCTTCTATTTATAACAAAATATTGAGTTAGTCCAGATATTGTTGCATAGTTAAAATATTATTAACCAAATCAAAATCCAAATTTTGTGGAATATTTTATTATATTTGTTGAAGGGAAAAGGAATTTGACTTGGGTCAAATCCCCTTATTTGTAAATAATAAATAAATAAATGATTTATTTATCATTTTAAGGATGTGTTTGAGTAATAATAAAATAAATAATGATTTATTTCATTATTTAAGGGTTATTTAGTCATATTTAACAAATAATATTATTTAAATAAGGTTTAAATAATTATTATTATAGAATAATAAGATAAATAATGATTTATCTAATTAACTTCCTTATTTTGGGTTAAATATAACTAGGAATATTAATTAAACTATTGTTTAACTAATTATTCCTTGAGGAAAATCAAACAAATGTAGATTTATTTAATATTTCCTCATGGGGTTTCTTGTTTATACCATAAACAACTTAATAAAGGTGGTTTACTAAGTTATTTTCATAGTGAAAGCAATTTTACTTAGGGTAAAATTGGACTTACATGGTGTACTTGGGTCCATCTAATGATAATAGGTTAGATTACCAAAAAAATGGTGTAACACTTCGATCACTATCCACAATGTATGAAGAGAGGGAAGGACGATTTGAATTCTCCTATAAAATGGCACCATGAGATGAAAAATACGAGAGCACATTGTTATGCTGGCTAGAATTTCCCCAAGAAATACCAACAATGTGTGATATGGAGCAGAGATAGAGGGGACTTAGTTGTTGGCCATCCAACAACTAAATTCCACCATAGTATTATTGTGTGAAATAACCGTCGAATTAATTCACCAATATTTGTATATCAATCCAGTCTCATAAAAACGAGCTATACGGCGCTCTCAAGGTTCAACTTTTAGAGTCGAAGTTTATATGATTCCTTATGATATTTGATTTAAGAATTGAGGCACACACAAACATCTATAAACACACATTGTCAGAAATAAATCAGTTCATATCATCATAAAAAGAGGAACAATCAGCAAACTCTGGTTTAAACAGTGAAAACCCTTATTCAATCTATCTCAACATTAAATCTGAAATCAAAACCATTACCAAATCAATAACAACTTTAATTCAATAACTCACTGTTTTCAGAAAATCTCAAAAACCATAATTCTGATCTTTGGAGGTCACACTTAAAAGGAATTACCTAATCTGAGTAAACCTATGAGCTGATTCCACACTCACACAGTGAACTTGCAATTACTAATGGTATCCCTAATTAAATCCGATGTCAACACTTCATGACAATTTCACTATACTGGTGTCATGCGAAAAGGTGCACTATCACACTGGTTTGAATATCAATTTTACACATAGACTTTAGTCATGATAGCCATTAATCTTTCATACCTGGCCAACCCATCTATATATGTGTTACTCCCTTCGGATAGTTTCAATTCCACAACCTCTACTTTTCAACCCAGACTAAAATTAACTCAAGTGATCAAGAATGCACAACTACACTCTCGAGATTAGCTTCTAATTACAGTTGTCTTTCATCAAACTTCAAACTATAATCTAGAAAAGTTACTCAAATTTCTACAACAATCAACACTCCGGTTCTGCAATAAGATAATTCTCTCAATTCAATCAACACATGCTACATTAAGACACATAAATAGAAATGAATTCAATCTTGAAACTACAAGTTGACAAATTCACATAAATTTCCACTGGTAGTCATATAGTCATCCTCTAAAGCTTGTAATAAAATGTTTCAACCTTTAATGAATGATTTCTTTTGAACCAAGTTGCAGGGGTTAAATCACTTCTTCACTGCTATTCTTATAGATACGGAATTGTGAGAATTTCACCAAACTATAAACCCTAATATACAATTTCAAGCATTGATACAAAAAGGAATGTTGGTTAAGATTCTGCCATGACCATTCTGTCTTCAAGGAATATGCAGTCACTCAAAATAATCTTGCCAATTCATCTCAACCTAGATGCTACAACATTATTTTGTAAAGGAAATCCCACTCCAAACCCTAATCTTATGAAAAATGAAACAAGACTATAACCTTCTATTTAATCACACCAAAATAATGAAGAAAACTTGTTGAAAACCCTTCTATGAATTATCTACTTTCTCCTACCTATTCAACACACAAGTCTCCTAGTGACTTTTTGGCTATGACCCAAAAAAAACCTATATCTGTCACTCTCCAAAAACTTCACACTCCTATTATGTCTTAAGCAATGATAAATCTCAAGCCAAAACTCCAATGTAAACAAAAATCTTCTTCCTCAAACCAAGTGCATGGAATTCAAACAAAATTATTTAACCTAGAAATGATATGCAATTGCTATGAATAACTGAACTATGGTTACCACTCTGAGCTATGCACACATGAAATGAAATGTGGATTACTTTAACACACAGGACCATTTAACACAAAGAACCAATTAATCATCAAATCTGTCTGCAAATTCAAGCTATTCTCTCCTACTGAAATTGATCTAGCAATTTATCTCACAAAGGATTTAATTAATGCATATGTGTAATGTTCCAAAATTTTAGCTTCCAAGCTAAGTGGAATGTTAGAGTTAGCAGCAGCTATAGTCAGTAAATAAATGGGTATAAAATCCCATAAGTCTCCTAAGGAGGATAAAAACACTCCAAGTTTTAAAGGAGACATTCTTTCTAGCTTAATAAAACACCTCCACGTGTGAACAAAGATAAAATGGAGCTGCTTTGACCAAGTCAACAACGTCGTTTTAGTGGAGGAGGAATCCTAGGATGGATAACACAATTTTGGAGGGAAATGTAACTTGGGTTAGATGTAACCTAAGTGAGTGGGGCCAAGGGAAATAAAAATCACATATTATATAAGGAAGAGAATGGCGGCATTATTCATCATGTTCTAGATTATTATTCTTGGCTGCCAAGAATTGTTGCTGCTTTGCTGCTTAGCAAAGTTGCAGTGTTGTTTAGCACTGGGTATTCCCAGGTGGGAATCTCACCTATTTACTTTGAGTAGCTCATTGGGTGATTTTTTATTGATAATTCCACATCAGGTTTTCAGGCCAAGCTTCATCCATATACATCATCACAGCTTTGCTGGAGATTGTGCAGTGCTGCTGGGTGCAGTAGTGGAAGGGATTGGAATCCCGACTTCTGAGCTAGTTTCTCATTGGAGGAAGGGTTCCTTCACTTAAAATATATATTTGGAATGCTCAAATACTTATTTCAGATCTGTGGTATCAGACCACACATTTCTCATACCCTCCCAGTGTTGTTTCTGCTAGGGAGTGCGTTATTTTGGAGGCAGTGCTCATTGCATGGTTTGGTGGTTCCATTGTTGATTTTCCTTGTGATTGATAGGTTAAAAATTTCATGGGAGGAAGCCCTTGAGGTTTATACATCATATTATACATAATTCAGCCTTATACACTCATGTACTTTAGTTTTTTAGTGATTATTCATTCATTTCCTGAATATCACATTTTATATATTGAGTGTTTGACAAGAAACCCTTGCCGGTTTATTTTTTATTTTGTATAGGATATTATATCTTTGTACTTCAGAATTATTTATCAATAAATGAGTAGATTTATTGTTATCCTATGATTTTATGGGTAAAACCTCTCTTATACTACACAGTCCCTTGAGAAGATGCTCCGACATTTTGCAGTCTTTGGGTTTTTCACCATTTTTAGCTACACTAGTGTGGGAGGTATTTTTATGCCACCTAGTTTGATTTGTTTCAGCTCTATTCTTGTATTTAGAATGTATATTGACTAATATATGGGATCCAAGAGTCCATTTCACTATTTTATTGCATTTTTTTTTTGGAAATGCATTTTTGATGCTTGATTTATGAGAAATACTGAAAAGGGAACATTACAGTGGTATCGGAGCATGATTTATTGGCTCAACCTGTGAGATCCAGCTATCAGAAGAAGGAGATATGGAAAGAAGCTACAAAGCTTTATATTTTGTAGGAAGGAAGGAAGACAAGCTTACAAATCTTATTCAAAAATATATGAAGAGCTTTCAAGGATAACTGAAGAAAATAAGATTGGAGATGAAAACTCCAAAGGAGGTTGATTCTAGAGCAGAATATAGATTTTAACATGGTGAGTGTGAGCATGCAACTAGACTCCATGATGCACATCGTAGCCACATGCCCAAAGCTATCTTGATATGGATGGGAGGAGGAATAATGCCTAAGAGAATGACTCTTAGTGATTTATTGCAGGAGTGTGAATCTCAATCAGAGAAGTTTAAAGATCATACTGATTTCCAAGATTTTTTCAAGATTCAAATGGAGAAGAGCCAGTAGGAGGATGCATATAGATTTCTTCTATCTACTTTTTCCGGATCACCTACATGTTCAGTTGGAGCTTGGGTGAAGGAGCTAAACTCCTATTTGCAGCTGCACCATATTACCAGAGATGAAGCTATCAAAGTTGCAGCGCTTCATTTTAGAGGTAAGGCTCATGCATGGTGGATTTTTGAATCCTATTCCTTAAATAATGCCAATACTCTCTCATATGAAGGATTCATAAAAACATTGGTGGATAGGTTTGGTGAAAAACTTCCTAAGACACATGAGCAAGGAAAACTTGAGAAAAAAAAACCCTTGCATGTGATGGATGAAACTCCATTTCACAAAACCATGATAGGAGCTAATGTCTTGCATTGCACATTGTCGGAAGCAAAAATTACAGTTCATATTATTGAACAAGAGGGCATGGGGATCACTTTTTTAGAAAGGGATTCAATTGTTGAGATGTTGCCTACACACATTGATGGAGAAGAGGGCAACAACATTTTCACATCTAGACCACATCTAGTGCCTTATGCAGAAGAGGGTGGAGCACATGCTCGTGCAGGAGGGATTCTTGTATATTTACAAGAAGTTCCGAAGGATCTCATACATAGAGGTCTAAGCACAATCAGTGAGCAGCATAATTTTGTATCATTGCAGCTGGAGGGAGGAGGAAAGGAGGAAGAGTAGCATCAGTTGATGATAGGCATACACCCTTCTCTGTTTCAGAGAGCCAATGCAAAGAAGAGGTAGACTGATTTATGCTGTAGAAGTAGGGGCAAGATTTCCCAATCACCTATGAAGTCTACTCTTGACATTGATGTCTCTCTTCATGGAGGCATTCCACCTGGGAGACCACCTGATCTTCAGTTGATGAGAGATGTATTGTCTTTGGGTTGACCACTCTTGGATTTTAGAGAGGTGAAGAGTTTTGAGGAGAAATTTGGCATGGGGGATGTCAAAGTAGTAGGCAGCAACATGAGTCGAACTTCACATGCCAGATCACCAGCGCTGTCACTGAGGAGGATTGATCCTTATTGGAGATCTCAGATTTTGGTAGAGTACTCCAAGGATCTTAGTGCATGCATGATTCTTGATGATCCGGATGGAGATGACAGATACGTGGTGAGAGATGTGGTCATCTATTCCTATGGCAAGATCTTCTTGACTAGATCTTCTAGTGTCAAAGAGAAGCTACTACATGCAGCACATGAGGACTTCACTTCTATGCACTTTGACGCATATTTCCAGTTGATCGAGGAGTTTACTTGGGAGGGAATCTAGCATGAAATATATCAACATATGGAGAGATGCATATCCCGGATGGTGATAGAGAGGATGTCACAACTACCTTCCTACTCATTGGGAGTTAAGGAGAATTTCCAGTTGAGCCATTTCAGCTCAAGACCTCAAGTACATGAGGAAGGAGGTATAATTTCACATTTTGTATTGTACTTATTTTCCTTATTTGAGTAGCATGATGTATCTAGAAAATTTTATTCTTCTTGCATATTATATGATGATGTACTTGCAGCTACTTGTAGCATTGATTTTGGATATCCTTTTGATGAGCTGCGGGGGAAGCCACATGATTATTGGTGTGCACCATTGACACCATATTGTAACTTCATGTTTTCAGATTATGAGATGATTGTGGCAACAAAAAATTGGTTGGTAAAGAACTTGTTAATTATTATTTTGATGTGGGCCAAGGGTGCACTGCGCTGGTTCCATGAGAGGGACCAAGATTCACTCTCTGGTTGTCATTTGGAAATTTTGTTTTATTGTATCTTGCTTCCATGTATTGCTGATGTGTTTTTGTTCAAAGGAAGCTTGTATGAGGGAGAGATGAGGCAGCAAAAAAGGTTTTTGTTGCTATGGTTTCACTTGGGAGAGTATGGGAAAAATTCTTCCCATACTTTTCATGATATTTCTGAAGAGAAGAAAGGCACATTCATGGTGCAAGGAGGCTACCTTTCAGTATTGGAGGATCATGAGAGACTTCCATGCCGGAAGATGATATTCTCACATAGCAGAATGATGGTAGATGGATTTGGCATATGGAATGTCAAAGGGAGAAGTCATGGAGCCTTATTCTTAAGGCCTACAGCACTAACACATGGGAGTATGCTATTTTTGATGGAGTGTTCCAAAGAGTATGTGTATCCCTTCTTCTTCCAGATTTTTGTGAGAGGATCCTCATGGGGGAGCTTATACATGGACCCCAATTTTAGCCTACTCACTATGTATGGTAGGGAATGCATCTATGTACTTGTTGATTACTCCATTGAGTATTTGTACTTTCCCACCATGTTTGAACAGTGCATTGCTCCTCAAAAGAGCAAGAGTATTTTTGGGTTTCATGGTCACTTTAGGGCCAATGCTTATCATGATAGTAGCCCATATGTACATGACCTTGGGAAATTTTATTGTTATTTTATATATGTACAACTGATATACATTTATTTTTACTTCCCCATGTTGGGAGAACAAACATATACAACTTGTAACTTGTTGCAGGACCACTTGCCATATGAAATTCTCAAGCAGCAGTTGGGAGAACTGCGTTGTATCCACCAAAGAGACCATATGTATCATCCAAACTTGCACATAACCTTCAGCCATTTTCTAATTTGGATTCCATGTGGTGATGATGTGTCATTCATATTGAATGGAATGGTTTGGGTTGGCATGACTCATGATTTTGGAGGAAGAGTCTTTGGAGGCTCATTCTTCTTCTTGCCATTGGAGGGAAATCATGTTTCAGCCCAAGATCAAAATTCCCTATACACTTATCATGAGTGGAGAGGAGGAAATCATGGGATATGCCCTCTTTCCTATCATGAAAATTCATTCAACCAACCTTCATTTCAAGAGCACAAGGCGTAGGAGACTTTTCATGAGTTACCATGTTGGAGGGTGACTCACTTCATTTGGATGATAGCATGGGTGAGGGAGGCACACATTCACCATGTTGGTTATCACTCCTACTTTGTGGAGGCCATGAGACAGCTAGAAAGTTTCCATTCACACTTTCCACCTTTGACTGATGCAGACATTTTGGTTTTGCACACTTGGGAGGAAGCATTGGATGACAGTATATTTTCATATTCTCTTGATGTATTGATGGAGGCCACATGAGCAAGAGGGGAGAAATTTTGTTCTCCTTATGAATTTTCTTGAGGACAAGAAAATATTTTGGAGGGGAGGACTGTAATGTTCCAAAATTTTAGCTTCCAAGCTAAGTGGAAAATTAGAGTTAGCAGCAGTTATAGCCGGTAAATAAATGGGTATAAAAGCCCATAAGTCTCCTAAGGAGGATAAAAAAATTCCAAGTGTGAAATCAGAAATTATTTCTAGCTTGATAAAACACCTCCATGTGTGAACAAAGATAAATGGAGCTGCTTTGACTAAGTCAACAACGCATCTTTAGTGGAGGAGGAATCCTAGGATGGATAACGCAATTTTGGAGGGTAACGTAACTTGGGTTAGAAGTAACCTAAGTGAGTGGGACCAAGGGTAAGAAAACTCACATATTATATAAGGAAGAGGATGAAAGCATTATTCATCATTTTTTAGATTATTATTCTTGGCTGCCAAGAATTGTTGTTACTTTGTTGCTTAGCAAAGCTGTAGTGTTGTTTAGCACTGGGTGTTCCCGGGCGGGAATCCCACCGCTTTCCTTTGAGTAGATCATTAGGAGAGTTTTTATTCATCATTCCACATCAAGTTTTCAGGCCAAGCTTCAACCATCTACATCATCACAGCTTTTCTAGAGATTGTACAGTGTTGCTGGGTGCAGCAGTGGAAGGGATTGGAATCCCGACTTTTGAGATAGTTTCTCATTGGAGGAAGGGTTCCATCACTTGAGAGATATTTTTGGAGAGCTCCAAGACTTATTTTAGATCTGTGGTATCATACCACACATTTATCATGCCCTCCCAATGCTTTTTCTTCTAGGGAGTGTGTTATTTTGGAGGCAGTGCTAATTGCATGGTTTGGTGGTTCCATTGCTGAGTTTCCTTGTGATTGGGAGGTTCAAACTTTCATGGGAGGAATCCCTTGAGGGTTCTATATAATATCAGACAGAATTAAGCCTCATACACTCATTTACTTCAGTTTTGCAGTGATTATTCAGTCATTTCTTGAATATCACATTTTATATATAGAGTGTTTGACAAGAAACCCCTGCCGATTTATTTTGTATTTTGTATAGGAGATTAGATCCTTTTAATTCAGCATTATTTATCAATACATGAATAGATATATTTTTATCCTATTATTTTATGGGTAAACACTCGCTTATACTGCGTAGTCCCTTGAGCAGCTGCTCAGGCATTTTGCAGTCTTGGGGTTTTTCACAAGTTTTAGCTACACTAGTGTGGGAGGTCTGTTTAGACCACCTAGTTTGATTTGTTTCAGCTCTATTTTTGGATTTAGAATTTATATTGACTAATATATTGGATCCAAGAGTCCATTTCACTGTTTTATTGCATTTGTTGCTGGAAATGCGTTTTTTATGATTGATTTATGAGCAATCCTGAAAAAGGAACATTACAATATGACCATGCTCTGTTCATTCATTAAATGAATATGACCATGGTATACTCATTCACACATAGTAACACATTAAAAAAAATAATTTTTCTAGAAATTTGAAAGAATATATGCTAGAAACGAATTACAAGCACGTGAATTAAATGCTAGAAACGAAATTGACTTTCAAAAACGATTAATTGGGAAATCAAGAATTTAATCAAAATATTTTACAAATTATCTTTGCTTACAGTAACATGAATCAAAATCATATAACTAAATCAATCTTCCAAGCAATTAATTGGGCAACTAAAAACTGAATCAAATTCTCTTACAAATTACCTCTGCTACAACAACATGAATGAAATGCTAGAAATGAAATCGATCTTCCAAGAAATTAATTGGGAAACTAAGAACTGAATCAAATTATCTTACCAATTACCTCTGTTATAGAAACATGAATGAAATGATAGAAATGAAATCGACTTTCAAAAACAAACAATTAATTGTGCAATCGAGAATTTAACCAAACTCTACTTTGCAAATTACCTTTAGCTATGTCTACAGGGCTGAACCAGTTGTGGTGGGCCCTTGCCACACCCAAGAAATAGTTGGATTATAGTCCTAACTACACCTACAGAACTTATCTTAGAATTTCATCAAATCCACTACAATTCACGGCAAATCAAGGACGCATCAGAGTAATTGCAATTTGGATTTCACCAACATAACATGAAATCGTAGCATAGTATTGATAGCTGAAACAAAAAAATGTTAACCTCCTCATAAAACCAGATGTATTTTAATTTATAGGCATACTTAATTACATAATTAGTAGTAATTATATTACAGAATAGGACGTTGGAAACCATAGATATGGTAATCCACGAAATCAACATTAATCTGTCATAAATTTACACTATCAGCTCCTTATTAAAAAAAACATGCTGCTATAGGAAAAAGGTTCCTAATTCTTGTTAACTGAACTCCATTATACGTAGAGTGGCCAGCTGGTCCTTCACCGATCTTTGAATTTGTCAAAGTGTTGGAAGGAGCATCGAATTTGCTGAGCTGGAGCTTCTATCTTGAGGCATGTTAGCATATCAACTGAAAGATGGTTGAAGGAACATAGTTTTCCTCCAAGTCAAAGAGATAATCAAACAGGTCATGCAAGAAATCCATCATTCTACCCATAATAGTAAGTTAAAAAATAAGCATGTTAGTAAAAATGCCTAAACTAGCTATAGAGTAGTAGAACAATTATACTTGTACTACCTTTTACCTTGAACAAGGATTGATGGAAGTTTGGCCATATTAGGGATAAAGAGAGGAAAAAGGAAGTATATATGTGTCAAAAATGGGGCAAAAGAGGAAAATAAGGTGAGGAAGAATAGACAAAAAGTAGCCTCAATAAGTAGAGAGTGGGAGACTTTGCACCAAGGCAGCTTGGAAGTAAATACATTCTTGCATCGAGACTTAGAACCCCTATTTCTAAGGGCCCCTTGAAAAGTGGGTTAATGTTTCATTTTAATTTCCTACCAACACTCAATAAAAGGGAACGTAAGCACCACCATTTGGATTATTGAAGTTGTTTGACTCTATTTAGAGCTTTTGTGTTATTTGTTTTAGTTATAGTTTAGTCTTTATGTTTGAATATGAAGGGTATTTCTCTATCTAGTATGTTTATGTTTTATCATGTTCCACTAACTTGCTTGAATCCATCTATTTTCTACTCGTGATCAATAACTTAAGAGGGAAAACCATACCCCTTAAGTTGGTGTGATTTCGTACATCCATGCACCAAACACACTAACAGAACATTGCTACAAGAAAATCTTCCTAATGGTGAAAAGATAGTAGAGGAAACTCATGATGAGAACAAAAGAAATGTTAATAATGATTTCATAGACTCTAATGTTTTAATTAAGACCCACCATATTCCAAAGATTGATATGAGGAAGTTTTATGGCAAGGATCTGATAACTTAATGGAGCAATAATTTGAGCTCCATAATACTCAAAACACAAAATGTACTCATTGTAACTTTATATTTATAAAAAAATCAGTTTGTATGGTGTCAATGGATTTGTTCTCGTAAACAACTAGTCACTTGGTAAATTTTTATGGAGGAAATGAGAGCACATTATGAGGATACAAAGAGAAACACCTTATTTATCCAATTGATAAATCTCAAACAAAAGGGTTCAATGATGGAGAAAATTGACGATTTGAAAAAATTGAATATAAGGGTAAACAATATTCTAGAGGAACATAGATTTATGTTTTCATAAGTACTTTAAAGGATAAAATCTAACATGAGTTTTGCCTTTGGGAACCTGATACATTGGAGAAGGCATTCAAGTTAGAAATAAAAATTTAAAGTAAAATTATGACGACAAGGAAGCCCACCACTCACAACTATAAATATGGAAGTGTTGCTACTCTTAGTCTTCCATGACCTACATGGTTGACACCACCAAAATTGGAATAAAATAGAGAAAAAGGGCTTTGCTATAGTTGTGATAGGAAATACACTAAATGTCATAAGTGTGCCGAGAAGAAATTATTTTACATAGATTATGAAGAGGATGAAGAAAAAGAACAAGAAATTTCAAAAGAAGAGGATATACACTATCAAATAACCCTTGAGGAAGAAGAAATGAATTTGACCATATCATGTAATGAATTGGAAAGAACTATCACTCCTCAAAATCTCAAGATAGATAACATATCAAGAATAAAAATGTAATAGTGCTTATTGATTCAGGTAGTACCCATAGTTTTACTCATTGTAAGGTAGCCATGAAATTGAGTTGCTTCCTATACCTAGCGCCAAAGTGTCAAGTGATGGTGGAAAATGGAGGAACTATAAATTGGTCTAGAAAGTGCCATAATATCAAGCTAACCATGGGGGAATATGTATTGAATATTCCAATTCTTTCAATTCTAATGGGTGGTACTGATGTTGTAATATGAGTCCAATGGTTACAATCTTTGGGGATGGTAGCTTTTAATTTTCAATATTTTTTCTTGAATTTTTTTTGGAAGGAAAGGAAGTTGAATTATAGGGTATTTAATGGAAGACAATAAATATAATAATCACTAATGTCATGACAAATATTTTTAATAAAGAAAAACGAGGCATAATTTCACAATTATGCTCACTACAAGTTCCAAAATAAAAATCATCTATTTCTCCATATCTCCAAAAATTCTTAGACAACCATTCCAAGGTTTTTTAAAATCTCAAAGGACTCCAACCTATTTGTGATCATGATCATGATCATGCTATTCATTTTATTCTAGGAAGTGTTCCTCCAAACATAACACCTTATAGATATAGTTATGTCCAAAAGATCGAAATTGAACGTATGATTTCAGAAATTCTAGAGGCTCGTATAATTCAACCTAATTAAGGTTCTTTCTCTAATCCAGTAGTATTGGTGCACAAGAAGGATGGATCATATCACATGTGTCTAGATTATAGTGAGCTCAATAATCTCATTATTAAATATAAGTTTCCCATTTGTGTGATTGATGAATTATTGGATGAATTACATGGAGCAATTTATTTCATCAAGTTGGATCACCATTCATGATATCATCAGATCAGAATGAAGACTGAATACTTTCTGAAAATAGCATTTCGAACTCATGAGGGTAATTATGAATTTTGGGTCATGCCTTTTGGCCTTACTAATGCACCTTCTACATTTCAAGGGTTGATGAATTCGATTTTCAAACCCTTCCTTTGAAAATTTGTGTTAGTATTTTTTGATCATATACTAATCCACAACATGTATTGGAAGGATAATGTTCAACATGTTGACAAGGCGCTCAAACTATTGGAGGAGAAACAACTATATGAAAAAACCTCCAAATGTTTCCTTGGAGTACAAGAGGTGGAATATCTGGGTCATATTATATCTCAGGAGGGTGTGAAGGTAGACCCTCAAAAAATTAAATCCATTAAGAAATGGAAAGTCCACACAACCATAAAGAAGTTGTGCGGATTTCTCAGGTTAAAAGGGTATTATCGCAAGTTTTTAAATAATTATGGGAGAATATAAAAACCTCTAACAACATTATTGAAGAAAGATGCATTTTCAAGGACTCCTAATGCAACTAAGGAATTTGAACATCATAAAGAGGCAATGTGCCAAGCACTGGTCTTAGCTATGCTAGACTTCACAAAAACCTTTATTATGGAATGTGATTCCTTAGGAAATGGAATTGGTGTTGTTTTAATGCAAGAAGGAAGACCCATTTCTTTGAAAGTCGTCTAACCAAAGGAAAGTATTTACAAAAAGCTATTTATGAGAAGGAAATGTTGGAAATACTACGTGCACTAAAGAAATGTGACCTTACCTAATAGGAAGACACTTCAAGGAACAAATTATCATGATAGTAGGCTTAAATAAGTTTTGGAACAAAGACTATCTTCAGAAGAGAAACAAAAATGGGTCAAAAAGATGTTGGACTATCACTTTGAAATCATCTACAAAAAATGGAATCTAAATGTTGTTTTAGATGCACTCTCAAGAAATTATGAGGATGTGGAAGCATTTCTTTTTGTCATTTCTATTAAAGCAAGGGCGGAATGGAAGTATGAGGAAGAAGTGTGGATACTCATTCAAAAGTTGCATCAAGATTCCAGTACATCTGAGACATTTAGTTGGAAAAATGATTCCTTATGGTACAAATATCACTTATATATTTGTAATAATTCCCAAATAAAGCAAAATATTATTTTGGAATTGCACACCTCTCCATTAGGACACTTGAGATTTTTAAAAACTTACCACAGGGTGAAGAAAGATTTTTTTTGGGATTGACTTAAATCTGATATTCAACGTTTGTGGTCAATTTTTTTTTTTCCAGAGAAATAAAGTTGAGACAAATAAGCTCTCGGGTCTCCTAAAACCTTTATCCATTCCAAGGTGACGTTGGGAGGAGGTTTCAATGGATTTTATCATAGCTTTACCTATGTCTAAAGGAAATAGTGCCATCATGGTGGTAGTTAATAGACTTACCAAGTATGCACACTTTTGTGCATTATCTCATCCATTTAAAGTGAGTACAATTGCTACTGCATTTATGGAAACAATTCAAAAGCTACATGGAAACCCAAATATTATTGTAAGTGATAGAGATCCCATTTTCACTGGAAATTTTTGGACAATTTTTTTTTCTTGTTTGGGTTCTCAACTAGGTCATATCTCATCTTATGATTCTCAATATGATGGGAAAACTGATATGGTGGAAACATGTTTAGAAGGATATATTTTTTGCTTTGTATCTAATTAATAAACAAAATAATTGTTCATTTATGTAATGTAAATGAGGTTTCCCCCTCGAAGTGGCTGATTTCTAAGTTGTTGATCTCTATTTTGTTCTATTTTGTGAGTTGGTTTCAAAACATGATGCGTGTACACTTGGTTGGTGGCCATATATATTACATAACCTTCATTGAAAATTTATCAATAAATACATGGTTGTAGTGCCTCAAGAACAAGGATGAAGCTTTCGCAATAATCCAGGAAATGAAATATTTTGTCAAAAATCAATCAGCGAAAAGAATCAAAGTTTTCAGGTCTGACAATGGAGGAGAATTCATGTAGAAATAATTTGTATCATTCTGCAAGAAATAAGGGATCAGGAAGGAAACCATTGTGCCTTATACACTTGAAAATAATGGCTTAGCTGAAAGGAAGTACAAGTCAATAATGGAAGCTGCTCATGGCATGCTTCATGGTCAGAAGGTAACAAATTTTTTGTGGGATGAAACCATACATGCTAATGTATATGTCCAAAACTGGGTGCCTCATCAAGAATTGAGAAAGAAGACTCCATAATAATTTTTTACAGGTAGAAAACCCGACATCAGTAATCTACGCATATATGGATGTCCAATATTATTTCATCTTCCAAAATAATAAATAAATAAAATAAAAGCTACAGCTAAAAATCCTACGTTTATTGGTTGCTTTGAAAATATAAAGCTTACATAATAAACATTCCTGGTCAAATAGAGGTTGAAATTAGCAAGGATGTAACCTTTGACAAAAATGCTACATTTTTAAAGCAAGATATCTTCCTCTGCCTCCTAAGGAAGATGATGATAACAAGGAAATTATAGATGGTCCTTCTAGGCTAGAGTAAGCTAATATTGATACTCCCATGGAGCATATGGATCCTCTAGATCGACCTCCCAGTGATCCTCCTATAAGGAAAAAATTTCTTTCACTTCGTAACACTCTACAGGAAAATCAAATAAGCATTCCCATTCACTGATCATTTAGTGGAATGAAGGAACCTTGTAGGTGTTAGCCCCCTATGAATTTCTTGACAAGCAAAAACGGGGCTAAAATGTTTAAGAGCCTTCAAGGAATGCATTTCCTCTGAAAACACATCATCCTTGAAGCCTCCTTGTGCCTTTTTTCCTTTGATAAAATCCCCTCTACTGTTCCCATTATAAAGCCTCTCTGTTTGTGAATAAATGCCCAAAAGGCCTCCTTTTCCCTCCTTTTTCATCCCTTTTGAACCTTTGTTTCTTCACCCCTTCCCCTTCCTTCAATTCCCCACTTAACCCCCTAAATAACCTTCATTCCCCTTTAAACCCTTCAAATACCCTTTGTTTGGTTTAATAACCCCTGTTCCTCTCTACTGTTACCTCTTTTTGGCCTCAAAATGCACTAAATTAAGCCAAAATACCCCTTTTATTCATATAACAAGCTTAGCCCCTCTCAGCCCAGCCCTTTAAACCACTTCCCCATGTTCCTACGCCCGAGACCAAGTGCTTAAGCCTGGGCACTTATCGCAATTGAAATTTTCATGGGTCGCATTTTCTTTGTTCCGCCTGTTTTCCCTCGATGCGATTGGAATGTGGTCTATTGGCTCCCACAATGAGCTCCACCATTGATTCGTAAAGATCTAATGGTCCAGCGCAGATCGCATGCACTCATCGCTCCTCCCCTTTCACCCCTCCAATCATATTTGAACTGTCTATCTCCTCGCCAGATCTGACGGCTGGTGCATAGTCGCACCATCGTAGGCCCATTCCCGTCGCAATTGAACTCTGTTGATTGCCGATCCCCGATCTGTTCTCCGCCGTTGATCTCTCGGGATCCAACGGTCTGGATCTCATCGCTCCCACTCATCGCATTAACCTTCCTCCCTGACGATTGTTTCTCCACCATCAATCTATTACTATGATCCAATGGCCATCGCATAATCGCAACATCACTCCAATCGCAATTGAAAAGGTATTTTTGTGTCACCCCCGTGCCCCGAATGCGATCCTCTGATTCGATCTTAGCCGCCCATCCCTTTAGATCTGACGGCTGGAGCCTAATCGCACTCTACTCTTTTCCTTTCATCAGAACCTCCTCCAACTTCATTGCTCAATCACCACCGTTGATCACCTCCTACGATCCAACGTCTCGTAGTTAATCGCCCTCCACCCATGCCAGGTCCCACTATCCAAAGGCTCTGCTTTGCTTGTTTTTCATCATTTCCATTTGTAAATTCCCCGAGCGTTAGACTTTGGGTTTTACACTAATGAATTATTTCTCTGCCTAACTGTAGTGTTTGTGTCTGCACCTCCACCATTTCCACCATTATTTCACAGTTGCCACTGTTTTCCATCGTTGTGCCACTGTTCCTCTAGGCCTCCACAGCAAATCTTCCACCACCGTCCCTGGATTTTATAATTGATTTAATTTATTGTGCATGGGTCACAGAGAGGTCGTTAAAGCAGCAGCAAAGTGAAACAGCAGAAGTGATTTTAAGGGATTTGGGCCTGTTAATCAAATATTTAGCACCTAATCCCGAATTCAAAGGATAAAGTGTAGTTCGAAGACCAGAGCACATGAAAAAAGTCATATTTGTGTTTGACATCAGCAAAACACTCTTCTCCAGAAAGACACCTTCGGATAGTGTTCTCCATGCCTCCTCGAGCCCTTAAATAGATGAATACACTGACAGAAGTTTCTACTACTGTCAGACAAAAATTATGAAGCATGGAGACCTTGCAGAATTTCCGCCCAGTTCATTTATTCCAGAAGGCTAGCGCAGAGCTCCAAACAGCCAGAAAGGACTTCAAGAAACATCTGAGGTCAATCTCGACCTGACAAAGACTCCCGAAGCAGACTACAGAGTACATATAGCGCTGGAGAGCCATTAAACAGTATGGGTGTGAACATTTCCGCCATCCTATCCTAATGAAACAAATTAAATGTACACCTACTCCCGCTATCACTAATTCTCCTATAAGAATCCCCAAGAACATATTGTAAAAGGTTGTTGTTCGGTTGTCGCCGTTGCTGTTGTAGGGATTCATTTTGACTGTTAGAACAGTCTTGGGAGGGAGTAGCAGAGTAGTTTGTAATGTAGTAGGCTGGGAGGAGAAAGTATGAACTATATTAGTCATTGAGCTCACTGTATGTGGCTGGTTTTGTATCAAATAATCAAGAAAATTTCACAGGATCCTAGTGTATTACTATTGGTGATGTTTTCTCTAACACTGTTTATTACATTTTTCACGCTATTCATTTCTTCTGGCTCGCATCAGAAATCTGGCATAGGATTTACCCTTGCTAGGTACCCTATGTTTCTTCTCTCCCTTCCTTTAATGTTTTCTATTGATAGTGAATCTAAGATTAAATTCATGTGGTTTAACCAGTGTAGTAGGTGTTATTTCCTACTAGTTGATGTGTGAACTCGGAGCTTGCTGCTTGCATGCTTCTTGCTGGTGTCAAAGCAGGGAAGGTTAAAAGTTCTTCCATGATCTATAGACTCTAGTTTTGTGTAAAACTTATCTCTGTTTTTCCCTTGGAGCATGCTAAAGCAGACCTGGAGTTAAATGACCTCTGGTCTGATCTATAAACTACCCCTTTATCCCTTCATTGAGAGTTGCCTTTAAGTATGTCCAAGTAGGTCTAGAGTTAAATGGCCTTTGACCTGATCTATAGATAGAAATTGGGTTTCTTTCCTTATTTCACCTTCAATCCTTAATGTCCCATTCCATCATCTATCTAAGAAGATCCTTTAGTATAGATGACCCTCCCTCTGAAAGCCATGGTCAGTTACTTGCAAGTAATCTCCTTTCATGACTCCATAGCCCAATGGATGGTACATTCCTAACCTATCCTCTTTTGCCGAAATATCCTGATATTTTTCTCCTTTCCTCCCATTACTTTCTCAGTCTATGATTTCATGACTCAACCTAGAAACCAACCAACCAAATCATTTAAAACCCCTTGTGCTTCATAACTATCCTAATACCTCATTTTGAGCTTCAAAGATATATATCATTCTTTGTTTTATGGAGATATCCCTCTTCGGATCTAGGAGGGCTAGATCCTGAGGTCCCAAAGTGGTTTGATGTTATATTATCTTTTGGTATTTCCAAATCTGCCAAAACATAGGAACCCTAACATAACGGCGACTCCAATGGGGAAGAGACCAATCAGCCTGATTTGGTAAATCACTGTGGTGGACAGTAAAATTGTAAATCCACCACCTGGCGACTCCACAGTTCCTAAATGATAAAAGACTCCACTGGTGATCAGTAGGCCGCTGATTATCTATGTTTTCACAAGACTCCACTGGAAGACCATGTCGCAGTACAACATCAGCCATGCTAAAGACCAAGTCACCTCACTAATGGAAGACTCTGAACAGTTTGCAGAAATGCATCCTGGTTTCATAGCAGAGTATCGTGTTGTAATGTCAAGTGATTTGGCAGATTTGGAGGTGGAAGAGCTTCGAGGGGCTGTTCTCCTCAGCTTAAAATTCAAACTCGTGCTTAGGAAAATTTTCTTAGAATTGGTGGTTGAAAGATATGAAGCTGAGATCGAATTTCTGAACTCACAAGAAAAATCATATCAGTTCAAAGACCCGAGAGCCTTTTTGGAAAGTTTCCCTCCTCCTAAAAGAGAAGAGATTCCACTGCCTTTCGAAGTACAAGAAGAATATGATCCGGTTCTCAAGAACCACATTGAAGACGCAGTGGAAGATGCAGAAATAAAAGCTGCCCCGGGTGAATATAGCCTACCAGTCATGGCAGGCCAGAAAGAAGAAAGTTTACATCATGTGTTCGTTGATCATGTGGTAGAGTATATGGAGGCCCTGATTTTATTGAATGCTCCAGCATTGATCTTTCGTAAGGGCCATATTCATCAGGAGTGGTCACCACTGATGGTGACCGCAGTTTTGAAGAACCACATGCAGAGCACCCCGTGTTTATCTTTGGCAGGCAGTCAGTGCTCCTATCCTTTTTTGGTACTTCTTGACTGGTTGCACTGGCATTATTGTATCACCTAGAACATCAGAGATTTCCAAGTAGAGTAGGGTAGGTAGGAAAGCTCAATAAAGCTCAGCTGTGAGCATGTAGTTAGTTTTTTTTAATTTCTACAAAGTCCAGCAAGCCAAACAGTCTAATCCTGGCTTGACTGTTTTTCAATTTCTGTCTCAGAATGTAGAGAAGAAATCTACTAGATAGTTTAATCCTAGCAGATATATATTAGGTAGAAAAGCTATGAGGCCAACAGTTTAATCTTTTCTCATGGAGAAATAAGGATATAAATAGAATATGTTTATTTTCCTGTTTGTAAAAATTGATGATGTAAAGGTTTTGCAAGTCCAAATGCACCTAGAAGAAAAAATGATAGGACTGTAGTCTGGGCAGGTAGTTGTTTGGGAGCATTTTCTGCTGATTTGATGTCTTCAATGATTTGTGGAGGCTGATCCAAGAATAAAATGGATGAGTCAAGTACCAGGAATCTGGCCTACACCAAAGATTTATCTTTTGAATTCTTGACTCCTTCAAGAAGAAGCCATCCCCATGTGGAGCCACTGTTAGCCCCCTATGAATTTTTTGACAAGAAAACAGGGGGCTAAAATGTTTAGGAGCCTTCAAGGAATGCATTTCCTCTGAAAAAACATCATCCTTGAAGCCTCCTTGTGCCTTTTTTCCTTTGATAAAATTCTCTCTGTTTTTCCCATTATAAAGCCTCTCTGTTTGTGAAGAAATGCCCAAAAGGCCTCCTTTTCCCTCCTATTTCATCCAGTTTGAACCTTTGTTTCTTCACCCCTTCCCCTTCCTTCAATTCCCCACTTAATCCCCTAAATCGCCTTCATTCCCCTTTAAACCCTTCAAATACCCTTTGTTTGGTTTAATAACCCCTGTTCCTCTCTACCGTTACCTCTTTTTGGCCTCAAAATGCACTAAATTAAGCCAAAATACCCCTTTTATTCATATAACAGGCTTAGCCCCTCTCGGCCCAGCCCTTTAAACCACTTCCCCATGTTCCCATGCCCGAGACCAAGTGCTTAAGCCTGGGCGCTTATCACAATCGGAAGTTTCACGGGTCGCATTTTATTTTGTCCGCCTATTTTCCCCCAATGCGATTGGACTGTGGTCTATTGGCTCCCACAACGAGCTCCACCGTTGATCTAAAAAGATCTAATAGTCCAACGTGGATTGCATGCGCTCGTCACCCCTCCCCTTTCACCCCTTTTATCATATTTGAATCGTCGATCTCCCTGGTAGATCTGATGGCTGGCCCGTAGTCGCACCATCGCAGGCCCATTCCCGTCGCAATTGACCTCCGCCAATTTCCGATCCCTGATCCGTTCTCCACCGTTGATCTCTCGGGATCCAACGGTCTGGATCTCATCGCTCCCACTCATCGCATCAACATTCCTCCCTGCCAATTTTTTCTCCACCGTCGATCTATTACTATGATCCAACGGCCATCGCATAATCGCAACATCACTCCAATCACAATCGTAAAGGTCTTGCTGTGTCACCCCCGTGCCCCGATTGCGATCCTCCAATTCGATCTTAGCCGCCCATCCCTTCAGATCTGACGGCTGGAGTCTAATCACACTCTACTCTTTTCCTTTCATCGGAACCTCCTCCAACTTCATCGCTCAATCACCACCATTGATCGCCTCCTGTGATTCAACAACTTGCAATTAATCGCCCTCCACCCACACTAGGTCCCACTATCCAAAGGCTATACTTTCCTTGTTTTTAATCATTTCCCTTTGTAAATCCCCCAAGCATTAGACTTTGGGTTTTACGCTAATGAGTTATTTCTCCACCTAACTGTAGTGTTTGTGTCTGCGCCCCCACCATTTCCACCATTCTTTCACACGTGCCACTATTTTCCATTTTTGCGCCACCGCTCCTCTAGGCCTCCACTACAAATCTCCCGCCACCATCCCTCGAATTTATAATTTATTTAATTTATTGTGAAGGGGTCACAGAGAGGTCATTACAGCAGTGGCAAAGTGAAACAGCATAAGCGGTTTTAAGGGATTTGGGCCTGTTAGTCAAATATTTAGCGCCTAACCCTAAATTCAAAGGATAAAGCGTAGTTCGAAGACCAGAGCACATGAAACAAAGTCATATCTGTGTTTGACATCAGCAGAACACTCTTCTCCAAAAATACACCTTCGAATAGTGTTCTCCATGCCTCCTCGAGCCCTTAAACAGATGAATACACTGGCAGAAGTTTCTACTACTGTCAGAGAGTAGTTATGAAGCATGGAGACCTTGCAGACTTTCCACCTAGTTAATTTATTCTAGAAGGCTAGCGCAGAGCTCCAAACAGCCATAAAGGACTTCAAGAAACATCTGAGGTCAATCTCGACCTGACAAAGACTCCCGAAGTAGACTACAAAGTACATACAGTGCTACAGAGCCATTAAGCAGTATGGGTGTGAACATTTCCGCCATCCTATCTTAATGAAACAAATTAAATGTACACCTACTCCCGCTATCGCTCATTCTCCTATAAGAATCCCCAAGAACATATTGTAAAATGTTTTTTTTCAGTTGTTTTCATTACGTTTGTAGGGATTCATTTTGACTGTTAGAACAGTCTTGGGATGGAGTAGCAGAGTAGTTTGTAATTTAGTAGGTTGAGAGGATAAATTCTGAACTGTATTAGTCATTGAGCTCAGTGTATGTGGCTATTTTTGTATCAATTAATCAAGAAAGTTTCACAGGATCCTGGTGTATTACTATTGGTGATGTTTTCTCTAACACTGTTTATTACATTTTTCACATTGTTCATTTCTTCTGGCTCGCATCAGAAATCTGGCATAGGATTTACCCTTGTTAGGTACCCTATGTTTCTGCTCTCCCTGCCTTTAATGTTTTCTATTGATAGTGAATATAAGAGTAAATTTATGTGGTTTAACCAATGTAGTAGGTGTTATTTCCTGCTAGTTCATGTGTGAACTCAGAGCTTTCTACTTGGATGCTTCTTGCTGGTGTCAAAGCAGGGAAGGTTAAAATTCCTTCCCCGATATATAGACTCTAGTTTTGTGTAAAACTTGTCTTTGTTTTTCCCTTGGAGCATGCTAAAGAAGACCTGGAGTTAAATGACCTCTGGTCCGATCTATAAACTGCCCCTTTGTCCCTTCATTGAGAGTTTCCTTTAAGTATGTCCAAGAAGGTCTGGAGTTAAATGACCTTTGACCTGATCTATAGACAGAAATTGGGTTTCTTTCCTTCTTGGACCTTCAATCCTTAATGTCCCATTCCATCAACTATCTAAGAAGATCCTTTAGTATAGATGACTTGCCCTCTGAAAGCCTTGGTCATTTGCTTGCAAGTAATCTCCATTCATGACTCCATAGCCCAATGGATGGTACATTCCTAACATATCCTCTTTTTCTAAAACATCCTGCTATTTTTCTCCTTTCCTCCTATTACTTTCTCAGTCTATGATTTCATGACTCAACCTAGCAACCAACCAACCAAATCATTTAAAATCCCTTGTGCTTCATAACTAGCCTAATATCTCATTTTTAGCTTCAAAGATATATATCATTCTTTTTTTTATGGAGAGATCCATCTCCGGATCTAGGAGGGCTAGATCCTGAGGTCCCAAAGTGGTTTGATGTTGTCTTATCTTTTGGTATTGCCAAATCTGCCAAAACATAAGAACACCAACAATAGGTATCAGGGATATGTAGCAACTATGATAACCATGATTGAAGCTGAACCATCCTCATTTGAAGAAGTTTTCAAAGAACAAGTTTAGAATGATCCTATTACCGAGGAATATGAGTTTATTGCGAAAAATTATGTATGGGATGTTGTGCTAAGACCACATGGGAAGTAAATTGTGACTTCAAAATGGTTATTTAAGATCAAGCATGGAATAAATGGTAGAAATGATAAATACAAATCTAGGTTTGTAGGTTGAGGTTTCTCACAGAAAGAGGGACAATATTACGATGATGTATTTTCTCCTATGGCTCGATATACAACTATCCCTGTCATAGTTTCTCCTTTTTCTAGTCAAGGATGGACCTTTCATTAGATGGATGTAAATACTTCTTTCCTCCATGTTATGTTATAGGAAGAAGTGTATGTGGAACAACCACAGGGATTTGAGGTGGAAGATCACAGAACACATATTTGCAGGTTGAAGAAAGCATTGTACAGATTGAGGCAAGCTCCCCGAGCTTGGTATTCTCAGATTGAAAAATATCTAATTAAGCTGGGTTTCACAAGAATAAATGTTGATACCAAACTCTATTTTAAGTTTTTCCAAGGTTTGCCACTAATTCTGGTTCTAAATGTTGATGGTCTATTCTTAACAAGAAGTGAAATGTTGATGTTCGAGTGTAAGAGGAAGCTAGCCTTTGAATTCGAGATGAAATACCTGAGTGTCATTCACTAATTTTTGGGCCTTGAGGTGTGGAAAATATATGGTGAGATGTTTATCTCATAGGGAAAGTATGTAGTGAAGCTGCTAGAAAGGTCTAGTACGACCAAGTTCAAATCGATGACTACTCTGATGGAGATGAAATTCAAGAAGCTGTTTGGAAAAGTAATTGGCCTAATATGGAAAATCAATATGACTAAAAACAACTAATTGGGGCTCTTATGCTCCTCGTGAACTCCCATCCAAATATATGTTACATAGTTAACGCATTGAGTCATTTTATGACTGAGCCCCTTCATCCGCATTGGATTGTGGCCAAACATGTACTGAGATACTTACATGGTTCGATCATGCTTTGTCTATGATACTAATCTGGATTTATGTAGTAACACAAAAAAATACACATATAGCCATAAATATAAAAATTCAGTGGAAATAACACTTGATTTCATTAATATCAAAGAACTAAAAATGTGATTACAGACATAATGGAAATAAACTAGATAGGGTGCTGGTAGCTTATCTTTGAGAAAAGATGTGGTGGCTACAGGCCTCTGAAATCTGTGTTAAAATGAGGTTTGAAGGCATATAAATTATTAAGAAACAATGGAAAACCCTAAAAATCCAAAAACCTAACCCTAGGAGATTAAATGCTAGAGTATGGGCCCTGTTAGGGTAAATTGGTACATCAATTTCCCGAGGTCGTAACTTTCGAAGACTATCTCTGTTTGACGCACATGATATATTGTTAGAAATATCTATTTGAGTACTAAAAATTTTGACTATGAATATCAGTTTTAAAGTGGAATCATATTATCTGGAGAATTGATGCCAAAAAAACATTGTTTAGGCCCTCAAAACGTCTCTTGAATTTTAGGATCCGAAAAACTTCTAAGAATGGTAAACTATGCTATTATTAAGGAAATTGAAAAAACTAAAAGAAACAATGGTGGGACCCCAAGTGGAATAGGTGTGTGGCCACAAATATCCACCTGGATCATTCCTCACCACTTAGGAAGCAATGGTCCCCATTACATTGAGTTCCTCCATTAGATGAGGAAACTTCTGCTAAAGTTGGTCCGTGGTGAACCCCTTGCCTTGGTGTAGCAGTTGGCCAGATTTGACCAGCTGATACAATTGGATATTTTGTTGGCAAGTGTTCTTTATTTGTATGTCCATGATACAATCTATGGTGGTCTATTCCATGTTGTTTGGATTTAACTCTATTGGTGTGGGTTGTTCTGCAATGTCAAAGGTGTCCAATTGAGGTGGGAAATAGGCCCAAAGGCTGTCCACATTGAATAGTGAGTGTAGACCAAGGAATGGTGGAATACTGAGCTTGAAGGAATTCGTCCCTATAGCTTTGGTTATGGTGTATGATCCATATCGAAGTGGGCGAAGGTTGTAGTGGGGTCTAGTGATGCGCTTCTTCTGCAAATGTAGCCACACTTTGTCGCCCACCTAGAAGTGGTGTGGAACCCAATGTTGATCATTTTGTTGGTTGTAATTAGCATTGGCTATGTCCAACATGTCATGAACATGTTGGCAGATGTGATGAATGCTCTCAATGAAGTTTTTCACTTTGTCATCTTTAGATTGGACATGAGATGAATCAGCCTGAGAAGCCACAAATGGCATGGCTACATCAATGGGAAATAGTGGCGAGAACCACAGGCCCACCTGAAAGGGATTGTGGCTGGTTGAGCTGTGGAGAGCTCGGTTATAACTATGTTGTACATAGTTAAGGTTCTCATCCCATGTGCTTGGATGCTTTGAATTTTACATGTGCAGAATGTTTACAATCATCCTGTTGACGAACTTTGTTTGGCCATCAGTTTTGGGATGGAAAGTGGTGGACTTGGTGAGCTTGGTGTCTAGTATTAATTAGAGGCTGGACCAAAATATGCTAAGGAACCTAATGTCCTGATCTAATATGATAGACTGTGGGATCCCAAATTTCATGCACACTCGTTCAAAGAAGAGTTTAGCAGTGGCTTCTACTGTGATATTGTTCATGTAGGTTGATATAATGGCCACCTTTGAGAATCTATCGATGACCATGAAAACACAGTCATTTCCATGCTTAGTAGAAGGAAGGCTTGACATGTAATCAATGGAGATGGATTCCCAAGGTTGAATAGGGGTAGGTAGAGGAGTATAGAGGCCTTATATCTTGATGGTCGGTTTGGCAATGCAGCAAGTAGTGCATGATTTGATTTACTTCCCAACATCCTGTCGAATGTTCAAACAATAGAAATACTTCTGTAGTAATACCACTATTTTCTTAACCCTAAAATGCCTAGTGACTTGAATGTAGTGTGCTTCCAAAATCATATTGGCTCACTCGCTTGAAGGAACACAACGATGTCCCAAGTGACATAGCAGTGCATCCTGGAGGTGAAATTTTGGAACTTGCGTATCGTCCAATATTGTCGTGTATGTGTGGCCAAATGTCGGATTGCTCTTGTAGAGAAGCAGCTAATCAGAAGTCCCAGGCCCACAAGAGTTGAGAACAGTGGTTAGCACCATGATCGGTGATCGGTTGAGGCAGTCTGCAACATTATTGGTGTTGCCCTTCTTATACGTGATGTTATAATGAATTTGTTGTAGATATATGGACCACTTCTGATGGCAATTGTTTTGCAACTTACCTTTTGTATGTATGACCTACAGGGGTTGGTAGTCTGTGTGGGTGACTATTTCCTTCCTTTGATGGCAAGCCTGCACAATGGAATACATTTATTTGGAATAAGTGGGATACTTGTGGGTTGTTTCGGATAGTGTATCACTATGATATTCCATTGGATGCCCTTGTTAAGTAAGAATTTCCCCAATAGCATTGTTAGAGGCATTTGTCTCGATCTCAAATGGTTGTTGCAATTCTAGTAATATGAGCATTGGGGCAGAGCAGAGGCGATGTTTCAATTCTACGAATGCCTTATGTTGAGATTCTGACCAAAAGGTTTTTTCTTTCACTCCTCCCTTGGTGAATTGACTCAAGGGCCAAGTGATATGAGAGAATCCCAACACAAACATGCAGTAGAAATTAGTAAGACCCAGAAAGTTGTGAAGCTCTGTTAGAGTGGTTGTGGCCAGCCAATCTCGAATTACTTGGATCTTGGTTGGATCCACATGCACCCACCATTCATCAATAATGTATCCCAAATATTGAAACTAGGTCATGCAAAAAGTGCACTTCTCCAAATTGGCACACAACTTATGTTGTCGTAGTGTTTGGAGGACCTCTTGGATGTGGTGGAGGTTATCTTCCCCAGGATTTTATCCAAGTACACTACTACAAATTATTTGGTGAATGGATGAAATATGTCATCCATTAGCCTCATGAAGGTTCTAGGAGCATTCGTCAACCCAAAATCCATGACAAACCATTAAAAAAGGCCCTTCTTGTCTTTGAAGATAGTCTTCCACACATCGGATGGTTCTATTGGTACCTGGTGATACCCAGACTTCAAGCTGATATTTCCGAAATATTTCTCCCCTTTGAGTTGATCCATAAGGTCATCAATATGTGGGATCAGGTACCTATTCTGGAAAATAGTATTTTGCAGCACTCAATAGTCAATAGAGAGTCTCCAAGTCCCATCATTGTTTATGCACTAACACGATGAGGCTCCCACGGGGCCATGAACTCGGCTAGACTTGACCTTTCTGCAGTAGCTCTTGAATCCACCTCTTGATTTCATTGTTTCCCATAACATGGCTTCAATAGATCGTTCCATTAGGTAGCGGTGCACTTGGGGTCAGATTGATGGGGTGCTTGACCTGACAGTGCAGAGGAACCCTTGTAGGTGAGGTGAAGATGTCCCCGTAATCCTCCATGACCTTATCCATTTTTTGTTTTCATGTGGAGGATCCCTATCTGGAGGTCGTGGCCACAGTATTCTTCTTCCCCTGGGGTCAAATCACCAGGAAAACAAATTTTCCGATTTTGTAAATGAGCTTACTGCATTGTTTTGGAGTAGCCAAAGAGATATCCGCAGGCGGTGGTACCTCTAGTATCATGTACAACTTATTCCCCAAAGTAACAATAACAACACGAGTTCAGGACTCATACATAGTATTTTGCTTCCATAAGTATGGTTGGCCTAATAATACATCACAAACATCAAGAGGAGCAATGTCACATAATACCTCATCTGTGAAGGGCTTGATGCTATAGGGAAAGCTGCACTGTTGGCTGATGCAGAGATCCCATCCTTGGTGAAGCCACCTGATGATGTATGGCTATGGGTGTGTTGTGGTCAGCAAGCCCAAATCCTTCACCACCTCTGCTAGAATTAGGTTATTTTGGCTCCCACTATCTACAATGAACTATAGTGGAGAAACCTTTACCCACATCTAAGAGTGGAAGATATGCTCCTCCTCCTCTAAATCTTCCGTTTTCCCCTGTTGGATATTTCTAGTGGCAACGGTGGCGTTGGGCTCTTCATAAATAATATGATTCCATTTTTCATTCCCCTTGTTGGGTTCTGATTTAGAGTTGGAGCATGCATATGAATCAAAAGCCATCATCTCGGCCACTAGTGACTACTTGGCCCGACACTCACTTGTGTTGTGGGTGGAGCTATTATGGAACACACACCAGTTTTCTGTGTCATTCTTTGGCTTCATGGTGTTTTTCTTTGATTGATTCTTTTGTAGGTTATCATAGGCCATCATGCCTTAGCTTTGTCCTTTTTTATATGGTTTTGTGCACCTTTCCCTTGCTTTTGATTCATAGATCCAAAGTCTCTCTTCTTCTATTTAAATTTCTGCTCAATCTTGGCAGCATACCGGTATGTATTTACAAGAGAGGAGATGTCGAGGAACTCCATTTCCTCCTGAATGTATCTGTGTAGAAAAATGTAGCACTTCAACACCAAATTTTTCTCTAAATCTTTGATACCCAACTTTGTGCGCAGGGTCTGGAAGAGATTCATCAACTCATGTACATCTTGATCCCTTTATTGCTGCAGCATAGTCCATTGTATGTAGTTTTCCTCATACCTCCCCACATGATAATATTGTTCCTTGATGGCATCTCAAAAATAATTTCAAATGGGCATGGCCGAGAACATAGAGGATTCACACTCATCCATCTTCTCATAATAGGTTTCCCACCAGTCCTTGACATGGGGGATATCTTTGAGAAGTGCAAATATAATCTTATCCCGATCGGAAAATTCATGAACTGAGAAATATCCTTCTAATATATTCAACCATATATATATGGCGTCTACATCTATTTGACCCTAAAATATGGGAATTTAAAATTTTACTTGTACCTTAAAAGGAGTTGTGCCTCCAAAGTGGCTGCTAGATGCAGATGTGCTACCAACAGGCAATCGTTGAAGGATTTGGGAAAAGTTATCCATCATCGCATTCATTATTTTTTTAGGGCCCCCTAAAGAAATATTTTGATATGATTTACTGATCCCTCATCTTTATTTTCATTCCCCATGGGTGGCCATTGGGGTTTGCGAGGCTGATGTTGCAAAGGTTCAACCAGATCGAACCCTAACTCCTTATTCCCTGACCTTGTTGGGGACATGCAAAGAAGGATCAAGAAAGAGAAGACACTCTAATACCAATGATTTTGATTTATGTATGAACACAAAAAAATACACATATAATGATAGACATTAAAATTTAGTGGAAATAACACTTCATTTCATTAATATCAAAGAGCTTAAATATGTTTACAAATAGAATGGAAATAAACTAGCTAGGGTGCTGGTAGCTTATCTCTAAGAAGAGATGTGATCGATACAGGCCTTTGAAATGTGTGTTATAATGAGGCTCTAAGGCCTATATATTATTTAGAAACAATGGAAAACCCTAAACATCCAAAAACCTAAGCCTAGGAGATGAAACACCAAAATATGGGCCTCGACGGGGTAAATTGGTACATCAATTTCTCGGGGTTGTAACTTTGGCATATTATCTTCATTTGACGCACATGATACATATTTATAAATATCTATCCGAGGAATAAAAATAATGACCATGAATATCTATTCTGGAACATAATGATATATCAATTCTAGAACAAAATCATATTCGTCGGAGAAGCAATGCCGAAAAAACATCATTTAGGGCCTCGAAACGGCTCCGGAAGTTCAGGACCCGAAAAACTGCTAAAAATAGTAAATTTTGATATTATTAAGGAAATTGAAAAACTGAAGTAAACAATGGTGGTGACCCAAGTTTAATAGGTAGGTGCCCACCAATATCCACCTAGATCAGATACTCTACTCGAGATATCCAAGTTCATGGATACACTGATGTTGATTGGGTAAGTAATGTCACTAACAAAAAGAGTACGTCTCGATGTTGTTTTAGTATTGGTTCTGTCACTATATCCTAGATGAGCTGGATGTAAAAGTAGGTAGATTTCATAAGCATAATACATTGTTGCTAGCACAAATAGTTGTGAAATGTTGTGGTTAAGGAAGCTCTTTGGTGAGCTCTCTGGTCAAGTCTTAGATACAACAATGATATACTGTGATAACAAGAGTGGGATCTGTTTGGAAGAGAATCATGTATTTCATCACAAGTCAAATCATATACATATTCTATATCACTTCATCTGTGACATGGTACAAAGAGGAGTTGTTAGACTCCACCACATATTGACTAATGAGTAGATAACAGATATTATCACCAAGTCACTTCTGAAAATAAGGCTCCTTGTCTTCAGAGAAAATCTTAGATTGATTGATGTAGCCCCTCTAGATAAGGGGAAACATTAATCGAGGAAATTGAGTAAGGTATTCCTACCCTGCTTTATCTCTCGAGGTGAGGAATTGAGATGAAGGGCTCCTAGGGTGAGGGAGCTCTAGAGAATATGGAATTTTCCTATATGTTACATAAGGTTGAGATGTTGCTCCCATATATTCATAGGGTAAGAGATGTTTCTCCCCTATCTATTCTATGTAGACTATACCCCAGTTGGAATCATACCCTCAAGTAAGGCTTGATACGAGTACCACTCCTCATTTGGCCAATGATTCAAGAGTGTACTTGGTGTGTACAACCAATGCTAATTATGATGCAATTGTTATACCACTTAACTAATGATAGTCATTTATGGGAATATCGGTAAGAAATAGGATTGGGTTGATATTTTCTCCCCTTTCATGATTCTGAGTTGAGACTGAGCTCCCTGATGATGACCCAAGGTCAGAGATATGCTCCTCTGTGTGTTGGATTATCATATTTGTAGGTATGGGTTGAAGATATTTCTCTTTCATTCTTCTTCTTCTAGATTCAATAAAGTTATTGTTGGGAAAAATACTAAGAGAGGGGGGGGGGTGAATCAGTATCTAAAATAATAATAATCTTTTAATTTTCTCTTACTAATTTCTATATGCAACTTTTATGATCCCAACTAGCATATGTACACAGATATACTAGGAGAAGCATGTATATACTGAGATAACTTTATTGTCAGATAACCTTTTAGAAACACTCTTTTACACAACTTATCAATTATGCATTAGATAGTTAAGTTGTAAATATCTGTAGTAATAACATAATAAATTATCACACAGGAGCATCACACATGAACACCAAGATTTAAGGTGAAAACCCAATTAGGGAGAAAACCACCGTTGCTGTCGTCTCTGTCTTCAATATTTATTATATGAAAAACTCCTTACAATATTGTACTGATGTAGACTCATATCGATACGTAGAAATCTACCTGTAGAAGGCTGCAACCTTCTCTCGTTCTCCAACTTCTACTAGAAGGGAGCTCCAACCCCCTGATCTTGTTTACCATCCACTACTGGAAGGGAGGTTCAACCCCCTGATCAGAACACTAGCTTCTACTTCCATACTTGAGGCTTCAACCCTTAGAACGACTGCAGACCACGTATCATCAATTTTCACACTTGATCCCACAATTTCAACACAACACTTTATAAAGATCAACACCAATAAACTTAGCCAAAAAACCTCAATCAAAATAGTGAGATGAATGTAACTAGAACATAGTAATAAACTTAGATTTCAGAATCAGCATGTAGAAACAATGTCAACCCTGATCATTCATTACCTTAAAATGCATACACTACTTCACCTTACTGAGCCCGTGTGTATTCATACTTTCCTTCACACAAAATTTCGTATGGATATGATAATACTGATCTTTTAGAGTACGATTAATCTCAGAACGACATCTGAGGCTTTCAGTCATATATCTTTTTAGATTTGCAGAACACTTATTCAGTCAACATTATTATTCATACTTAATCACTCATTGACCATATTTTTACATATCCAACTTAGCATCATATACATATTCAAACAAAAAATATCTACATGAAGACTTCATGGACAAACAATGTTGGGAAACCAGCTCCAACAATAGAAGAAAATAGATATCAATGCCTTTGTAATAAGCCACTTTTAGGGGGCAACCTCCAATACATTACATAAATGAACAATTATTGGATGATTCAAATTACAAAACCTCATTTCTATATATAGGAGTCCATGAGGCCACAATGTAATCCTAGCTGACCTAACAATAATAATTTAAGGGCACAATAATAACAATATGGGGGTTACAGGGGTGCAATAATAACAATAAGGGGATTACACTAACAACAATAAGGGACTATACTAGTAATATAGGGACCTAACATGCCCCTCTCCTTCAAAAAAGTGTTGTTCTCAATGCTTGAGTAGCTCTGGGTGCTTCTATATAAAACTCTCATCCTCCCATGTGGAATCTTTAGTAGGTAAGTTCTTCCACTTGATGAGATACTCTAAAATTGATCGATTCCATAGCTGTCGAGTTATTGTTTCTGTGACCATTTCAGGTTCCAATATTATTATTCCTTCCTCATCAAGTTCTAGAAATATTGTTTGAACTGGAATATTTCCACCTATAACCTTTTTTAAGCATGAAACATGGAAAATTGGATGCACTCGTGAAGAAGCAGGAAGCTCCAATTTGTATGACATAGTACCAATATTTTGCAACACCTTGTAAGGACCATAGTACTTTGGCGATAATTTATTATCCTTCTCAGCTTATTTGAGGGACAATTGTTTGTATATTTGTAGCCGTAAAAATACCCAGTCTCCTACATCAAAACTTCTCTCACTGCGATGTTGATCTACCTGTTGTTTCATTTGATTTTGTGCCAAATTTCGGTTATCCTTTAAGATTTGGAGAACTTCTTGTTGATTCTCGATGTGATCTTCCACTCCTAGAACCTTTTAATTTTCTCTTAAGGATGATGTGATGGATGGTGGATGATATCCATATAGTTTCATAAATGGGGTCATTTTTACTGCAATATGGAAGGAAGTGTTATACCACCATTCTATGAGAGGTAACCACTTGACCTATTGTTTTTGTTTATCAGATACAAAAAAATGAAGATATCCTTCCAAAAATTTATTTACTATCTTAATTTCACCTTCGGATTGAGGATGATAAGATGAGCTATGAGCTAATTGAGTACCCAAACAAGAAAATAACTCCTTCCAAAAATTTCCAGTAAAAATGGGATCTTTGTCGCTCACAATAACCCTTGGGATTCCATGTAGCTTTTGAATTGTGTTAATAAATGTAGTAGCAATTGTACTTGCTTTAAATGGATTAGATAATGCACAAAAGTGTGCATACTTGGTAAGTCTATCAACTACCACCATTATGACACTCTTTCCTTCAGAATTAGGTAAACCTATGATAAAATCCATTGAAATATCCTCCCAACGTTGACTTGGAATGGATAAAGGTTTTAGAACACCTGGGGTCTTAATTGTCTCAACTTTATTCTGCTGGAAAACCAAACATTTTGCCACAAACTTTTGAATATTAGATTTAATTCCATCCCAAAAAAAAATCTTTCTTCACCCTGTGGTAAGTTTTTAAAAATCTTGAGTGTCCTCCTAAAGTAGAAGTGTGCAATTCTAAAAGAATATTTTGTTTTAGTTGGGAATTCTTACAAATATATAAACGATCTTTGTACCATAAGGAATAATTTTTCCAACAAAATATATCACATGTACTAGGATCTTGCTGCAAATTTTTAATAAGTGTCTACACTTCTTCGTCCTTCTTCCATTCATCTCTTGCTTCAGTTATCCAATCTGGTTGGATAATAGAAATGGCACAAAGAAATGCTTCCACCTCTTCATTATTTCATGAGAGTGCATCTGCAACAACATTTACCTTCCCTTTTTTTTAGATTATTTCAAAGTCATAACCCAACATCTTTGTGACCCATTTTGGTTGCTCTTTTGAAGAGAGTATTTGTTCCAAAATTGTTTAAGACTATCATGATTATTTTTTACCTTGAAGTATCTTTCCATTAAGTAAGTTCGCCATTTCTTTAGTGCATGCAGTATTGCTAACATTTCCTTCTCATAAATAGGTTTCTGTAAATACTTTCCTTTAATTGTACGAATTTCAAAAGAAATGGGTCTTCCTTCTTGCATTAAAACAACACCAATTCCATTTCCTGGGGCATCACATTCTACATTAAAGGTTTTTTCAAAGTCTGGCATAGCTAAGACCAGAGCTAGGCACATTGCCTCTTTAAGATGTTCAAAGGACTTAGTTGCTTCAGGAATCCATGAAAATGCATCTTTCTTCAATAATGTTGTTAGAGGTGTTGCTATTCTCCCATAATTCTTAAAAAAATTCTGATAATACCCTATTAACTTGAGAAATCATCGCAAATTCTTTATGGTTGTGGGGACTTTCCATTCCTTAATGGCTTTAATTTGTTAAGGTCTACCTTGACACCCTCATGAGATACAATATGACCCAAATATTCCACCTCTTGTACTCCAAATAAACATTTCGATGTTTTTGCATATAATTGTTTCTCCTGTAATAGTTTGAGCACCCTGTCAACATGTTGAACATGAACCTTCCGAGACTGCTATAGATTAGTATATCATAAAAAAATACTAGCACAAATTTTGTAAGGAAGGGTTGGAAAATTGAATTCATCAACCCTTGAAATGTAGAAGGTGCATTGGTAAGGCCAAAAGGCATGACCAAAAATTCATAATGACCCTCATGAGTTCGAAATGTTGTTTTTGGAATACCTTCAGTCTTCATTCTAATTGTATGATATCCTTAAGGAAGATCCAACTTGGTAAAATAAATTGCTCCATGTAATTCATCCAATAATTCATCAATCACAAGAATAGGAAATTTATCTTTAATGGTTAGCTTATTTAGCTCACTCTAATATGGAAATATGTGCCATGATCCATCCTTCTTGTGTACCAATACTAAAGGAGTAGAGAAAGAACTTTGAATAGGTTGAATTATACCCGCCTCTAACATTTCTGCAATCATACGTTCAATTTCTCTCTTTTGGACATAAGGATATCCATAAGGCCTGATGTTTGGAGGAACAATTCCTATAATCAAATGAATAGCAGATCACCATCACAAATAGGTGGGAGTCCTTTGGTAGTTTCAAACACCTTGGAATGATTGTCCAAGACTTTTTGGAGATCTACAGAAATAGATGATTTTGATGTTGGAACTTCTAGTGAGCATAATTGTGCAATTACGCCTTGTTGTTCCTCATTTAGAAGCTTTGTCATGAAATTAGAGCTTATTATATTTCCTGACATTCCTACAGTATCTCGTAATTTGAATTCCTTTCCTTCTGAAAAAAATTTCAAGAAATTTTTTTGAAAATTAAAAGCTACCGTCCCCAAAGATTGTAACCATTGTACTCCTAGTACAACATCAGCACCTCCCACATGAATGGAAAGAATTGGACTATTCAATACATATTCCCCCATGGTTATCTTGATATTATGGCATTTTCTAGAGAAATTTATATTTCCTCCATTTGCAACCATCACTTAACATTCTGGTGATGGGTATAGGAAACAATTTAATTCCTTGGCTATCTTACAATGAATAAAATTATGGGTACTACCTGAATCAATCAACATTATTACCTTTTTCTTCTTGATATGTCCTTCCAACTTAGGAGTTTGAGGAGTGTTAATTCCTGCCAATGCATTACATGATATGGTAGGACTCATTTCTTCCTCTTCTAAGGTTGGTTCCTGGTGTATATCCTCTTCTTGTTCATTTTCTTCTTCCTCTTCAAAATCTATGTAAAATAATCTCTTCTCAGCACACTTATGACTGTTATTTTAATTGCTATCACAACTGTAGCAAAGCCCTTTTACTCTTTTTTCATCCAATTTTTGTGGTGTCAACCTTGTAGGTTGTGGAGATCTAGGTGTAGCAACACTTCCTTCTTTATAAAAGTGAGTGGTAGGCTTACTTGTCACCATAATTTTACGTTCAATTTTTCTTGCCGACCTGAATGCCTTCTCCAATGAATCAGGTTTGAAAACGTGAACTTCATGTTGGATGTTATCCTTTAAAGTACCTATGAAGAGATCAATCCTATGTTCCTCTAGAATATCAGTTACCCTTATATTCAATTTTTTGAAGTCCTCAATGTGCTCCCCCACTAAATCCTTTTGTTTGAGATTTATCAATTGGCTAAATAAGGTGTTGCTCTTTGTATCCTCATAATGTGCTATCATTTCCTCCATAAAAATTGACCAAGTGACAATTTTTTTATGGGAGTAAAGCCATCGATACCATACAAATGTATTTTGTTCTAAATGTAAAGTTTCAATGTACCTTTTGTCTGTTTTGCACATTATGGAGATCAAAATATTGCTCCATCTATAGTATCCATGTTACAAGATCCTTTCCATCAAACTTCCTCATATCCATTTTTGGAATATGTTGGTTCTTCCCACCAACACTATATTTTATGAAATCGTGATTAACATTTATTTTGTTCTCATCATGAGTTTCCTCTACTATCTTGTCACCATTAGGAAACATTTCTTGTATCAACTTTGTCAAACCTTCCATGTCTTCTTTTAGATAATTCTTCATGTTTTCCATTTTTTCATCGATATTAGCTTCCATGTGATCCATCTTATATTCCATGCCACCTTCCATGTCATATATCTTATATTCCATGCCTTTCTTCAAACCATCCATCTTAGTTTCCACACCTTTCTTCAAAACTTCTATGTCATTTTTTTTTTCTCTTTGCGAGAGAATTTTTTTTTGAACTTGCTCTTGTAATTTTGATATGTCATGTTGTCATTCTTCATCTTCATGAGTCATAGTAGAGCCTTATAAAGGCTTAATGGGTGTTGAATTATTTTTAGGGGCCATTTTAGAAACCATTACTGATATCTATTATACAATATTCCCTTGGAATCAATTCAAATTGATTCTTCAAATAAGAATTATGTAATTCAGGAAAAAAAATACACACCTTTTACTTCCTTTTGCAGAGCTCTATATCGAAAATGAATTATCTCTATAATTGCAGATCCTTAGTATCTGAATTTTTTCCTTGTAGTACTCCTATGAAGCTTCTTTGAAATGCCACAGGTCTAACTTGATTTGGATTCTTCAAGGCAATGTTATGTCGAATGTCCCACAATGACCTAATTATGGACTGATTTAGTAGAGAAAACTTGTATGACTTGCCATGTGTCACTGTTTTCTCCTTTGGCTCAAAAATTTATAGAAAATAAACTACAGTTTGTGTACTTCGGGTCTCCTTTTACAGAATTCCAATCTGATGCTCAGAGAGAGAGTTATGAATATTTTCCCACGATCACCTCTTTGAGATGAAATTAGAGAGCTTGAAAAAGGCATAAATTCCATAGATCATATCTCCAAAAATATTTTTAACCAAGCTCTAAAATGTTGTGACAATGTTCCTCAGGATCTCGGCTTCATGCTCTAAAAATTTCAGCTTCTGAAACTTCGTAGAAAAAACATTATAGTGAAAATTCCGCAATGACTTGTTTAAGTGAAATTTAGGAGGTTGCAAAAAGCCATACATTCCATAGATCATATCTCAGAAAATATTGTGAACTAAGCTCTGAAATTTTTTGAAGATGTTCCTTAGGATTTCAGCTTTGCACCCTAAAAATTTCAGCTTCTTAACCTTCATAGAAAAAAATGTATAGTAAACATTCCACGATGACCTGTTTGGAGCAGCGAAACCCCAAAATCCAAAGCTTTGATACCTAATGTTGGGAAACCAGCTCCAAAAATAGAAGAGAAGAAATATCAACGCCTTAGAAATAAGCCACTTCGAGGGGGAAACCTCCAATACATTACATAAATGAACAATTCTTGGATGAGTCAAATTACAAAACCTCCTTTATATATATAGGAGTCCATGGGGCCATAATGTAATCCTAGTGGGCCACAATGTAGTCCTAGCCGACCTAACAATAATAATTTAAAGGCAGAATAATAACAATATGGTGGTTATAGGGGTACAATAATAACAATAAGGGGTTTACACTAACAACAATAAGGGACTATAGTAGTAATATGGGGACCTAATAGACAACAAAACTACAACATAAAGTAATAGATAACCTCTTTAGTAAGCTTAAGAAAACTTACAATTCCATACACGCTTTCTCAAAGACAAATTCATGTGTATACATGCTTTCTATGATGAAATATAATATAGATATGCAAATTTATTACTGTAGAAATATGTAGATCTATAAAATTACCCATATTACTTTACTTCATTTCAGCAAACATGTGCCAGGTCACAGATCCAAACATCTCATAATTAGATCATGCAAGTGCATAGTCATTTCAGGTCTAGAGATCCTGATCCATCATTGTATCCAAGGGTGCATCATAGATTCAAATATACCAATAAAACAGAGTTCATCCCATGTAGATATAATTCAGATAGAAGTATTCAGTAACAACCCTTACACATGCTCCCTTTGCACTATGATCTTCCTCTACTTATATAGATTTATCTTCTACCAATACCATGAGACAAAACCACACAAATGTCAATGGTATTCTTGGATGGAATAAAATATACAATAAATAGCTCAATATTATGGGCTAATACCATGGTAATTCCCCTTGGTATCATAATTTTAGAGCGCAAAAGTTGTACGGGACTTGGCTTCTTCATAACCGCATGTATACACGACTTCTCTTCATAAAAATTGTGTATATACTAATTCTGGATGTATACAGGGGTTGCCATCAAGGACAAATTATTGCATCATATTTCCAACAATTACATCATCTGGAGTTTATTTTTTATGACACTTTGATATAAAGATATATAAGAATATATTACCAAGTGGAATTCTTCCTAGTTGAGAAGGAGTGTTAATTTTTGGAAACTAGAGTAAAATTCCACATTTCACAACTCATATGGTTAATATTATAATTTCATTAGATTCCACTTTTTGAGATGACCAAAATTGACCTATAGATCACCCAAATCGATTAAGAAAAATTTAAGTTATGAATTATTTTATTATTTTATGGGTCAGCTTAAACTCAAGTGGATTTGATCAAAGACCCAAGCGGTCTCTCAAAAATTTATAAGTAGAAGTGACCCCAAGTTTATTTGCACAAATTTTCTCATGAGATCCCATTCATTCTATTTTTTTATTGCTCTGTATTTATGTTTTTGGATCATACATGTACATCAAGAGAAGCTTTCACAAAGGATAGAGATCACAGGCAGGGTCTCGTATCTGATCTAGGTGTTCTTAGCCAAAACCATGGGTAGGTAGAGGTTGAGCTGTGCTAGAACCATGGGAAGGGTTTCTGAAGGTCATAGTTGAGCTGATATAGCTATGGGAATATCGTCTTTAGAGCGCAGCTAGGGTTCTGGGCTAATAAAATCCTCAGACACAGGCTCAAAACATTCAAGTTGCGATTAAGAGTGCTTAAGTCGTAGGCTAAGGCTATTAAGGCCATGGTTAATATATTTCATAGTAAGTGTTGAAATTTGCAACAAGAAATACTAAAATTGGCATCTAAAAACAAAATCTAGAAAATGACACCCAAAAATGGCTACCATGTGAGGGTTTTGACTTAATCATCCCTTAATTAAATTGAAAGTAAATTGTAATTTCATCTCATAACAGCTTGTATCCGTTAACTACGAGAGATCGACTTATTTAGCTCAATAATTTCTAGTTGAGGTTAAAAGGTGAGGCATGTAGAGTGATTGTATTATTTTCATGGTCTAGTTGTTGTTAATGCGTTATTTTAGTGCATGTGTAATCAGTTAACTCAAATTAATTGAGTTAAAATAAGTTTAACTAGTTCTAACTGAGTGATGAGCTAGTGAGAGGTTAAGTGAATTAAATTAGATTTAATTCAAAAGTAGTAATCTATTAGATAACTGATGATTCACTATTATTAGTTACATTCATGTCAATTTTGATGATGACCCAGTTGACATAGAGGCTAAAGGGAAGTTAAGTATCAATTGTATTATTGGATAATTTCTCGGGCGCAATTATAAAGTCAGAGGAGGTCTCCATAGGGATTGCGTAGTCAAGGAAGGTTGTTTATCCTATTTAATATGGATTAATTACCTAGGGAATGCATGATAAATGCTGGGCTAAGCATGGATTCATAATTTGCTAAGTGTGGGTAAATTTTTCCTCAAAATTGCTAGTCAGTTTTGAGCAGGATAAGGGGAGATGATCAGTAGATTGCATGATTTTGTGGGTGTGAGAAAGCATTGCATTGTTTCATGATTCTTTGAAAACGTGCAATATATGAGCGAGGGGTTTTGATAAGGTTATTTCCCCAAATACATCTTGTGTTTTGTAATTGATAATTTCCTTTCTCTTACTTGCATGTGATTGAGCGATCATGTTTTATATTCCACAAATATAGTAGAAGTATTTAGTATCTTGATCTACTACATTTCATGATTGGATTGAATCCATTGGTATAGAGTTTAGATATTATTTCTACATGGTATCAGAGCTGTGTTAGAGATTTTATACATGGTATAAGAGTGCCAGGAATCACAATAGTGGAGAAGAAATTGAGTTTTTGTTGAACAATATTCAAATTTGCAGATACATTATTTTGATCTAACAACTGACCAAGATGTATTTCACTAGCTTGAGACTCGAATATGCACTCAAGGGAAGTTTGAACTATATTTCATGGAAGGACAGAATGGAGGCAATATTGGAGGATAATGGGTTGAAAGAGTTCACTGACACTGACATTCCCGAACCGAATCAAGCAGATGCTATGCAACATGAAGCATGGAGGAATAATGTCTCAAAGGTGAGGAGGATCTTGTTAGAGGGAATTCGAGATCATATTGTCTAGAGTCTCCATGGGAACATGACTTCATATTCTATGTGGAATCCCTTGAAAAATCTGTTTCAAAACAACAACCATGAAAGGAGGTTGACGCTAAAAGAAAATCTCAGAAAGATCAAGGAGGAGAGCGAGATGGTACCAACATACTTGGAGAAGTTCACTCAATGTTGAGATGAGATTGGAAGTCTTTTCTTGACCATATCCAATGATGAGTTGGTGAGCCTAGCACTTCTAGGCCTTCCCAAGAGCTATTATAGTTACCAGGACTCTGTGAATCGGAGGGAGACGTTACCAAATTGAGATCGTTTGTGGTCTAACTTGGTAATAGAAGAGATAAGGCGGACCACCAAAGATTGGATATGCAAAACCAAAAAAGAAGAATATTTTCATTCTTTATAAAAGGAAATAAATCCAAGGGAAAGAAATCCCAAGGAAAAGAGTGCAAGGGAGAATTTTCCAAGATCAGATTTTTTCACGGTCACGAGCATGGGCACTATGATTTGAATTTCCCATAGAAGAAGGAAAGCAAGAAGGAGCCTATAGTTGCAGAGGGTGAAGAATTAGCTTCACAATTTGAGCTTTATTTCACTCTGATTGCATGCATGGCTAGCATTGTAATGTGATGCATGTGGTATCTAGATAGTGGTTCCTCATTCTGTATGATGGGGAATAGAGATCTCTTCAGTGAATTGGAGGAGAAGTACCTCCAACAGAAAATAGAGTTTGGAGATGACGGGAGGTATAGTGTGACTGACATAGGTACAGTTAACTTTTGGAGGGAGTTTGGCTCCCCTTTCACACTAGCAGATGTTTTTTATGTTCTAGGCCTAAGGAAGAATCTTCTCTCTGTAGCTGTATTGGAAGACCGTGGTTATGAGGTGATGTTTAGAAAAGGAAATTTTTTCATTAAAGACATAACCACGAGACAGGTGAAGCAGATCAGTTCAAGGGTTAAGAACCTATATGCTCTAGAGGTTGAGGATGCATGAAAATATTTGAGGATAAAAGTAGTGGTTAATGACTTTGTGGTTGAGAGGAAGAAATTATCTCTCAACATGTTGCCTCAGAAGCAGCCTCAGAAGTTTGTGGAGAAGCAAAAATTGGAGAAGAAGAGAGGAGACCGCATGGAAGAGTCCACCCAAGTAGAGACCTCTAGGAGATGGGAATTTCGAGCCAGATGGGTAGAGGGAATACTTGCAGCTATACCTCCAAGTGTGAGGTGGGGCAATGTGTAGAATTAATCCCCAAAATAAATTTGGGTATGGTCCATTCAGATGGTGTTTCTCATGGATCGAACCTACCTACTAGGATCCAAAAATAATATAGCAGCATGAAGGATCAGTTAGATTGATGTAGTCAGATGTCAAGAGGAAAAAAATTATAGTTACAGGTGTCAGATGCTAGAGCACAGATCAGAGTTGGTAGCAGTGTAGAGGAAACAAATGCAGATGTTAGCAAGAATGCAGAGATTCTAGTAGACATGTGCAGTAGGATCCAACAGTAAAAAGACTCTTATGAGAGATGTGTTACACCAATTTTTTGTCATCTAACCATTTACAATTAGATGGATCGAAATACATAGAGTAAGACCAATGTTACCATAGTAAAATTGCTTTCATTATAAGAAATAATTTAATAAGCAATAGTTTATCAAGTTATTTCTGCTCCAAACATGAAACCCCATGAGGAATAATTAATCAAACCATTTTTTAAATAATATTCTTGGTCATATTTAATGGAATTAATGAGAAATAATTATAAAAATAATTCTTTAGCTTATTATTCTCTAGGAATAATTAATTATTCCTTGTTAAATATGACTAAATCATTTAGGAATATAAAATAAATTATTATTTGTTAAATTATTCATTAACCACATCCTTTAAATGATAAACAAATAATTTATTTGTTTATTATTTCTAATTAAAGAGATTTAACCAATTTAAATTCCTTTTCCATCCAATAAAATATAATAAAATATTCCAAGCAGTTAGATCTAGATATTGGTTAATAATATTTTCTTATGCGCCATTATCAAAGATAACTCAATATTTTGTTATAAAAAGGAGGGTTTTCCATTCATTACTTACCTTTGATCCTTTAATCATGGTTATACTTTGATCCTCTTGTCATTTTCATACTTTGATCATTTTTAATACTTTTTTTCTTCTTAAGCTCCCATTAAGTTCAACATGTCTTGGGTTTTCTACACAATTGAGAGAGAGAAATTTTCTACCCGAAGCGGTGAGGACAACCAAGAACCCATCCCATTGAGGGGGACTAGTAAGATCATCCCTTTTTTCCCTTTCCAGGTGTTAACATAATATAAAGTTATTTATATATCTTGTCTTGTCCATTGGATATTTGGAGAAACTATTATTTCATTTTACTGTTTAGCTGCCTTTACAACACAAATATAGGATTTTTTTGCATTTGTTTCGACTACCTATTGCATATCTAAAGAATTTAGACAACCATATTTTTTGTTAGGGTTTTTTGTCATGTGCAGCTAAAGTGATCTATTTTCGTACAATTGTGTTAAGAATTCATTCTAACAATTGGCGACTCCACTGGGTTTTATTCAAATTCCTCCATGACAAGTTGCTTTAGTAAATAGGGTTTTTCTTCAACTATTTGTTAGTCTCTTAATGCTGTTGTTTAGCTTTTATGCCCTAAAACAATAAAAATTCTAACTTTTGAGTGTTTTTAGGTGTTTTTTGCAGGTAACAGGTATCATCCGCACCAGAGACAACAATTTTTTTCGCAACCTACTGCTTGAGACTCCCGGAACTACAACTCACACTTTTTAGCCCATAACATGTGAGTTTAGGCTTAGATCTCATCTGCTGGGCCCAAAACTACGATTTAGCAGCCTACAGGTTAGTGCTTATGAGTTGCAATATTTTTTGGGATTTTTTCTATAAGTTTCAAGGTTTTCCGCAAACAATGTTCAGGGATGTTTAACCTATGTCTCTTCTTGTCTTAGGACTGGATATGATCATTTTTTCTCCTTAATGTAGGAACAAGACCCTTAGGGTTTTAGTATGCTTCCACCTTTTATCACAAAATTGGACCTGATAGGCTGCTTGATTAGACAATCTCATGTAACTATTTCAAACCTAATCTTTTGATTGAGGCTTGGCCTCCTCGGCCTAAGAGGGCTTTGTCAAGGGTTAAAGATATGGATAAAATATAGATGGATAACTCTATTTAGGAAATAAACTGATAAAATGATAGATGTAGGTTGAGAATCACATTAGCATGTATACATTGGGCTTATGGAGTCAAATAAATTCAGCAATTAAGTGAATCTACTTAACATGGAAGTTGAGGCATATCAGAGTTTTAGTCATAAGGTACACACACATGAAACTGTAAAAACACAATTAGTTCACTTATATAGGAAGCCAGAGCATCTAATAGATGAATTACGAGTAATATAGATGAAAACCACTACAATGAGATATATAAGAGATGAAAATAGAATAGTAAAACACTAAAACTCCTTCTGAATCTCAAGTTGATCAAGTAGAAGATCTTTGTATTAGCTGAAAGCCAGTCAATTTACAACAAGCACAGTTATTCCAAAAATGTCCAACCCTTGAAAAATTTGACCTCTTGGTATTTAATAGAATATTACAACCTGAGATGATCTACCTCTAGGCTAGATACATCGAATTTATGTCCCTTGACACCTTGCATAATCATAAAACATGGAATTTATTACAAAAAGACACCTATCCCACTTAACAGTCCTATTCCAAAAAGGACTCAAACTCCTTATCACTATCTATAACAACCTTATCTATTTGAAGTTACATCATTTCCAAGTGTATCATCACATGGTCAAATTTGGATGATGGGCTTCATTTCTTCATGACCACTTTGCTGACCTCCACAAAAATAGGAAACAGTTCCCTGTTTTTTAGGCATAATATATTTTACATTCTTTGAACATTTTGACCATCGTTTACTCTTCATTTCATGGTCCTTGGTTGTTGGAATTTCGCTTAACATGTCCCATAACTCCTCCATAGCCTACAGTTGTCTAAAACTGCTTTAAACACTACTCAAAATGCAGTAATGTCTTGTGCTACGAAAACACAATAGTTTCGTAGCGCTTTTTGTAGCGCTGCCATTTCAAGTCTTTATCCTCCAAAAACTCAATTCTTTCCTCTAAATCCATCTTCCATAACAAATTCAGTTCTTAACTCAATCTTCAACCCTTTAAAATATGATCAAAATAAGCAAGAAAAACAATTACAACAATTTCGTAGCGCTTTTCTGCATTTTTACACTGAATGCGCTACAAAACTGCCGAGTATGCAGATTCTTCATAGAATTGCCAAGTGACAACTATTTTTGCCTCTAAAACTCAAAACATAGCCCATCGTCAGTATTTACAACTGTAAACCCATTTCATTCTAGCTTCCTTGAGGCCTTCTTTCTTCATTTACACTTGTTTGAGCTATTGGTTCTTCAATGACTATCATTTTAATGCCTATGCTCTTTAATTCATCATGAATTAACTCTAGATTCTCTTCTAAATCCTTCACCTTGTATTTAATTATTTTATTAGTAGTTCTCAAATGAGAGTTTATTATTATGACAAATTTAGCTTCTTTTATTTCTGGAACTGTCCATTTGAAAAATTTCTTTTTATTACGTAAAGTTTCAGAAATAGAATCAACTTGTCCTTCTAACATTTCCTTCATTACTTTAAACTATAATTTCTTGACACTATGATTTCTAGATTTCTTTTTCATGGCAGCAATTTCCTGATCTCCCAATTTTAATTTTTCCTCAAGGCACTGAAACTCTGTTTTCTGTATCACTTTCTCTTTTCCCCTTTTTGTTTTGCTGATTGTATCCGTCATTGTGGGTGATGACAGGCCAATTATCTCTTTGGATGCTTTAGTTGTCTTAGTGAGTATTTGAACTTATTTGCTAACTTCCATTAATTTCCTAGCATGCCTTGTTATAGGCTTTCTTGCTTGAAAAATGAAACCTGCATCTTCCCCCTCAAACTCTAGCCTCTTTGTAGACATGGCCTTTTTCAGCTTATGGTCATTGTCCCCAATGAAATTAGATTGGACAATGGGTGTTTCCTCTATGTCAATGGCATGAATAACATCCTTTGGATTCCCCTTTGTTACTGGGTCATCTTCTGTAGCAACTGTCTTTCCTTTCAATGCCACTGCTTTTCTTATACTTACTCTTTTGTTAACCTATTTATTGATAGCCTATTTCTATTTTGCATCTTTGAAAACCTTTGATCACTTTTTTGCAGGTGGGAGAGTTGTTATATCAAGCATTTTCATTTGCTCTGGCCCTTTCTCAATTTTCTTTCTTGGCTTCACCCTTGCAGTTGCTTCTGGTTTTGCAACCATAGGTTGGCTTGGTCCTACTACTAGTGATGATGGAACTCCTTTAGCTTTATGGTTTCTTGCAGGAGTTATGGTTTCCAACTCAAAACCATTTATAAACAAGAATGATGACCAATCTATACCTATATTCTGAAGTTCATCTAAAATTAATAATTTCATTACGCCATGATGAAATAAAGATGTTTCACTCCCTTCAAATTGTTCCTACGCCTTATCAGCAATCTTTCCAAGACTCCTATGTAGATAAAAAGGTAAATCAAGTGAAATCTTACCAGTGAAGTGTATAAGTAATTTGAAATGATATGAATAAACCTTGTGATATATGCCTTCACAGGTAAAATATTTTTGAATATTGAGCAACAGTTCTGAGTAGTTGTCTTTGATGCATCTTCTAGGGATAGCATTATTAATATTTGTGTCTATGTGCTTTAGCTTCATGAACTCTTTACACTGCTCCATATCAAATTTGAACCCTTTGAACCCTTTGAACCAGGTTTCTTAACCTCTTAGTATCTTTGTAATGGTAGAAATGACCTTTGGTGTAATAGACACACTTAACATCTCAACTTTAGTGGTTGTTCCATTGAAATTCATAGCAAATTTCTTGGATACTTATGTGTGACAGCCCTACAACTTCTCACAAAACCATAGGCAACCTACTCATCTGAATGCTTCCATCACTGCTAGGTCTTTAATTATTTCCTTCATGTCTTCAGGTTCATGCCTTAAGAATTGTCCTCCTCTGTGAATTTTTCTTTCTTCTATCATATTCTTCAAAGAAACTGTCAACCTCGCTTGAATAAATTTCTCAACCTCTATTGATAAATGTATTAGCCTCACTTGATATGGGTGTAGTAAAACCTTTGTATGAACCATTCATAGCTTTGGGTTGACATTCAGAGCTCAGACATTTCGAATTGAGGCAAAAGGAAATGAGAATGACTAATTAGGAAATATTTTGAAATTTAAATGTCCTCTCATAACTAAAAATATGACTCATTCATAACCTATAATGACCACGATGACTGAAAACATGGGTGTGTACTTCAACTTCATCATTACATGACTCCAAAAGCATTTATCCTATCGTTTCCCAATGGTTTTCTAAAATTTGACGCCTCGACTAACAAGACAGTTACAAAACCACGCTTTCATAGCGCCTGTAGTGTATTTTATGTTGTTTGTGCTACGAAACTATCAATGCTTTCATAGTGAAAAATGAAATTTGTCAATGGGTGGCACTACGAAACTTCGGTTTCCTGGCTAATTGGGTGTTTTTGACACAAAACTTTGGGAAATGAAATACAAATGGAAAATGATGAATATTCGACATGAAATAACTTTAAAGAAGGCTTTAATTGAACCTTAGGGTGAGCTTTAAACTATAAAAAAATCTAAAACCTTCCCTTGATCAAACCTAAATTGACTCCTAAAACCCTAGTTTGATCCATGAAATTTTGTAACCTTATCAAAATGATGTTTTGAAATTTTTTTGGGTGATAACAACACCTATTAAGGAGGGCTTTAGCTGAGAAGGTAGCCTAAGATTTTGCAGCACTTTCAGCCATTATTTTAGGTGTGATCTTTCCTTCTTTCATATCCTTTTAGATCAATTATTATCCCATCAAAATTCCCCTCTTTAGTTTTTTCTGGTCTCTCCCTTAGGGTCCTGCTTGTTTCCCTTGGGGTTTTAAGGTTTTGCCTCCCATTTTGCAACCGTTTTTGCTCTAGTTTATTGTTGTTTTATACACCTTTTCTAGAAAATATGAGTCATTATATGCTTGTCCCTTAGACCTTATATATTTTGGCCATCTTGTGTGTTTTGATTCAATTTTTACCACCTATTAGAACAATTTTTTGGGATCCCTTTCTTTATGGGTTGAATCTATACATATATTAGCTATTTAGTTTACTATTTTTTCTATTTTATTTACATTTATACAACATTTCTTATTTTTCTTTATACAAAACAGTTTGGGCTTAATTAAAATTAACACACCGCTTGCACACATGCACACCTAAAGTGAAGAGCTCTTGATTTACACTGCCAAGCCAAGACATAAACATCGTAGTTAATTTATCTTCCCCTATGATCCTTTGCTTATTCCTCTTTCATCGTATTAGGGTATCAATGTCTTGCCATTATTGTGCCCCGAAGGTTATTATCCCAGAGACTCCTAGGCCTTCAACCTCAACTTATGTTATGAACACTTACTCCAAAGTGTAGAGTCTGAGTTATTCCTTTGCTGAGTCCCCATACCAACACTGATTATGGTCCATCAGGCCCTCACTCTGATTTTGAACCAAGTTCTCCTATACCTCATTCTGTCACTATGTCATGCACCAATGTAGTTACTAGTCGTCAAGTTGGTGGTAGCCCCAACCCTAACTCTGGAGTTGCTAGTAGTGGAACCACTACTAGAAGCATTGTGACTACTTGTTTGATACCTTTTATGGTAGTTTTAAGCCTCTCAAATTTCAACTAGTTAATTAATGACCCTATACACCATGATCCATATTGGCTTTTTATTCCAACTAAGCTTCCTTTTAACATCCCTAAATTCAAAAAAGAAACTAGAGAGGACCCTACTAATCACATCCTCTCCTTTCACATGTGGTGCTCGTCCAACTTTATCGTTGATGACTTCATCCATCTTTGATTATTCCAGTGTACACTCATTGGAGACACTTCAAAGTGGTATGTTGACCAGGCCTCTGCCTCACATTCCACTTTTACAACTATTTATAAAGCGTTTTTGTCCTAATTCTAGCTACCTCTCTGATATGATACTGGTACTGAGCTTTTGACCACATCCCGTCAAAATTTTGCAACACTCCTTGTTGGCCATGTCCAAGATGGTGTACAAGGAGGAGCTTATGTTGAGCTCCCACATACAACAACCATGTATATATGGAGTGGTTTCTCATAACAATTTTTCCATCTATTGGTAAATATGTCACATCTCCCTTTCCTCAGAAAGAGGAAGAAGTTATCCAAATTGCGTTGAAATTTGACTTGATCTACGCCCAATCTGGTTATGTTTATATGGTTTTACCAAATATTCCTAGACTATGGTGCCAATGCACCGGTGGAATGTCACGCCGTCAACGGTATCATTGGATCTCTTTCACATATATATACTTATCTTCCCATGCGTTATGGTTTCCCTCACGGAGGGTCCAACACCTCTAGGACTTATCCCCCTCTCGGTAAAATGTATCTAGGACAAATAACATTTTCCCCATTGCATAAACTGATGCTAGGGCCTATGGTCTCTTAACTTGTTTACCCCAATGTTGCTCAACTTCCTTTCTATACTTATCAAGAGGACGATGCTCCAACCCCTCCAACACTTTCACCCCAACCTCCCATGCTTTCTCAACCTCCGCCATAGCAGCCACCTCCCCCTCTGAGTCAGGTGTATGTAGAGAAGAGTGTGAACGATCCTCCAACTTCCAAGAGAAAGAGGAAAGGAAACCAAAACCAACCACGCAAGGTAATCAAGGGTGTGATGTGAACCATCCAAACACTAACAACCAAAAATATGGCGATAGTCCCAAGAATAACAGACCCCTTCATATGAAAAATACTTATTCTTGTTGTGGTGTCCATGTCAATTATAATCATTATTTTCCCCTTTCACACTAGATGCGCCTGTTGTGGGAAGCCCAAGTAGCATCTAGAGGACATATAATGATGGCTTCAACTCCTCCAAATACTACGCCAGTTCAACCAGTTTTTTTTATTGATCCTTTCCCTCAACAAGGATATGTAGCTGCCCAACACCCTCAAGGTCAGGCCGCCCCTCAACCTCCATATTCTGGTACCCCTAAATACCATATTGTCATGATGAATTCAGAAGTGGTTAATATTGTTGAAATCAACCTTCAAACTCGATCGCGCTGATATGGAAAGCCACCTACTTTGTCTACAACCGAGTCTCAAATGAAAGTTTCGACAGTGTCCAATTAAACATTGAATTCCCCTCTACAAATCCCTCATCCAAGGGAAAATGTCATTCCCAAGATCCCAAAAGGGCCATTATGTTGAACTGCTTCTTCCACCAAAGCCGTCCATAATTACAACATAACAGATGACTTGGCATAATCTCTTGCAGCCATGTTAACGCTGGAAGTCCTCTAGTCATGCCCTTCACAACGTAGAGCTCAATTATTTGCTCTAGGCATTGTGGATCCTTCAGATTATTATTTCATCATCTTTGATGTTGACAAGTAATAACATCCCCCCTTACCTTCATCCTTCACCTTCCAAACATTAGTCAAGATTCATAATTCCCATCTATCACGATGTATCATTGATGAGGGCACATCCACCTGCATGATTTGTACCTCTTTTTGGAATAAACTCAGATTACCTGAATTATCCCCATCCACCATCACTTTGCATGCTTGCGACAGTCACTCTTCTCAGCCCCTTGGCATGTATCGCAAATTTCCTATCACTCTTGTGGGAAAGGTTATTTTTATTGACATTGAAGTCATTGATGACCCCTTAGATTACAATATCCTTTTGGGCCATAGCTACACCTATGCGATGTATGTTGTCGCATTTGAGATTCACCGTAAGATGTTATTTCATCACAATGAAAATATGTTTATTATTTATCAGTTTAAATAGTATGAACCAAAGTCTCAAACCTATATTGAGTCTATCATATCTTTGGTGGCTGATAAAAAAGTAGGCTCACCTCTTAGTAGTGTTTCACCTAGATTCTATAAATATTCCATCTTCCTTGGTGCATTCCTTGCTCCCCCCCATCTTGTCACAGATCTAATATTGTCAAATTTTTGCATGATGCAATCATCTCAGACTAGCGATAAGTGGTTTAGTTCAACCACCCAGAAGCCTCCGCCTTCGCAACCTATTGGTGGTCACTCGACGAAGCCTGCAGGGTCTTACTTTCAAGGACCTTATCCCTCTACTAGTTTCTCTTCCACTCCTTTTCAACCAGGAATGGTTCCACTACCCTTAAGAAGTTGGGAGCCATTCTTCCATGCCATTACCATTATGGTTAGATATTTTTTCTCACTCACCCCTTTGGACTATTTTTGGTGCCCAGTATGGAAATGTTGAGCCTTCCCAATTTGACCCTGGGGATCCTAGTTTAGAACATTGATCTCCTAGTGGAAACCCCACTTGGTCAGATTAAACCTTATACTACTTTTACCTTGGTCCAACCAGTCACTATGACCCCTCCCTTTGTTTCAATGCCTCAACCACCTCAATAGGAAGATATTCTTATTTCGAAATCATCTGGTGAGGGGGACAATTAAAAAAATAAGGAAGCTAACGATAAGGCTTCCCAAAAAACTCCTACTCCTCCTGAGCCTCTGAAGCGGTCACCTCTGTATGATTTTTGTGATGTTTTTTGGGCATGCTACCCAAAATTTTCATGGGCTTCCTCTTCTCAAACCTATGGTCAACGAAACGTTTCTTAAATCCAATATCCTAGAGGTCTATGTTACCTTACCCTATTGAGATAAGAGACTAAAAATGTTGCACAAGAATCACACTTATGCTTTGTGTGATATTTATAGCTAGTACACTCACCTCTGTCAATGTCGTGAAGCTTTGTGTGACACCCTTGAGGTTTTATTCTGAATCAAGGCTGAACGTAGTGGATCCTCTAGTCCTCTACTCGGAAATTTGGCTTCTTTCGAAACATAGGACATTTCTACACCCATTGTGATGCCTCCACCCGATGTCAAGATGACGGAGCCTTTGTCCACTATCCTCTATCTGTCATCATCCATGACATCCTTGGAAGAAAACCACTCTGGGGCATTCCCTTATGTTTCGAATAAACCTCCTTTGGTGATCACCTTGTGCTCAACATCGATAGATATTTCATCACTAGCTCTTCGTTTACCCTCAGTAGCGATGTGTATGTGAGCCATATATCCCATGATGATGTGTCAGGTAGACACCCTGTCTCATGTGGTATTTCTTCTATCAGTCCCCCCAACTTTCATTTTGATGAAGATGTTATGGAAGAAATTTCCACCTCTGACTTTCCTTGGGATGATATGCACCACCATGCACACTTCCCTCCGAAGTAGTACCATAAACAATATGTTTTGGAGTCTAAATAATTCATCCCTAATGAGTTCAATTGGTTTATAAATCCCATTCATGCACCGGATTATTTTGAAGAAGAAAACATTTCCTTGGGGGAACAACGTGCCCTAGAAGAAATTGAGGCTTACACCAAGACAGTCAAAGGCTTATGTAATGTTTCTACTAGGTCCTATTAAGATATGCCCAAACTTGATCCAGCCATTGTCAAACACCATATCGACACATGTCCTAATGTCTACCATGTCCGTCAAAAGTTGAGACACATTCATCCTTCTCCACAAGAGGCTCTCAAAACTGAAATCGATAAGATCAAGAAGGCTTTTTGTTCCCATCCCATTCTCAATAAAATAGGCGTCATTCATGTCTACATGGACTTTCGTAACCTGAATAAAAATTTTCCCACGAAAAATTCCCTACACCTTGTATTGAACATATCTTTAACAAGTATAAGGGGCACAAAATGTTTACCACAACATCCCCCATGCGCGTTTTAGTTTTTCCATGCATTTAGGTGGCTTGAGTCGTTCATCATCATCTCATTTGTTTTCTTTTGATGCCTTTCAGATAGATCCTTCATCCATACTGTACATCGGCTATGCAGATGGTTCAAGTCGCTACTTGTGGATTCTAGCCTCAAAAGCCTGTGCCATTTCCACCCCCATATATTCACTAGTCCTTTCCAATGACATATGTATTGGATATGCCACTAATAACCAAGTCGAATATGATGTCATGATAGGTTTGTTAGCTGATTCCATTGACCATCACATCCTTCATCTTCATTTTCATTTAGATTCCCTTCTACTTGTCATGCAATCGAATGATGTAGATTGGGGAAATAACCATGCCCTTTTTAGATGATCTTTATGAGTGAAACTTTTAATGCATGAATTTGAAACCATTAAATTCATTCGTGTACCTAGAGCCCAAAATCACTATGTAGATAGCATTGTAAACAATATTCTAGATTGGAAATTATCACATGCATTTAACACAAGAAAATAACCATAAACAAATAGCGAGCAATATACTTATCATATATGAAAAGATGCATATCCGTAATATGTGTCCAAAAAATCATAAATGTTTTGGAGTCATCTACTCTAATACATCTGACATGCCCATAGCATGTTAAAAAATCAAAGCTGGGGGCACCATGTGCCCCTACATATAATCACTATCTGGAGGGTCCCGAGCCAACGGCTCCGCTCCTGTAGCTCGCAGATCCCACATACCATGCCCGACCATCGCCATGAGTTGCACGACCTCTTTCCACTTCGAGGTAGCTGGAAATATGCGTCAATGTAGTAGCCATCTAGATTGTACCAGCTTCTCTTTGATTCCCCAATCATAAACATCTCTCATCTATGGCAGAAATCCTTCAATAGTGCCTATAAATCTGCTCTATCAAATCCTCTATTTGTGCTAGAATTTGCAGCCCCTGGCACTGCATGTCGTCCCATATACGTGATCAGTCTCATCAGTGTTATATCTGCATATGAAAAGTAATGAATTAATATCATATATATCATTCTAAAACTTTAAATGCACCATAAAATATAACAACTTGTCACTTACCATCTGGTCCCCATGCTTGGCCAAGCAGATGTGGTAAGTTTGGGTCACCTTGATAGTTCATCCCACTATATGGATATTCATCTAGAAACAATGAAATTTGGTCACAATGTGTGAAGAGCTTGGGTCAGAACACTCATCCTAATTCCACACCTCCTGCTACTCACAGTAGCTGCCCCTAGCAATGCATCTTGGGCTCTCATGGCCCCCCTTCCTGGATCTACACATGAGGTCTAACTGTAGGGATCTTCTAGAATAACAACAAACATAACACTGTAAAAAAATAATAATCATGTTTCACTTTTCATTTGCATAGCAACAACTGTTGTTTTGATGATAGCAACATCATCTAGGCCCACCAATAGTAGGTCCCCCTCAACACACTCTAAACAAGCATCATCTGCCCTCCGATGATGTGGTGGAAGGTTTGGTTGACCAGGATCTGCAGCACTACTAAGGCGATAGCCTGAGGAAATGGTGTTCCATGAACTCAAATATATTCCACCCTCGCAGTAATACTGGTTGGATATTTCACACCACCCCCAATGGTGGGTAACTAGTCAGGAAATAGATATCCTGAATAGTCAACTCGATTCGGTGACCCTACACGATAAAGAACCCTAGGTCTGGGTCCCAATGTCTCACTATCTAGGATATCAATGGCTCTCATGCCCTTATCAATAGGTTCTCAACCAACTTGAGAACCCCATATCTCGCCAGTCCTCCTCTAGCCACTTGATCCCCCTTGATCTCAAAACGAAACAAATCCAAGTCTCTCTCTCTCTCTAGTTGATCTTTAAGTCTACCATACCTGTAAAAAACTAGCAATTTGTTAGTCAAAGGAAGGAAAAACTGCATAAAAAGCATCAAGCCCCAGTTCCTAGCCAAAAACAGGACAAAACCTAGCTTTTGGCAGCTTGCACTTTTTGTCAGCCCTCTACCTGTGAGGTCGCAGTTTTTTCTCTAAAACCTGCTACCCAACTCGCAGAACAAGCCCTAGAAAGTGCCAGTCGGTCGTGAAGAGAGGCACAATGCTATTCTTGGGGTTTGGACACCTAATCTGTAATTCTAAGCCATTGAAACTAAAGAGTATGGTTAGGCCACCTACCTACAATTGACAGATGTCGATTCCAATAGTCAGTTTGTTCGCTATGAACACCAAAAGGTTTAGGGCCTTTTCCTCCTCTCCACATTCACCACAGCTCCACAAGAAAATGAACCAAATTGGAGGTTCTAGGGTCCTATAATAATAGGATTCATAATTTTTGAATTGACTTTGATTAGTCTTGTAATATCTACATGCTTTGGTTTCTACAAATTGTTTTCCCATATCAGAAAAATAAAATAAAAAAATGTAAAGAGGGTAAAATTCATAAAAGAAAAATCAAATGACTTAAAAGAAAAAATATCAAAAAGAATATAAAATGGACCCCAAACAAAAAAGAGATAAAAATAAAACATGAAAGTGATGGAAATTCAAATGCCACTACTATTTTCTTTTTCTCCAAAATAAATATTATGTGCAGTTTGTTATAATTCCACAATCCATTAAGACTAAACATCTTAAACTTAACCTCTCATGCTTTAATTTTCATGTTATTAGATATAGAATAAAAAATCTAGCCAAACAATTTAACCTTGGCAGATCACTAGTTAGGTAGAAAATAATAAGGAGATCAACAGTTTAATCTAAGCCCTTGGAAGAAATAAGGATAGAATTAGTTAGTTTACTGTTTTAAAAAAGAAAAATGAACAATGGTTTGCAAGCTCAAATGCACCTAGGTAAATGAAGAAATTTTTTTAGGGTAGCATATGGGTATAGAGAAGAAGTTTTTACAATCATGGATAAGCAGAAAATTGATCATTCAGTCCCTAACTTCCTTCATAAAATCATCCCCTTGTAAAAATACTTCATCCCCTCCATTTTCGTTCTTTCCCCCATTATCATTCATTTTCCTTTGAAAAAATCCCCTTTTCTTAAGCTTAAAACCCATTATACTTAAGAAAAGTAAAACCCTTTAACTAATTCCCCTTTTATTCAAAACTACCTAAAAAACCTAAAAAATAATTTATCCTGTGTGTAAAACCATTACTTCGGGACACACAACAAAGGAATTTATACCTATATTATGTTTTACATTAGGCTTAGTCTATATTCATCTCCCTTATCTCATTTCATTACTAACAGATTAATTTATATATTAACTCCTATATTTACCCTTAAACCCTGTATTAAATTAAATCCTTATATAATATATCCCAACCCATATTCCTATTTAAACCTATGTTTTATTTCCCCCAAGTGATATATAGTACTGCTCCATCCCATATGTTAAAACTATTAAGAAATATTAGTTATTTTGATCCCACTATATAATTAACCCCCGCCAATGCTAATATTAGACTTATTCACATTACATTTTTTAATACATATTTCTCCTTCACTTATCATTTTAAATCTCATTTATATGTATTAAACCTTAGTTTAATTACATTTTCCACCTCCCACTACATTGAAATCCTCAGCCCCACACCATTCGACCATGCATCTCTATCGTATGATCCACTCCATTCGATCTACCTCTGCCATATCCAACGACGATAAAACCTTGTCGCACATTTCTCAATGCAATGGTTAAACAAACCAAAATCTTGTGACAAACGAAGTTTTTGGGGTTTCTCACACCTCTACTTGTCGGATTCCCATTTGATCGCACTGATAATTCAAATCTCGATTACCATATTTGAACCTTGTGAAAACCTCCGAACGGTTTATTCCTCCCCCGCGCCCAAACCACTTATTTTTTTGAATTGACCACCATTTATTGCCTTCACTATTCAATGAAATTTTTTTATAAACCACCCAAATGCATTTTTTTACCCTTCTGTTACCATTTTACGCACAGAAAAAATAATTTCAGACCGAGTTAAATGTTGTCAACTCTATTTTTAGCCTAAATCAAATGTAAATGATCAATTTTACTCCTAGAACCACTGTAGAAGACATCCAAGTGCCTATAAAGACTAGAAAAATCTTCTAAAAGAAAAATTCCAACCCCAGAACCCTTGTACACATCAAAATTTCAAATATCCCAGGTATTCTTCAGAGGAAAAGCACTCATTCATCAATCTAAAAGAGTTATACAGTTAAATTGAATCATTTAAGAGCGTGTGTACCTAACAAAACCCTGTTGCTTCTTTGATTCTGTAAACCCTGAGCATTTTATCACAAATTATTAAGCTTTGAACTGTTTTAAACACAAAATTTGATTAATTGAAACCATCTGTATACCTAAAAAGCCTTATGTGGCCTTCAAACCATTTCCTACAGTACTTAGACATCCTTTTGCATAAAATTGATGTCCTAATATTGTTTTTATCACAGAAAGTTCATTGTAAACCCAAGATATCATTTTATGAAGCTATAAGGTCTTGAAGTTTCTCTTTTGATACATAAAATTATTGTTTGAATTAAATTGAATAGAATTATTTCTTTACAGACAAAATATAGAACCTTTGCTTTATCCTAGTCCTTATGCAAACTGTGATAACTAACAAGGGTACTTTTCAGGCCTAAATAAATGTTTTTAAGGTCAGAAAAGTATACAAGTCATAAATCAAAAAAATATATGGCTTCTAAAAATATTCTAGCAATCAAGCCTCTACAACCCCCTATTGTAGATGTAGATCATATTCCCCTAGCAGATGTAGACTTCAACATTACTGATACTATGACAGAGTTCAACCTTCCCGAGATCCACTGTTGGAGCCAAGAAAAATCCCTAGATCAGGCTGACGAAGTGTTTATCTGGGAATCAAAATTTCCAAAATATGTTTTTTCTCATACTCACCAATGCCAAGAAGTAATTAGACTTGGCCAATCATGCTACTCTCCTGATCAAAGAGCCATTCTTAACCCTGAAAAAGAAGTTTTGTTTACCATTATAGCTGAGTCTATCAACAAGATGCTTCAGATACAACCTGGTGCAAATGAAGTTCCTTTGTCTATTGAAGCCCTCAGTAAGTTCTAATTGGATTTGGATTTTCCCAAAAGATTCCAAATTTTTCAAAGCTTCATGACATCCTATGTGGAAATTCCCAAGATGAATCCTCCATATTCTTCTTCTAAATTCTCAGAAAGGACAAGACATATTATTTCCATGTTAACTTTCATCCTTAGCTATTTTACAGATGAACAAGTTGATGTTTTAGTTCTTGGTTTCTTGTCTATTTTTTCACCTAGTCATCCTCCTAATGTCATCTTTAACTTTTCCCGGTATATTTCTAATAGTATCCTTGAGAAATTAGTCAAAATTCTTTTTGAAGGTTTATTTAGGTATTCTTCATTCCTATTCCACATATTCTTATATTTTTAGTCTGAAGTTTCCTATAAGTATTCAAAAGCTTTATGTGGAAGAAAATCCACAATCTATCATATTATGGACTTCCTTGATAAGGAAAGATTCAAGTGAGTTTACCTATTCAAATTTCACAGATTCTTTCATCCATCCCTTGGTCAATTTTCTAAAGAGTAGTGTGCAACCCAGAATTAGAAATGAAATCAAGAAGGTTTTACAATTTTCTATGCATAATAGGACATGTGATTGGTACTTGTACCAAAATCACACTGAAATAAGAGTCTATGGATCAAGTCTTATCCCTTATAAACTGCCAAAATACCTCCCTATGAGGTTATTTTCTCTAGAATATATAAGGTAGATTCTAAATTTAGATGATGTCAATTTCTTAACTGCAAAAAAAGAAAACACAGTTCAAGTTGAAGAACCAGTTCAGCCCATTCATCTGTAATAATAGAGAAGCAGGTCCAGAGGTAGAAAAAAAGTTGCAGGAGTTCAAATTCATTCCTAGTTTTCTTTGGTATTATTATCCCATTGGTGTTATCAGTAAAATGAGAATTAAATGCAAATTAACTCCATACATACATGAAAAGAATCACGAGATTGATAAATTCTCCAACCAATCTAAATGGTTAGAGAATACATTGGTAAAGGCGGAGAAGTAAAGTGATACTAGTCAAACTTTGCAAAATCCAACCCAAGAAGACAAAATTTTAAAAATAAATAGGGAGGAAGGGTCTTGTATAGCTGATACTACAAAAGAGACTAAATTCAAACTAAGATATAACAAAAAGTCAAAGCTAAATCCTGCTAGTAAAGAAAAAGAGACAGTGGAGATCATTGACATAGAAATTCCAGAGAAAGATAATGTACCTCCAAAAATAATTGAAGAGGAAAAATATCCCACTACTTCAAAGACATAGTATAGAAGTGTCTTCATACAAGAAAACAACTGAAAAGGACATGGATATAAAGGAAAGATACAAGGAAATTAAGGAAAAAAATGAAGAAATAAAAAATGAAATATAGTCTCAGTATCGAAAGCAAACTCCTAGCATTCAGAACATGCTACTTTCAGCCTTTCACTACAATAACAAAAGGATTCTAATGACAATTCTTCAGCCCACAGTTCCAATTCCTAAATCATCCTCTAATTACAAAAATATTGATTTTGAATTTCCAGTCTAGGATATTCATCCTCTGGATCAAATTGAATTTCAAAAGAAGGCAGGAGAGATGATTTATTCCAAAATGAACACGAAGGTCATGAGTGCACAAAAACTTCAAAACACTTTGATAAATGTAAGGGATCAACTCAAATTGGAGAAGGCATGTTCATATTAAAAGTACACTGGAAACAAATCTTTGGAAGAGTTAGTGATTGAAGTCGGATACGATCCTCAAAATATGTAAGTTGCAGAAGAATTGATAAAAAAGAAAAATGCATACATTGTTGCACTAAAGAAACAATTGAAGCTTCCCCATCCAGAACATCCTCAAGCCAAGGAGCTATTACAGGATTCCAGTTAGAAATATGAGATAATGAGTCTCATTTTACAGTTAACAGCTCAAATAAAGGACATGGAAATTGAAATGGACAATTTGGTCGAGGAAAAATAAGCCAACAAAGTAGAGGAAGTTCATGCCACTGTGATTCTTATAGTTACAACAGTTGTACCATATGCTTTGGCAGAATCAATGGCTCTGAATGTCCCAATGGCCACAGAAGTTATAATTACTTCATCTACAAATTCAGCCACATAATCTTCAACAGCAGCACAACACTCAGATGAGGCAAGAAAATTAGTAAAGGAAATGAAATATATGTCTATCCAAACCAATGAGATAAATAGACTAAAGGAAAAACTAAAAAAACTTGAAGATGATAAGAAACCTGCACAAATAAATGCTAAGAATGAAGAAAAAAGGCCAACAGATTGAATGAACCATTGAAGAAGTTGGAAAAAGAATTAACTTTGAAGGAACCAATGGCACATGTTAAACAAAAATTATGGTTCAATATCATTGAAGCAGATAATGATATTTGGCCATCCATACAAGTCATTTATGAGCAGAAAGATTTATTAAAATCAGAAAGAGAAGCAATACAGAAGACAAAAGAAGAGCTTAGAAAGAAACTTGAAGAAGCTCTATAAATCATCAAGTTTCTCAATTCCAAAAATAAACAAGAGATGGAAGAAATTGTAATTACTGACAGAACAGAGACCATCCTAGAAGTTAGGAACATAATCTCTAAAAATAATCTGATGAAAAAGTTAGAGGAAAAGTTGCAGAACATGGAAATTGAAATCACAGGGTTCATAATTAAGTTTGATGTTCCAAGGAAAAAAGGCCTTCCCAATCCTCTAGTGATTTGTTATCACTATAAATTTTTTATGAAACTTGGTCAGTTACACTTCTTCCTAAGTCATAATGCTAAGATAGGGTTAGAGTCATTCTTATATTTTTTAAGGTCTAGATCATGAGTTAAAGGTCTCATTCCATCACCAAACAATGTTCATTAACCTTGTTTCATTCTTCAAAGATCTTATTCCATGTTTCGAAACCCATATTTAAGAAAAATTCTGAATATTTGATGAATAAGCCATGAAACCATGTTTTCGTAGTGTGCTCAGTGTAAAAAATTGATTCTGATCTACGAAAACGTTGGTGATTTCATAGCACAAAAAACCAAATTTGCAAATCATGCACTATGAAATCAGGTATTCTCCGTTTTGTCTCTCAGTTTTCACATCTGTCAAATATAGTTAAATTTTTGATCATTAGGTGTCATTCATGAGTTCTCATTCATGCATGAAACCATTTATTATAATTATTACGGTTCATTTGTCATCAATTAGGGGCCAGATTGTGGTTGGTACTTTCAAATTTGAAAACAGTTGGTCGTTTTTGACTTCATTTGTCTCATGCAAGACAAATAGTGCATGCATGTTTATGTTTTGGAGAAGAAAATAGTGGTGAAATTCCATAGTTCACTGAAACTATATTTCAAGTGAGGAAGAAGTGAACTCACTTATCAAGCGAGGCTACTCATTCAATAGTATTTTAAAAATATGCTATCAAGTGAATTTGAAATTCATTTCTGGTGGAAGTAGGATTGTTATTCAAGTGAGGTAGAATTCTTATCAAGCGAGGCTGAACTTATTTTTCAAATGAGCTAGTTCATTCAACATTTTGATTGCTAATTTTCTAATTTGTTGAAAACACAAGGTTTTCAGAGAGATTCTCATAGATTTATGAAGATACAAGGTTTTCAAGAAGATAATGGATGAAGAAAGAAGGAGTCATAGGTCTGGTCATTTCCTAAGAACAAAACTTGAAGGTGTAGAAGCCCTTACAAAAGGCAATTCTGTTGAATAATCCTTTAAGAAAGTAGGTTGCTGGAGGTTTTGTGAAAAACTTCAAGGAGGGCACACTCAAGTCACCAAAGAATTTTCCAAAAAATTCACAGGTTCAAACTCAAGGATTGGATTCCTAAATTTACCAATTTCCCCTGAAGTGATATCAACAATTACAACAATTCTAAGAGGAGAAGACATGTGGCTTAAAAATTTCAAGTTTTACATGGTACCCTGCAAAATCTTTCTAAAACCAAAGTTTTCAGAGGTTGAATTGAACAAGATTGTGCCAAGAAAATATGTCAATGATACATTTGCCAATTTTCTCTACAATATTCAGAGGTACTTCACCTGTGAAGGGAGATACCACAAGGTGTATACCTATCACTTTAAACTTTAGCTTCATTTCACAGGGATAAAATCTCTAGATTTACCCTTTTATCTTTTCAGAAGTTTGGCTAAGATGTCTGATAAGGTACAAATTAAATTTGAGTCATGTGAAACCTCATTATTTCACCATGGCTTAGTTAAGTTAATAGTCTTATATGAGCTGCAGAAAGCAAACAGAGATTGGGTTGAATTCCTCTTTTTGAGTAGAATTGGGATTGAAGGAACAAGTGTTAGTCCTCAAGCTAAAGAAAAAACTCCATCAAAGATTACTGCCACTGTAGAAACAGAGTCAAGAATATTTTTTAAGCTCAAGCCTCGAAAACAAGTTAAAGAACCAATTATAGGAACAACATTGAAAATCCAAGATACTACTCAATCCGCACATAAGAAGAAAATTTTGGTTAACGAGACAATTATAGAGAAGTCAACTAGTAAAACAGATCAAATGAGGTTGACTAGGAGTCAAGGGTTAAAGGAAAAAGGTAAGGCTATAGTTACATAGGGGTCAAAAGGTAATTTGAATGATATACTTCAAGCTATTGACATTGCAGAGTCTCCCCTAGTGCAAGCAGACTTCATGAAACTGGATACAGGTGGTAGAAAATCAAAGAAATTGAAGACATCCAAAAGGTTAGATTTTTAGGATGATGTGGCAGAGTTTATCTTTAAACCCAGAAAACCCTCAACTAGGCACTCCAAGAAGTTGAAGCAATCAGACATAGAGAAAGATCAAACAGGAGGTGAAAGTGCTAATGTTTTTGAAGAAAGCACAAATATATCTTTTTCAATGCCTGAAGAAGACAAAAACAGGTTTTTCAATATTCAGAAGGAAAAGAGCAGCTATGAAGATGTCAAAGAAAAAATAATATTGGAAAATAATGAGATTGATAAGTTGAAGAAAAAGGTGAGAGTTCATGCAAAATAAAAGGAAAACTTTGAAAGAATGAAAGGACCGTGGGAGATGGAGAAGAATCCAAACCCTGAATTAATTGATAGATAAGCTCAATTCTTCATATGGACCCTACCTGTAATAAAAGAAGAAAAATTTATTAAGCTGGTCAATACCAAGCTAAGGGTAAACAATAAAAATATTAAGAGGAGAGTAGAAGACCTGGAAATACAGCTAGCACAATTTGAAGATTAGTCACAACGATAATAAGTGAAAACAGTAAGTGTCATCCTTTAAAAAATTTATGCGGTTATATGAATATATCTCATTTTTGGTGCTCTTTAAAGATGATGTTATGGGTTATGAAGGTTGATATACACCTGAAAATTTAGTATTAAATAGGTTGAAAACCAAATTTTTGAAAAGAATCTGTGAAAAGTGAAGACTTAGCAATTTCGTAGTGCACTACAAAACTGTTGTAGGATACAGTTTGAAAGGTTTTTGCAAATTTTAAAAGGTGACAAGGGTTTTTTGTTGGGCTTTGATGATGGTGGGAGGTATATGGATAATACAAATGAAGATCCAGAGGGATGGCACATATAAAATGGGGGTTTGAAGTATGATTTAAAAAGGAAAGGTGTGCACTACGAAAACAACAGACTCAGCAGTTTCGTAGTGCAATAGTATTTACAGTTTTTGAACAATTTTGGAGGTTGGGATTTGCATAGCTGGAAGGTCGAATTGAAGTGAAAGTCATAAGACATTTGCCACATTTTTTGAGCACCAGTTATTCAGCAATTGATTTGAATGGACATAAATGAAGCATTCAACTATTATAGAAGAAACATGCTCCTATTTTGCAAGAATAGATAAGAAGCAGGTTGATGGGAAACATCATGGTCAAATTCTAGCTGTCAAGCATAGTTTTAAATGATTAGATAAGGTTGTTAAGGTATAATAAATAGTGTTTTAGTCCTAGTTTTATTAGGACTCTAAAACAGATAGTTTTACTGTCAGTTTGTAAATGAAGTTTGTTTAGAATTTCATAGGTGTCAAATTCGAATTTCTTCTCAAATGTTTAGAAGGAATCCAAGGATGTAATGACCACTCTATAAGAGGGAAGAAATCGAATTGTAGGAGGTTGGAATTTTGATTGAACAAGAATACTTTTTGTGATATCAGATAACTGTGTTTTTATCTTAATACAGAGAGTTTTTGTTTCATCACTCAGGATTCAGAAAGGGTTATGGATGTTTGATTGTCTCACTATGTTTCTCTTTAAATTACTTACAGTGGCATGAATGTATATTACTTATAATTCACTGAAGGTGCTCTAACATCCTATATATGTTCATGAACTGTGTTTATCCTCTGTCCTACTATTCTATTTATGCATTTAAACCTTGAAATTCCCTGACTTCCATATGAAACTGATCTTTATGTTTTGTGAAAACACATTTGACTCCATTTACCCAATAGATGTTTTTTGATTAGTAGTACAACCAATTATTCACTTTATTCATTTTATTCATGGAGTTAGCCATCTGATCTCTATTTGTAAATCATTAACCTATTGAGAGATCCCTCTCAGGTTGGGGAGGCTAAGCCTCAACTAAAAGTTTGGTTTGAAATAGTTACTCAAGGTATCCTTGACTAGAAGCCTATCAGGGTCTGAATTTGAGATAACATTTTGGTGTGTCTACCAGGAGCCTGAAGATTACTCATTCCCGAAATCAATAAGATAAAACTTTTGAAGGTAGTAGGAGCTCAGAAATTTTTTTGAAGCTGCAATCTACCTTGGTGACTCCATACATTTTTCAAAGTTTAAAGGTGGCTTAAAGAAGGAGATACACACAGAGCAATCCTGATCCCAATCCACTTACCACCGTTGAAAATCCAAACACTATTTCAAAAAGTCAAAGAATTTCATAAATATCAAGTACTCCATCTCATTTGAAATATTTGTCCTATGAAAAATTAAGAATTCCTGAAGATAAGAAAGTTGATGACAAGACTCATGAAGTGTTGTTTAGATATGAAAGTGAAAAAGAGCTCATTGATGTTATCTTAGACTTCCGAAAAAGAGGAATTGACACTTTAGCCTTAGTGACACAAGAGGACAGGGAAGATTTTTGGGAAGCTATTACCTCTGAAATACTACTAGAAAAAGAGTCTTTAGATAAACTCAAAGAAATTGATCCTTTTGAAGTCTTGCTGAAATCCAAAGTTGGTTTACCCCTTCCAAATTGGAGTTCTATTGTCAGTGGCTTACAAAAACCAAACAATCCTCCTCATATCAGTTCCTCATCTTCTTCTGCTCCTCCTACAACCACTGTTCATCCTCCAGTCATCGCTACTCCTGCTAGGTATGCACCACTAGTACTTCATGTTGTTTTGCATGACCTTCCTAGTAAATATGCCACTAGGATTCCTACTTGGGGTAGTGATGAAGAAATGTCAGCAGAGAAATTTGTAGATAGATTTAATGATTTTATAGACAGAGAAGAAGTTGATGATGAGGATGTGAAGCTAAGGCTATTTTCACAATTTTTTATTGGTGAAGTTAGAAAATGGTTTAAGGCCCTTGCACCAGGCAGCATTAGAACTTGGAATGATTTTGAAGATAAATTCTTAAGAAAATGGGGAAATAGAACCAATCTATTTCAATAAATCACTAAATACAACAACCTTAGGAGGGAAATTGATGAATCTGTCCAAAACTAAAGATTCAATAAATTTTCTGACTCAATTCCAGCCCATTTGAAACCTCCAGAAGCCTTAGCACAAATGATATATGTTGAAGCATTTGATTATGACTTTTATATCTTGTTGAGGGAAAGAGAGTCACCTACACTTGCTTAAATTTAGATTGATGCAGTTAAGGTTGAGGTAAACATGATAGCTGCTAAAAAGTCAAAAATGGGAAAAACCAACTTGAAAGAAGAAGAGAAACCATCCACCTCAACTTCTAAAGACAAATTTGATGCAATGATGAAAACCATGGAGAAGTTGATGGATAGGTTAGCTCTTGGCAACACTTCTACTCCTCCTTTGCAACATGAATCCCAATTCAGAAATCCACAATTTAGAAGAATTCAAAATCAACAAAGGCCAAGAGAAAACAGAGATCGGCAAGATGACCCTCCAGTGACACCTCCTTTACAGAAAAATTTGGTAGATGAAGAAGATGAGCCTGAGATTCTTGAAGAATCCATCCATTGTCTTGAAAAAGAAATTTCAGGAATATTCTTGACTAAAGAAGAGCATGATGAGTCAAATTTGGTTAATCAAGGAGAAGAACCATCAGATTATTTTAAAGGGTATCAACATGCTATTTTCGAGATGCAAAAGAAATATAATCTCAGAAATAGAAATGTGCCTATCATTGCAAATAAACCGCATCCCAAGAAAGATGCTCCAAAGGTTGCTAAAGCCAAGAATGATACCCTAAAGGTGACTGAAGGTAAAAAATATATTCCACTTGGTAAGAAAGACACTCAGATTCCTCCTCTTGTCAAAGCTGCTGAAAAGTCTGTTTCTATTCTCAATCTTGAGAATGAAATTTCAAAGATTAAAATATCAGTCCCTTTCAGTGAGATTCTCAAGGTGAATGGATATAGAAGCAAGATAGTTAAGATGATTATTTCACAATCGGGGGCTGCTAATATTTTAAATGTCCAAGAAGATAATCCTACTATATATTTGGGTTCAAGGTTAGAAGATGATCAAAATGAAGATTTTCCTTCTTTTTATGTAAGCATTAGTATTCATGATATGACTTTGCATAATGCTATGTTAGATTTAGGAGCTTCTCATAACCTTATGCCCAAGTTTTTCATGGAGAGAATGGGATTTCAAATCACAAGACCATATAAGGATTTTTTTTTCTTTTGATTCCAAGAGGGTTCAAAGTATTGGTCTAATCAAAGATGTTGTTGTTGGCCTCATGCAAATTCTAGCAAAGAAAGTTGTTATGGATATTTTTGTAGCTAACGTTCCTCCAAAGTTTGGTATAATATTTTCTAGATCATGGGCAGTGAAAATTAAAGGCACAATGCATATGGATCTTTCCTATGCCACAATTCCTATTTTTGGTGAGAAAAGGAGGTTGCATCAAGAGACTAGAATGGCCTAAATGGTAAGTAGTAAAGATAAACCTTATAATTTTCCTATTTATGATTTTGATATTGAGCTTGGATATGCCATTATTTTCAATGAATCAACTGATAGTGTTGAGGAAGAAATAAGAGAAAAAAATCAACATTCAGAAAATCAGCATTCAGAAAATCAGCACTCAGAAAATCAGCATGCAGAAAATCGACAAGTAAATGATGAAGAGATGGAAGAATGGTGGTCATTGTATATTGATGGATCAACAAGAAAACAAGGGGCAGGAGCAGGGATTTTGATTACAAATCCAAATGATAAGAGTAAGTTTTACTCTTACAAACTGAATTTTGATTGCACAAATAACATGGTTGATTTTGGGTCTAGATATTTTGAAAAAGATGAAGGCTCGAAATATTTCTGTTTTTGGAGATTCTGAGTTGGTTATTAGACAAGTTGTCAAATGAAGGATGTAAGAATGAGGGCTTACATAAATTTAGTTTTACACTTGTTGGAAAATTTTCAATCTCATTCCTCCATAGTCAAAAATAGAGATCAGAATTCTATTGTTGATTCCCTTGTTGTTTCTGCAAGCATGTTCATCATTCCTATGCATTCAAATGAAAAATATGAGATTGAAATTCGACATATACTAGCTATACCGGACAATATCATAAATTGGCAAGTTTTTGAAGATGATCAACAGTTAAATAATTTTATTGAGCTGAAAGAAGAATTTGAAAATACATATGTAGATCAGAAAAATATGCTTGTTGAGCCTAAAGCGAATTTTGAAGTTTTTAAATTGAAGAATAATTCAATACCAAAAGGTCTTATTCCTATTGAGAAACCTTTTGATCAAAATGATGTCTTTAAAGCACCAAATTTGCAAGTTGATGAAGAGGAATTAGAGAGCTGTAATCTTAGTACATTAGCTTTGCCTAAAATGATAAAAATTTCAAAGCTTCTTTCAGCTGATTTGAAATTAAAATATATTGAGATGATGATAAGGTTTATGGATGCTTTTTCTTGGAGTTATTCTGATTTAAAACAATATGATCCTTCCATTATTCATCATAATATTCCTATCAAGGAAAATGAGAAGCCTTTCAAGAAGAAATTGAGGAGAATTAATCCTCTTCTCACGCCTTTGATTGAAAAGGAGCTTAAGAAACTCTTTGATGCAAAGATCATTGTTCCAATCAGATTTTCAAGTTGGCTTGAAAACTTAGTTCCGGTAATAAAGAAGAGTGGAGAAATCAGAATTTGTATTGATTTCAGAAATTTGAATAAGGCTTCACTAAAGGATAATTATCCTCTTCCTAAGACGGATTCAATTCTTCAAAATATTTTTGGTTCACAAAGGATGTCTATGCTTGATGGATTTTCAGGTTACAATCAGATTCTTGTGCATCTAGATGATCAAGAAAAAATAGCCTTTCACGACACCATGGGGTACATTCATGTATGCCAAAATTCCCTTTGGTTTGATGAATGCAGGAGCCACTTTCCAAAAAACAATGGACATTTCTTTTTCTGAAGAAAAGGATAGATCAGTGGTTGTTTATCTTGATGATTTCATAGTCTACTAAACGAAAGAATAAGATCATTTGAAACATCTAGAAATTTTTTTGCTGAAATGTAGAAGGTTTGGTATCTCTCTCAATCCTACTAAAAGCATATTTTCTTTAACATCAGGAAAATTACTTGGTCATATTATTTCTGAAGAAGGAATTAGGATTGATCTAATAGAGTCAATGCAATTCAAAAGGTAGATTTGCCAAGAAGTAGGAAAGAGATTCAATCTTTTCTTGGGAAAGTGAATTTTGTTAGATGCTTCATTCCTAACTTTGTTGATATTGTCAAAGATATAACAAGGATGCTAAAGAAAGGAGTGGATATTAAATGTACAGCTGAAGCAAGAAAATATTTTGAAGAAATCAAGAAGGCACTCACACAAGCACCAGTGCTCATCAGTCCATATTTTTCCAAAGAATTTTCGGTTTTTACATTTGTTCCGAAAAAATGTTGGAATATTTTCATTGATGGCAAAGGCATTGGCTACAGAGGAGCATCTAATCAAAAGAATAGAGAAAGTATCAGGCAAAGAACAGAAACAAGCAACAGAGGAGATATGTTGGAAAATTACCTAGAATAATGAAACAAGGTACTGTACATTGGTGATTGTGGAACCAGAATGGAGCATGAAGAGGCGGAACGACGAATCAAGAACGAATTTAAGGTCACAAAGGGAATCTGGTGTGAATTTCTGGTGTTATATATTATGGATGTTACAAATATTGCATCGAGCTGGTGTCAAGCCTCAATAAAAAAAATGATGGGTTAATCTGTTGATGAAGAGCGCAAGCGATGTCACAGTAAATAAGTCAAGCTACAATAATCAAGCAGGGGGAGTGGACCCTTGAGCGAAGAAGGAAGAACCTTGTGAAAGGAATAATAACGGCGGTTTCTGGTTTTTATCGCACCGCTCTCGTTGGGCAAGTGGTATTTCCGGGTGAGGAGCGATTCCATAGAATGCTCGACATGCGTCCCTGTACGACTTCACAAAACCACTTTTCACCATGCGCCATCGTGTGTTATACTTCGACCCAAGATGCCCAGCGATATCATTGAGCGCCGTTGATCTGGGAAGGGGTCATCGGATGGTTGTCATTTGTTAAAGGTGCACGGAGATTAACACAAGTACGGCGGGCCATTGCACGTTAATGATCGATATTGGAGGTCGAGCGATATGCATATACGCCGTTGATTTGGAAGCTTTCTAATCTAATGGTCATCGAACACTGGACTTGCACAAAGTTTACCTGTGGTACCATGCGCGTATCTGATTGGCTATTGACTATATTTGTGGGCCCGGGGTCAAAGGTTTACCATATTATTTGGAAGGATTAAAACACGAAGGGTTAACTTTAATACTAAAGTTCTGTTCAAAATTATTTATTTAATTAAAATAAAAGATCAAAAAGCCCCTTGGGATAAACTAAAATGAATACTGTCAGTGGTTCGTGGTTTTAACCCATGGTTTTAATAAAGGGAAAACTATATAAGGAGAAGAAAGAAAAAGAACAGTGTGTGCATTGTAAGGGTTGTGAACGAACAATTTCTCAAAGGAATATCTATATGGGCGAGCTCTGGTATTAACTGATAAATCTGAAACTACGATGCACCCATGGATAGAATGATCTGACGATGATAAATATCTAGTTTCTGTGAGTATATAGAAAATAAATAAATCTGGTGACCGGCAATGTATGACGTATGGAAACTAGTGGATCCAGTATGAAAATTGATGAAACGTGGTCCACAGTAGTGTTGAGGGTCAAAGCCTTCAGAAAGGGGGTTGTAGCTCCCTTCCAGTGGTAGCTGGTAAACGAGAGAAGGTTGTAGCCTTCTGCAGGTGGGTGCCTGCGTGCTGGTATAAGTCTGCACCAGCATATATTGTAAAAAGTTTTCTCTATAATAAATTTTGAAGACTGAGATTACAGTAGCGGTGGTTTTCTCCCGAATTGGGTTTCCACCTTAAATCCTAGTGTTCATATGTGTTTTTTACATTTGATGATTTGTTCTGTTATTTCTGTTCATGCTTAATGCTTATCTGATGCAATGCTCAAAGTAAAGACATAATAATATATCAGGTCATACCTGTTGGATGCAGTATTGTAACATATGTTTTTAAAAGAAAGAAAAGAAAAAATTGTTCAACCCTAAATACTGATTCACCCCCCTCTCAGTATTTTTCCCAACAATTGGAATCATAGCAGGTCCTTCTGAAAAAGCTTAGTCGCTAGAAGGAAGATCAAGCAAGATGAGCAATCAAGATGGAATAACATCTATCAGGCCTCCTCTTTTTAACAGAAACAATTTAATCTTCTGGAAGACAAGGATGAGATCCTATCTTCAGTCTCTGGGAGTAGAGGTATGGGAAATTGTTGAACAAGGATATCAATACCCAGCTGTAGTACCAACAGATCCGACGGAAAGAAAGAACTATGAAACAAATGCAAAGGCAGTCAATGCTCTATTGGGAAGTCTAACTGAATCTGAATTTGTCAAAGTCATGCAGCTGAATACAACCAAGACAATATGAGACAAAATCATTCTAATTTATGAAGGTGATGCAAAGGTGAAAATTGCTAAACTCTAAACTCTCAGAATTCAATATGAGAATCTAAAAATGGATAATGAAGAAAGCATTGCCAATTTATTTTTACGACTTGATGATATTGTAAATCGTATTATAAATTTGGGAGAAACAATAGCTGAATCCACCTTGGTTGAGAAATTCTTAAGATCAATAACAACAAAATTTGATTCAAAAGTTTCCGCCCTTGAAGAAAAGCAGAATCTTAAAAACCTTACTGTGGTGCAACTTCATGGCATACTAACTGCATATGAAATGAGAAGAGGAGGACCTTCTGAATTCAAAGAAGCAGTCTTTAGAACTTCTACAAAAGGAAAGGAAGTACAAAAAACAGAAGGATCAGGATATATCTCAGAAGAAGATGAGATAAACTTTGTAAAGAAACTTCAACTTGGAACAGGACGGTTCAGAGGTAAGCTTCCTTTCAAATGTTTTGATTGTGGAAGAGTTGGTCATTATGCTGCTAAGTGTCCTTATAAAGAAACACATAAAAAAGGGAAGGAAGTAGCAACAAGGAATAAGAATCGTTTTAGCACTAGAAAGAGTTACTACACTCATGAAGATAGTGATGGGTTATCTGATAGTGAGGAAGAATGTGAACAAGATCTTAGAATTCTCATGGCATTTGAAAAAGAATCTAGAGAAGAAAAAGATACTTTTGTGAATGCTCTAGAAGACAGTGATTTTCTTGATGAAAAAATTAAACTCAAGACTTGCATAGAAGAAAGTAAAATAATCACAGAAACTCTGAAAAATCAGCTTGAAGAAAAGGAGAAACACAATGAGAAATTAGAGTGTGAGGTAGTAAGTCTAAGAAAATAACTTGAGAAAGTAAAAACTCTGAATCTTAGATTTGCTAAAGGATCTGAAACATTAGATGAGATTATCAAGGTACAACATTCTCCTCTTATAAAGGCAGGTCTTGGATATATTGGAGAATCTTCTCAGGTTTCAGCACCACATTATCTAAAAACAGTTACAGCTGGTCTACAACATGCTGCCACTCAGAAAGGGGATAAAGAATCTTTACAGATAAATCATGATCATCTCAATTCAAAGACCACTAACAGGAATTTCTTTCAAAGAAACACCAATCAACAAGTAAATTCATATAGAAGATTTTATGATCGCAGAAATTTCTTCTTCAATGGACAATGTTTCTCATGTCACAATTTTGGTCATAAAGCTATTCAATGTGTTGCATATAAAACCATCATGACAAGAGAAGCAAGGAAGAAAAGAATTGATATTGAAACAAAGAAGAATACTTATAACAACTTTTCTCCTCTTCAAAATGAATTTGAATGTGCTTATTGAAATAACTTTGGCCATGAAGAACCTGAATGCAAGAGCAAATTTCAGCCAAAAGAACATGTACCTTCAAGCTCCAAAGTATGGAAAAAGAAGGAATTACAAGTTGAAAATTGTGGCATAGCATTATTTGCAGAAGATGAAGAAAACCAATTGTACATTGATAGTGGATGCTAAAGACACATGACAGGTGATAAAGACAAACTTCTTGCATATAGTACTCTAGAAAAATAAAAAAATGTTACGTTTGGGAATGATACTCCTGCGGTCATTAAGGGAAAAGGGTATGTTTTTCTAAAATAAAATGTGAAAGCTAATGAAGTTATGTATGTGGATGGATTAAAACATAACTTGTTAAGTGTAAGTCAAATGTGTGATTAAGGAACTGAAGTTGTCTTTAGTTCAAAAGAATATGTGGTATGTGATCTTGATACAGGTAAAGCAATTATAAAAGGAAAAGGAACGCCAAACAATCTGTATATATTGAAGAACCCCAAAGAACAATGTTATTTGAGTAAATATTCAGAAAATTGGCTATGGCATAGAAGGTTGGGGCATCTGAGCTTCTCGCAAATCAACAAATCAAGCAGACTTAAAGCTGTTCATGATCTTCCCAATGTTACTCTACCTGAAAATATCATATGCAAATCTTGCCAATTCGGCAAGCAAACCAGGGTACAATTTAACGCCAAGGAAGGATCATCAAGTAAGCCTCTTGAACTCATTCATACGGACATATGTGGACCTATGAGGAAAAATTCACCATGTGGTGAAGAATACTATATCTTATTTATTGATGATTTCTCTAGAATGTGTTGGATTGGGCTGCTTAAATACAAAGATGAAGCATTTGAGAAATTTCATATCTTCAAAGCACTAGTTGAGAATGAATTAGATCTAAAAATCAAGTGTCTCAGATCTGATTGAGGAGGATAATATACATCTAATGAATTCCTTGAATTTTGTGAAAAACATGGCATAAAAGATAGTTTTCTGAAGCTGGCACTCCACAGCAGAATGGCGTTGCAGAAATAATGAACAGAATAGTTCAACAAATGGCTAGAGCTATGCTTGATGATTCTGGAACACCTGACACGTTTTGGGGAGAATCAGCACATACAGCAGTAAAAATTCTCAATAAGGCACATGTTCGTGTAAATAGTGATAAAAATCCATATGAACTCTAGTATGGTAATCCTCCCACTATAAAGAATTTTAGAATTTTTGGAAGCAAATGCTTTACCAAGAATAATGATGAAAAACTTGGCAAGTTTGAACCCAGAGCAGATGAAGGAATATTTCTTGCTTACTCCTCTAGGAGTAGGGCATATAAATGTTACAATAAAAGACTTAGGAAGACTGTTGAATGTATTGATGTTGTTATTGATGAGTCTCCTACAGCTCTAAAAGAAGAAAAGAAAACAACAGATGAAGATGATGATGACACATATCCTTCTACATCAAATAGTAATGATACAAATAGTGAACCCATTGAAGAACCCAAAGATAATTTGTCTGAAAAGGCTCCATCTAGATATGTTCAAAAGAATCATCCAGAATCTCAAATCTTGGGAGAAAAGGGATCAGGTGTAAAAAAAAGAAGGACTCTTGTGGGGTCTTCTAGAAATCTGGCATTTATGTCCACTATTGAACCACACAATGTCACTCAAGCCTGCAAAGATGATTGTTGGATTCAAGCCATGAATGAAGAGCTTGATCAAATTTAGAAGAATCACACTTGGGAATTAGTACCAAGACCTCATGACAAAAACGTCATTGGAACTAAATGGGTATTCAAAAACAAGTTAAATGAGAATGGGGATGTTATAAGAAATAAAGCCAGACTTGTTTGCAAAGGGTATGCTCAAAAAGAAGGTATAGAATTTGAAGAAACTTTTGCTCCTATAGCCAGACTTGAAGCCATAAGAATGTTTCTTGCATTTTCAAGCTTCCAACAAATCAAAGTTGATCAAATGGATGTTAAATCTGCTTTTCTCAATGGTGATCTAGAAGAAGAAGTTTATATAGAACAACCAGAAGGATTCATTTAGGGAAACGGTGAAAAACTTGTTTGTAAACTTAAAAAGGTTTTATATGGTCTCAAACAAGCTCCAAGGGCATGTTACTATCGTCTTGACAAATATCTTCATCAACAAGGATTTTCAAAAGGGTCTGCTGACAGCAACTTATACACAAAAACTGAAAATGACAAACTATTGATTGTGGTTGTATATGTTGATGATATCATTTTTGGAAGTAACAAAGAATATATGAGTCAGAAATTTGCTTCTGATATGCGGCAAGAATTTGAAATGTCTTTGCTTGGGGAACTAACATTCCTTCTTGGCTTGCAAGTACAACAAGAAACAGATGGTATATTCTTATCACAAGCAAAATACCTCAATCAAATCCTGAAGAAGTATGGCATGGAATATTGCAAACCTGTAAGTACAACAATGATAACCGGATGTAATCTCAGTTCTAATGACGATTCTCCCACGGTGAATCAACCTGAATACAGATCTATGATAGGAATTCTACTTTATCTCGCTGGGACAAGACCAGACATCATGGATGCAGTTGGGATTTTTGGATGATTCCAAGCTAATCCAAACGAGTCTCATCTTCAGGCTGTGAAAAGAATATGCAAATATCTACAAGGAACTCGAGACTTTGGAACATGGTATCCAAATAATGCTGATCTTACTCTTCATGCATACACTGATGTAGATTGGGCTGGAAGTGTTGATGATCAGAAAAGCACTAGTGGTGGTGCATTCTATATGGGGCCCCGGTTAGTATCTTGGTTTAGCAATAAGAAAAGCTCTATTGCCTTATCTACATCAGAAGCAGAATATGTGGCTGCAACATCATGTTGCACTCAACTTCTCTGGATGATACAAACCCTACAATAATTTCAAATCAAATTTTCACCTCCTATCTCCATTATGTGTGATAATACAAGTGCCATCAGTGTCTCAAAGAATCATGCTATGCATTCCAAGACCAAGCACATTCCTATCAAATATCACTTCTTATGTGAACAAGTGCTTGAACAAAAGGTGAAATTGGAGTATGTTTCCTCCAAAGAAAAAGTTGCTGAGATATTTACCAAACCTCTACCCAACGAAGCGTTCAAATATCTCAGACAGAAACTGGGAGTAGTCTCTGCCATGCAGAGGATCAGGTCTACTTAAATACAAAATATTAAATTGGGTATGAGGTGTTGATTGGGCATCTCTGAATGCACAGGCTAAGGGGGAGCATTGGTCATAAGAAAAAGATGAATTTTTGGCCTTTATAAGTCATCTTTCTATCTTAAAAAGATGCAACATCATCTCAGGGGGAGCATGGTATTGTCGGTACAAAGGATCTCGATCAACCCTTTGCCATTGATGTCAAAGGGGGAGGAAAAGCAAAGAAGGGCTTTTATAAGATAAATAGAGAAAGAGTATTATGGAGGAAGCATATTTCCATCAATTCCAAAGGGGGAGATTGTTGGAATATTGTCATTGATGGCAAAGGCATTGGCTACAAAGGAGCATCTGATCAAAAGAACAGAGAAAGTATCGGTCAAGGAACATAAACAAGCAACAGAGGAGATATGTTGGAAAATTGCATGGAACAATGAAACATGGTATGGAAACTGTACATTGGTGCTTGTGGAACCTGAATGGAGCATGAAGAGGTGGAACGATGAATAAATAACGAATTTAAGGTCACAAAGGGAATCTGGTGTGAATTTCTGGTGTTATATATTATGGATGTTACGAAGATTTCATCGAACTGGTGTCAAGCCTCAATAAACAAAATGATGGGCTAATCTGTTGATGAAGAGCACAAGTGATGTCACAGTAAATAAGTCAAGTTACAATAATCAAGCAGGGGGAGTGGAACCTTGAGTGAAGAAGGTGGAACCTTGCGAAAGGAACAGTAATGGCGGTTTACGGTTTTTATCGCACCGCTCTCGTCGGGCAAGTGGTATTTCCTGGTGAGGAGCGATTCCATAGAATGCTCGACACACGTCCCTGTACGACTTCACAAAACCACTTTTCGCAGTGCGCCATCGCATGTTATACTTCGACCTAGGATGCCCAGCGATATCGTTGAGTGTCGTTGATCTGGGAAGGGGTCATCGGACGATTGTCATTTGTTAAAGGTGCGCAGAGATTAACACAGGTACGATGGGCCATCACACATTAACGATCGGTATTGGAGGTTGAGCGATATGCATATACGTAGTTGATCTAGAAGCTTGCTAATTTAACGGTGATCGAACGCTAGACTTGCGTAAATTTTACCTATGGTACCATGTGCGTATCTATTTTTCTATTGACTATATTTGTGGGCCTGGGGTCAAAGGTTTACCATATTATTTGGAAGGATTAAAACGCGAAGGGTTAACTTTAATACTAAATTTCTGTTCAAAATTATTTATTTAATTAAAATAAAAGATCAAAAATCCCCGTGGGATAAACTAAAAGGAATACTGTCAGCAGTTCGTGGTTTTAACCCATGGCTTTAATAAAGGGAAAACTATATAAGGAGAAGAAAGAAAAATAACAGTGTGTGCATTGTAAGGGTTGTGAACGAACAATTTCTCCAAGGAATATCTATATGGGCGAGCTCTGGTCTTAACTGATAAATCTAAAACTAAGATCCACCCATGGATAGAATGATCTGACGATGATAAATCTCTAGTTTGTGTGAGTATATAGAAAATAAATAAATCTGGCGACCGACAATGTATGACGTATGGAAACTGGTGGATCCAGTATGAAAATTGATGAAACGTGGTCCACAGTAGTGCTGAGGGTCGAAGCCTTCAGAAAGGGGGTTGTAGCTCCCTTCCATTGGTAGCTGGTAAACGAGAGAAGGTTGTAGCCTTCTGCAGGTGGGTGCCTACGTGCTGGTATAATTCTGCACCAACATATATTGTAAAATGTTTTCTCTATAATAAATTTTGAAGACTGAGATTACAACATCGGTGGTTTTCTCCCGAATTGGGTTTCCACCTTAAATCCTGGTGTTCATATGTGTTTTTTGCATTTGATGATTTGTTCTTTTATTTCTGTTCCTGCTTAATGCTTATCTAATGCAATGCTCAAAGTAAAGACATAATAATATATCAGGTCATATCTGTTGGATGCAATACTGTAACATATGTTTTTAAGAGAGAGAAAAGAAAAATTGTTCAGCCCTAAATACTGATTCACCCCCCTCTCAGTATTTTTCCCAACAAAACACAATTGCTGGAGTTTTGCTACAAAAAGGAAAGCAAGGTATTGAACAACCTATTTCTTTATTTAGTAGGACATTAGAAAATGCTGAACTGAAGTATAATATTCTAGAGAAGCAGGCCTATGCTTCGGTGAAAGCTATAAAAGATTTCAGAATTTATGTTTTGCATTCACACATTATAGCATATGTTCCAAGTGCTATGGTAAAGGACATTCTAACTTAGACAGATCTGGATGGAAAAAGGGGAAAATGGATTGCCAAATTTCTAGAATATGATATAGACATTAAACCAATGAAGTTGGTGAAGGGACAAGTCTTGGCGAAGCTAATGACTCAGTCAAATTTGGATTGTCTTGACATAAATTTGAACACAGAAATATCAGAAATTTCTGAAAATGAAGAAGAATTAGTCCAAATTGATGAGAAATTTCTTACTTCAAAGTGGTATAAGGATGTGGTTTTTTTTCCACAACATAATAAGCTCCTGCTAGTCTAACAAAGTCCAAATAAATATTTGTTAAACTAAAATCATTGCGATATTATGTTTATGACAGAAATCTATTTTGGAAAGATGTAGGAGGAATTTTGCTGAATTGTTTTCTTGAAGAAGAGGCTGAAAAGATAACTGATGAGTTCCATAAAGGTGATTATGGAGGACACCATTATTGGAAAGCTACAGCAAACACGATCCTAAGAGTTGGATACTTTTGGCCAACAATGTTTAAATACATTTACAAAAAGATCGCTGCATGTCATGAGTGTCAAATTTTTGAAGGAAGAAGAAAGCTTTTACCTCTACCTTTGGTTCCTATTTATATTGAAGCTCCATTTCAGCAACGGGGGTTATAATTTATTAGAGAAATACATCCATATTCATCAGGGTAGCATCGCTGGATTCTTACAGCAACAGACTACTTCACCAAATGGATAGAAGAGATACCAACCAGGAAAGCTAATGACTCTGTAATTATTTCTTTCTTAGAGAATAATATATTGTCAAGATCTGGCTATCCCATAAAGATTATAATAGATAATGCTCAATATTTAAAGTCCAATAAAATGATTAATTTCTTCCATCAATATCACATCACTCTTGGAAACTCTACAACCTACTATCCTCAAGGTAATGGTCTTGATGAATCATCAAACAAGAGCATTGTAAGAGTCATCAAAAAGGTACTGCAGGAGAACAAGAAAGCTTGGAGTTTAAAAATGAAGTACGCCCTATGGGCTGATAGGATTTGTAAAAAGTGATCAATTGGAACTTTTCCATATGAATTAGTCTATGGAGCTAAAGTTGTTTTTCCAAAATCACTTGGGGTACCGATTACGAAATTATTTCAAGGACTTGAAGAAGAACCAAATGACATCCAAAGGAGGATAAACCAGCTGATAGCTTTGCAAGAAAAGAGAAATCAAGTCTATGACAATCATTAGCATGTTAAAGATAGAATCAAGAATACATTTGATAGGAGGATCAAAGAGGATATTTTTCAAATTCATGACAAAGTGTTGAAATGGGAGGCAAAAATTGAAGAAAAAGGAAAGCATGGTAAGTTTGAGAATTTATGGAAGGGTCCTTCTTAGATTGCTATTTTTCATGGGAAAAATACTTACATATTGCAGGAAATTGATGGAGGATCATATGCTGGAGGGCCTGTTAATGGCAGGTTGCTAAAGCATTATGTTTGTTGAAGTAACATCACTCATTCATGACATTATATATATTCATCTTTGTCAAGTTTTTGCTAATAAATGAAAAGCTGAAACAGAGAGCTTAAGACTGAGGTGAAGGCCCAACAGTTCAAAGAATATACTTGTCAACAAAATTTCAATTTTTTATCAAAATGGATGCCACTAGTGCTGCGGGTTATTAGTGTACCACAGGGGCACACTATCTGAAGTGGAGCCACTGTTATCACTATAAAAGTTTTCTGAAACTTGGTCAGTTACACTTGTTCCTAAGTCATAATGATAAGATAGGGTTTAAATTCATTCTTATATTTTTTAAGGTCTATATCATGAGTTAAAGGTCTCATTCCATCACCAAACAATTTTCATCACCCTTGTTTCATTCTTCAAAGAACTTATGCCATGTTTTGAAACCCATCTTTAAATTTTTTTCCAGAGACTTGATGAATAAGCCACGAAACCATGTTTTGGTAGCGCGCTCAATGTAAAAAAATGATTCTGTGCTACAAAAACGATGGTGATTTCGTAGCGTAAAAAATAGAATTTGCAAATCATGTGCTACGAAATCGGGGATTCTCAGTTTTGTGTCTGAGTGTCACATCTATAAAATATAGTTAAATTTTTCATCATTAGGTTTCATTCATGAGTTCTCATTCACGCATGCAACCATTTATTGTAATTATTAGGGGTCATTTTTCATTGATTAGGGGCTAGATTGTTATTGGTACTTTCAAATTTGAAAACAGTTGGTTGTTTTCGACTTCATTTGTCTCATGCAAGACAAATAGGGCATGCATGTTTATGTTTTGGAGAAGAAATTAGTGGTGAAATACCAGAGTTCACTAAAACTATATTTCAAGCGAGGTAGAATTGAACTCATTTATCAAGCGAAGCTTCTCATTCAACAGTATTTTCAAAATTTCATATCAAGTGAATTTGAAATTCATTGTTGGTGGAAGCAATATTGTTATTCAAGCAACGTAGAATCCTTATCAAGTGATGCTGAACTCATTTTTCAAGCGAGCTAGTTAATTCAACAGTTTGATTGCTAATTTTCTAATTTACTGAAGACATAGGGTTTTCAGAGAGATTCTCATAGATTTATGAAGCTACAATTTTTTCAAGAAGATAATGGCTGAATAAAGAAGTCATAGGTTTGGTCATTTCCTAAGAACAAAACCTGAAGGTGTAGAAGCCCTTACAAAATACAAGTCCGTTGAAGAAGCCTTTAAGAAAGTAGTTTGCTGGAGGCTTTGTGAAAAACTTCAAGGAGGGCACACTTAAGTCACCAAATAATTTACCACAAACTTCACAGGTTCAAACTCAAGGATTGGATTCCTAAATTTACCAATTTCCCCTGAAGTGATATCAGCAGTTAGAGAAATTCTGAGAGGAGAAGACAGGTGGTTTAAAATTTCAAGTTTGACATGGTACCATGCAAAATCTTTATAAAACCAGAGCTTTCAGAGGTTGACTTGAATAAGGCTGTGCCAAGAAACTATTTCAAAGATACATTTCCCAATTTCATCTACAATATTCAGAGGTACTTCACCTGCGAAGGGAGATACCATAAGGTGTATACCTATCACTTTAAACTTTTGCTTCATTTCACAGGGATAATATCTCTATATTTACCTTTTTATCTTTTCAGAAGTTTGACTAAGATGTCCGATAAGGTACAAAAGAAATTTGATTCATGTGAAACCTCATTATTTCACCATGGCTTAGTTAAGTTAATAGTCTTACATGAGCTACAGAAAGCAAATAGATATTGGGATGAATTCCTCTTTTTGAGTAGAATTCGGATTGAAGGAACATGTGCTAGTCCTCAAGCTAAAGAGAAAACTCCATCAAAAATTACTGCCCCTGTAGAAACAAAGTCAACAAGATTTTTTAAGCTCAAGCCTCGAAAAAAAGTTAAAGAACCAATGATAGGAAAAAAATTGAAAATCCAAGATACTCCTAAATCTACACAGAAGAAGAAAACACTAGTTAAGGAGACAATTCTAGAGAAGTCAACTAGTAAAACAGATAAAATGAGGCTGACTAGGAGTCAAAGGTTAAAGGAAAAAAGTAAGGTTGTAGTTACAGAGGGGTAAAAAGGTAATTTGAATGATATACTTCAAGTTATTGACATTGCAGAGTCTCCCCTAGTGCAAGCAGACTTCATCAAACTGGATACAGGTGGTAGCAAATCAAAGAAATTGAATACATCCAAAAGGTTAGAATTTCAGGATGATGTGGCAGAGTTTATCTTTAAACCCAGAAAACCCTCAAATAGGCACTCCAAGAAGTTGAAGCAGTAATACATAGAGAACGATCAAACGAGAGGTGAAAGTGCTAATGTTTTTTAGGAAACCATAAATATATCTTTTTCAATGCCTGAAGAAGACAGAAACAGGGTTTTCAATATTCAGAAGGAAAAGAGCAGCTATGAAGATGTCAAAGAAAAAATCAGATCGGAAAATAATGAGATTGATAAGTTGAAGAAAAAGGTGAGAGTGCATGTAAAAGAAAAGGCAAACTTTGAAAGAATGAAAGGACTATGGGAGATGGAGAAAATCCCAAATCTTGAATTAATTGATAGTCAAGCTCAATTCTTCATATGGACCCTACCTGGAATCAAAGAAGAAAAATTCATTAGGATGGTCAATACCAAGCTAAGGGCAAACAATAGAAATCTTAAGAGGAGAGTATAAGACTTGGAAATACAACTAGCACAATTTGAAGATCAGCCACAACTAAAATAAGTGAAAAAAGAAGTGTCATCCTTTAAAACAATTTCTAGGTTATATGAATATATCTCATTTTTGGAGCTGTTTAAAGATGATGTTATGGGTCATGAAGGTTGATATACACCTAAAAATATAGTATTAAAGGGGTTGAAAACCAAATTTTTGAAAAGAAGCTGTGAAAAGTGAAGACTTAGTACTTTCGTAGTGCGCTACGAAACTACTGAAGGTGACACACAATAGTTTCATAGCGTGCTACGAAACTACTGAAGGTGACACATAGCAATTTCGTAGCGTGCTATGAAACCGCTGAAGGATGCAGTTTGAAATTTTTTTGCAAATTTTCAAAGGTGACAAGTGTTTTGTGTTGGGCATTGATGCTGGTGGGAGGTATATGGAGAATACAAATGAATATCCAGAGGGTTGGCACATATAAAATGGGGGTTTTAAGTATGATTTAAAAAGGAAAGGTCTGCGCTACAATACATCAAAATCAGCAGTTTCATAGTGCAGTTTTATTGACAGTTGTTGCACCATTTTGGAGGTTGGGATTTTCACAGCCGGATGTTCAATTTCAAGTGAAAGCCATAAGACATTTTCCACATGTTTTGAGCACTATTTCTTCAGCAATTGATTCGAATGGACAGAAATGAAGCATTCAACTATTATACAGGAAACATGCTCCTATTTTGTAGGAATAGATAAGAAGCAGGTTGATGGGTCTAACAACAACAAGATAAGAGATATCATGGTTGAAGTCTAGCTGTAAAGCATAGTTTTAAATGATTAGATAAGGTTGTTAAAGGTTGTTTAGGTATAATAAATAATGTTTTAGTCCTAGTTGTATTAGGATTGTAAAATAGACAGTTTTACTGTCAGTTTGTAAATGAAGTTTGTTTAGAAGTTGATTGGTGTCAAATTCGAATTTCTTCTCAAATGTTTGGAAGGAATCCAAGGATGTAATGACCACTCTATAAGAGGGAAGAAATCAAATTTTAGGATGTTGGAATTTTCATTGAACAAGAATAATTTTTGTGATATCAGAGAACTGTGTTGTTATCTTAATACAGAGAGTTTTTGTTTCATCACTCAGGATTCAGAAATGGTTATGGATGTTTTATTGTCTCATTATGTTTCTCTTTAAATTACTTGCAGTGGCATCAGTGTATATTACTTAGAATTCAATAAAGGTGCTCTAACTTCCTATATATGTTCATGAATTGTGTTTATCCTCTGTCCTACTGTTCTATTGATGCATTTAAACCCTGAAATTCCATGAATTCCATATGAAACTGATCTTTATGTTTTGTGAAAACACATTTGACTCCATTTACCCAATAGATGTTTGTTGATTAGTAGTACAACCAATTTTTCAGTTTATTCAGTTTATTCACAGAGTTAACCATCTGATCTTTATTTTTAAATCATTAACCTATTGAGAGAGCCCTCTCAGGTTGGGGAGGCTAAGCCTCAACTAAAAGTTTGGTTTGAAATAGTTACTCAAGGTCTCCTTGACTAGCAGCCTATTAGGGTATGATTTTGAGATAACATGATCAATGATAGATTAATGAAGCTGGAGGATTATGAATAAAAGATAAGAGATTTTTCCAAATAGAAGGTAAACAAATCAACATTACAGGAAATTCCAACAGGGAAATTACTATATAAGAATTTTGAGAATTTTTTTTACTTACAGCATGAAGTAAAACACTTATTTCTGAACAAAACAATATTCTCAAAATACACTGAAGCTGATGAAAACTTCAGAAGGATGATGAAAATAAAACTGCCAGAGATAGAATTTTGGGAAAATTTAACTGATCTACTGTGAGATCAGATTATAGTGAGAACATAGAAGTGAAAGTAAAAAATAGAGCTTGTTGTTTTTACATCAGAATTGACAGTTTTTGTAGATGAAAGAGTATTAGTAAAACTGTATCAAATGAAAGTTTGAAGATAAAATCAAAGAAAAAATGAATCTGCTAGCATGAAAGACACCTCATTTTCCAGCTACAGTATTCATTGAATAAACAAAGAGAGAAAGAAGTGATAAAATCAAGACATCAAACCATTTTATTTCAATAGAAATGGGCAGCTAGCATCAGTTAGGAAGCTGTCACTATCTTCTTGCATGAAGATATTTCTTTTCCATCAATAATTCCTAAGTTTATTATAGGATATTTTGTATGAGTTTTTGTATAAATAATTCTCATTAAGAAGTATTGAGTTTACATGAATTACTAAACATTTTTGTAGTTATACTATTCTGAACCTAAGGGTTTTTTATATCAATTTTAAGTCAGTCAACTAGATCACAACAATAAAGAATCATATTACAGGATTCATGTGTAGGGCTACTACAGTGAAGTATTTTCACTTGTTACTTTGTCAACTTCTTATGTTTTCCATCAATACTTAAATTTGTTCTAAATCTAAATGATAAATCAGGACTTGTTATTTTAGAATATGTTAAAAGCACTATGTTTTGACTAATTATCATTTATATTTTTTCAATTGATATCTAGATTAAGGAACCCTTATTTCCTCCATGATTTCGATTGAACTCTGCCTTTTCACTCATAATCTCGATTTAAGAAACCTTAATTTCCCTTTTATCCTGATCAAAACCATTTCACCATCAGCCTTGAAGATCTGAAGTGACTCATCTATCTTGCCCTGTAAACATTTCCCTTTGGACCTTGATCCTGATCTAATTGTTTGACACATTGATTCCATTTACCCAATGGGATACATATCTATAGCTATACATTTAAGTAAGTAATGTCACCGCCAACTCAAATCAAAACCTCAAAACCAATTTACCCTACATAACTAGCCTAAAATCAAATACAAATCAACAAAGTTAAATCATATAGAGAGAGCCCTCTCTGAACATTATGAAGGCTAGATCCTAAAGCTTAAAATTAGGTTTGTGGTTACTTCTAATATTCTTTAAAACTAAAATAAAAAATCTCACAACTTTTGAGATTTATTGGAGTGATAACATACTAACGACTCCACTGGGGAAATAGCCAATCCTCAGTTTTTAAATAGATCGTAAAGGAAATTTTTTAATTTATATTTTCACCTTAATGTTTTTTTAAATAAGTTGTGAGTTTATTTTCATAAAAACAGTAATTTTGGCTTCTAGAAGAGTCTATTATATCAAGTTGAATCTAGATCCATAACTTGCTGTCTAGTGGATAATCCTAACAGAATTGGAAAGAAAAACAAAAGAGTAGAAGGTTTAGGTAATAAGATTTCATTAGTCAAAGAAAATTCCCTTCCCAAACAACTATCAAGTTTACAAGACATTGAATTTGATTTAAATTTTGAAGAATATTTGTTTAGAACTAAATCAAAAAGTGACTTACATAATAATGTAATAGATCATGATTTCATTTCATTCATTCAAACTAAAAAGGAAACTGTTTCAGATGATTCTAATCAAAATATTTTTGAATTATATGATAAGCTTGATGCCATAACTGAAAATTTGATTAAAGAAATAGATGAATCTTATTTACAACATTTATTTCAATTGAATACTTTATCAACCTATACCCCTAAGGCTTTTACCAGCCATTTACATACCAAAATTTTAGAATATGTAGGTTCATCCTTATTCATTAGCACTTCATCCATTGTTTCCACCACACTTCATTCTACAGATTCATTCTTTCCTAAGCAGCCATTTCAACCTAGAATTTTATTTCCATCTTCCACCCCCTCAATTTCATCCCCTGGTATTTCTGCTGCATTTTCCAGTACATCATTCTCATTTCCAAGCACCTATTGTAGCATCCCAACTTCATCTTCTAGTATCTCAACCACATTTTCCAGTACATCTTCTTATATTCAAAGCTCATCTACAAGTGATTTAAATACATCAGCAAGCATTTCTAGTTCTTCACCAAGTACTTCAAACGTACCTCCTAACCAAGCTAGAATCCAAAACATGGCTGCCAGATATTCTTCCTTGGTCCTACCAGCACAATTACATGAAATGCCCCAGGATTATCAAAGAAAAATCCCTCAATTTGATGGAAAAAATCACTATACTTGCACAATATCATGTCAATAAAATGACAAACTATTTTGAACTTCATGAAATTGATGATGATTATGATGTCCAAATGATACTTTTTTATCAAACTTTAACTTGTGAGGTAAAAAATTGGTTTAAGGGTTTGAATGCTGGTAGTATTGTTGATTTAGTAGTTTTTCATATAATTTTTCTTAATAGATGGGAGGAAAAGAAAAATCCACTACAAATCTTATCTGAATTTGAAAGCATAAAAAGAGCACTAAATGAAACAATCCAAGATTATTGTACTAGATATAAAAATATTTATAATTAAATTACTGCTAATCTTAAACCTCCTCCAGACTCTATCCTTATCAAATTCCCTGATGGACATGATATAGATATAGCTTATCAACTAAGAGAGAGAAATCCAGAAACTTTAGAGCAGATGCAAAGTAATGTTGTTAGTGTTGAGGAAAACTTGTTAGCAAAGAAAGCTAGATTAAGAAATGAAAGGAGAGTGACAATTAAAGAGGAAACATCCAGTTCATGTTTTAAAATAGATTAATTAGCAAAAACATTAGAGAGGATCATGGATAGGTTAGATAATATGGAAAGGAAACCACAGTGGGATAACCAACAAAAAGGACCTCAAATTAGAAATCCCAGTTTCAGGGAAAACACTAACACTAAAAAATCTAGAGAATCAACACCTAACCAAACAATAAGACCACCTTTCCAAGAGAACTATGCTGAAAGTTCTCATCACAAAGAATACGATGAAGACACCATTAATATAATGGGTTTTAATGATGATAACACCATTTTTCTTACACAAGAAGAACAAGATTTATATGAATTACAACAGTTACAATTACATTCTGGTGAGTCTTTTGATTACAAAAAAGGTTATGAGTTTGAAATTAATGAAGTTCATAAGAAATATAACCTTAGGAGCAATAAAAATGTAGAGCCTTCTATTAATAAATCTGCCCAAAATCAAACAAAGAATACAATAGAGGCTCCTACCACCAAAATTCTGCAAATTCTCACAAGGGAAACCAAGAAAAACTCTTGTTCAAATTAGAAAATTTCAAGTCCCAAATTTTCACCTAGCCTTAAAATTGTTGATATCACAGATTTTTTTGTCTAAACATCAATAGATAGTCAAAAATTTGTTGCTGACAAGACACAAATTTCTACTAAAACACCAATTTAAGACCCGAAAACATCTACTACTAATGAAAAATTCGCTGATCCTAAAATAGCCACTGTTAAAACAAATGTTGAGCCCACAAAATCTTCAAATACTTCCACTACTCCTCAAAGTGCCCCTGAAAAGAAAATTAAAAGAAGTAAGATAGTGGAAATACAAATAGAGAATGAGAAACCAACTGTAGGAAAACAAGACAAACCCACCGAAACTACAGTTACAAAAGAAGAGATAATTCAGTTAGGAAAATCACAAGCACCATTTAATATCCAAGCTGAAATTGCCAAATTGAAGATACCAATTCCTTTGACAGAGTTGTTAAAACATGACCTATACAAAACACATATCACTGAGACTTTAAATATGAATTATGGAGAAGATTCTGTAAATTTTAGTGATGATAAACCATAATTAGTCTTTGGTCCTAATGTTAATGGAAAACAACAAGATGGAGTAGTTCCCCCATTTTACATTATCGTAATTGTTCATGATCAGATTTGACATAATGAAATGCTAGATTCAGGGGCCTCACACAATTTGATGCCAAAAACAATAATGAAAATCTTGAATTTAGAAATCACAAGACCTAATAAATATCTCTTCACATTTGACTCCAATAAAGTGAAATTTTAGGCTTGATAAAATATTTGTGTTATTTTAGTTCAATACCCTGGAAAAATCATAGTCATGGATATTGTAGTAGCTGATATCCCTCATAAATATGGAATGATGTTATCTCGCTCATTGGGAGCTAAACTACAGGGATCTGTACAACTTGATATGACTTATGCAACAATATCAGTTTTTGGACAACCCAAGAAACTTTACAAAGAAGTGACAGAGAAATATTAATTAAGTACATGGTTAGTAGTGTAAAAATACCTCGAAACTATATATTTACTCTACACCTACTGATATGGACTCTTTAATTTTATGTAATTTTGAAACTGACATTGAGAACAATACTGAACTAAAACAGAAAAAGAAAGCACCATATATTGACAACAATTTTCATGAATCAATATGGCACCTAGGTTTTGGTGGATCAGTTAACAAATTAGGAGTAGGAGTAGGAGTTTGGATACATAATATGGAAAAAAATCATGCATAAGGTCATGCTTTTAGATTAAATTTCAAATGTACAAACAACATGGCTGAATATGAAGCTCTTATTTTAGGACTATAGATTGTTAGAAATTTAGGAGCCAAAAGAGTGTCAATCATGAGAGACTTTGAGTTAATTATGGAACAGATAGCAGGAGAACATTCAGTATATAATCCAATATTAAGCCAATATAGAGATACTATTTTATATTTGATTAAGGAACCACTTGAATGTGACTTTGCTGCAATTAGTAGAAAACAGAATATATAGGAACACATCTTAGCAACTTTTGCTAGCACATGTAATATGAATTTAAACAAAATCATAAATATACAACAAAATTTAACCACGGGCCTATAATACCAGATAATCTAAAATATGGGAAAATATTTTCACAGGATGAATAGATTTATCATTTCATGAATAATTAAGGAGAATTTTAGATTTGTAATATAGACACAGATTGTACAATAGATCAAAACATATATAGTGAGATTGACATAAACAATGTAGATATAAATAACTTATATTTTTCTAAAACCACTAAATTTTCTCAAGTAGAAATAGATAATTTAGAAAAAGTAGAGATTGAAGAGTTAGTAGATGATGATTCTTACATTTTGACCCTTAAGAAAAATGTTTTACCTAAAGGATTAGCCCCTTTAGAAGATATTTTTGATTCTAATGATGTTGCAAGGAAACCTATGATGGAACCATTAAGATCTGATATTGAAGAGTGAAATATAGGAACATAATTAAAGTCTAAGATAAAACTTTCAAAATCCTTACCTCAAGAAGAAAAATTCAAATACGTAGCTCTATTTAAGGAATTTCAAGATGTATTTTCATGGAGTTATGATTACCTAAAATCCTATGACACTAGCATAATACAACACAAAATACCCATAAAAGAAGATAAAAAACCTTTCAAACAGAATCTTAGAAGAATGAATCCAGTATTGATGCCTTTAATTGAGAAAGAGGTTAAGAGAATGTATGAAGCCCAAATAATTGCACCAATCAGATATTCTGATTGGGTTTCAAACCTAGTTCCCACTAGGAAGAAGACAGGGGAAACTAGACTATGTGTTTATTTCCAAAATTTAAATAAATTATCGTTAAAATACAACTACCCTCTCCCCAAGATAGATCACATTTTACAAAGGGTGGTTGGTTCTTTCAGAATTTCATTCTTTTATGGATTCTCTAGATATAACCAGATTATAGTTCAACCAGAAGACAAAACTAAGACTGCCTTTACTACTCCTTGGGTCACTTTCATGTATGTGAAAATGCCTTTTGGATTAATGAATGCAGGAGCCACATTTCAAAGAGCTATGACTATAGATTTTGCTAAAGAAAATTCATGAACTTCTTGTGATTTATCTAGATGATATTACTGTATTTTCAAAGACCGATAATGAACATCTATATCATCTCAGACAAGTATTTATCAAAATTCAACATTTCTCTAAATCCTACAAAGACTCTATTTGGACTGGAAGAAGGTAAATTATTAGGAAATATCATATCTAAAGAGGGAATTAGGGTAGACCCAGATAGAATAGAGGCTATTTTGAACATTATTCATCCAAGGAATATTAATAATTTGCAATATTTCTTAGGTAAAATCAATTTTCTTAGAAGATTCATCTCAAACCTAGCAGAAATAATTAGAGAAATTAAAAATATGTTGAAAAAATACTCAGTACTTAAATGGAATGTGGATGCCAAGAAATAATTTGAATCGATTAAATAAGCCTTGACAAAAACACTAGTCTTTACAAGTCCTGATTTCAATAAATATTTCATTATTTTTTCCTTTGCCTCAAAAAATACTATTGCTATAGTCTTACTACAGAAAAATTATCAGGGTTATGAGCAACCCATTTATTTTTTCAGAAAATCACTTAGAGATGCCACTTTAAAGTATAATATAATGGAAAATAAAGCACTAAATTTAGTGAAGGATATCAAATAATTTAGAGTGTACATTCATTATTCACATATCATTTCTTATGTTCCGAATGCAGTTGTAAAGGGCATTCTAACACAGAATGGGCCTGATGGTAAAAGAGGCAAGTGGATTGTCATCATTTTGGAATATGACATCAAAATTAAGCCTACCAAACCCATTAAAGGTCAAGGTTTAGCCAAACTCATGGATGAATCAAATTTCCATGCTTTAGATATTAATTTTATTGTCCGAATAGATGATCAGGAAGAGATGGCGACTCCAGAGATCAGTGAAGCCTTTTCAGACTCACCATGGTATGCAGATATTATATTTGTATTACTAAACTTACAATATCCTCCTCGATTATCAAGAAATAAAGTTAGATTTTTAAATTTAAAGGTAATGAAGTTTTTTGTCATAGACAATGCATTTTTTTCGAAATATCATGGTGGTATTTTATTGAATTGTTTACTTAAAGAAGAAGCTGATAAATTTTTGAAAGAGTTTCATGCACGTGACTGTGAAGGACATATTTACTGGAAGACTACTGCAGATAAAATATCGAGAGATATTTTTTACTGGCCTAAATTATTTGCAGATGTGAAAATGTATGTGACCTCATGTCACAAGTGCCAAATATTTAAAGGAAAGAAAAGCTGCTACCTTTTCCCTTAAAGCACATATCAACAAAAATTCCTTTTTAGCAATGGGGTTTTGATTTCATTAGTGAAATTCACCCTCCATCCTCAGCCCAACACAAGTGGATTTTGATAGCCACAGACTATTTCAGTAAGTGGATAGAATCCATACCTTCCAGGAAAGCCACTAATACTGTCAAATATAATTTTTAGAAAATAACACAATCTCAAGATTTGGATGCCCCCAAAAGAACATCAGTGATAATGCAATTGCATTCAAGTAAAAAAAGATGATTAATTTCTATAATAAATACCAGATTATCCTTGGCCATTCCACTGCTTATTACCCTCAAGGTAATGGCCTTACCGACTCCTCCAAAAAAATCCTTGTAAACATCATCAAGAAACTACTAGAAGATAATAAGAAGACCTAGAACAAAAGGTTTGTGAATTCCTTATGGGCAGATAGAATTACCATAAAGAAACCTATTAGTACATCCCCTTACCATATTGTTCATGGGATGGATGTTGTTTTTCCATCTTCTATAGGAGTACAGGTAATGAAAATAATCCATGAACTACGAGTTGAAACTAATGATATCCAGAGAAGTATTAACCAAACCATACACTCGCAACAAACCAAGGAAGATGTATACCTCAAGTCTTAAGTTGTTCAAGAAAATTTTAAGAAGATATTCGACAATAAGACTAAGGAAGATGATTTTTATATAGGTGACAAAGTCCTAAAGTGGGATTCTAGGAGAGAAGAGAAATATAAACATGGGAAATTTGATTTCTTATGGAAAGGCCCTTATGTTATTTATGTTTACAGAGGTAACAATGCTTTATTTTTGAAGGAGATGGATGGATCAAATCTATCAAGTGGACCTATCAATGGTAGAATGTTGAAGAATTATTATTCCTTAGAATAACAATAATTCACTATTGTTTACTTATTATACATAACATTACAGATTTTATATTGGATTGGATGCTTTATAGAGAATTTAAAGCCCAGAGAGAAGGCCCTAAGCTTTGAAGGACAAAATATCATAAGTAAGAATAATGCAGATCTTAGAAAACAATTCCTAGGCAAACACAACCAAAATTCAAAGGCTACTAGTCTCAAAGTTCTTGACATTTCACTAGGAAATGCCATCCCCATGTGGAGCCACTGTTAGGGTCCTATAATAATACGATTCATAAATTTTTAATTGACTTTGATTAGTCTTGTAATATGTACATACTTTTCTTTGTAAAAATTGTTTTCCCATATCAGAAAAATAATATAAAAATGTAAAGAAGGTAAAATTACTAAAAGAAAAATCAAAGGAATTAAAAGAAAAAATATTAAAAATAATAGAAAATGGACCCCAAACAAAAAAGAGATAAAAATAAAACATGAAAGTGATGAAAATCCAAATGCCACTACTATTTACTTTTTCTACAAAATAAACATTGTGTTTAGCTTATTATAATGCCACAATCCATGAATGTTAAAAAACTCAAAATTAACCTCTCGTGATTTAAATTTCATGTTATTAAATAGAGAATATAGATATAACCAAAAAATTTAACCTTGGTGGATCAGTAGTTAGGTAGAAAATAATAAGGAGCTCAACAGCTTAATCTGAGCCCTTGGAAGAAATAAGGATAGAATTAGTTAGTTTTTTGTTTTAAAAAATAAAAATGAACAAGGGCTTGCCAGCTCAAATGCATCCAAGTAAATGAAGAAAAAATGTTAGGGTAGCATAAGGGTAGGCAGAAGCAGTTTTTACAATCATGGATAAGAAGAAAATTGGTCATTTCCGTCACTAACTTCCTTCAAAAAATCATCCCCTTGTAAAAGTATTTCATCCCCTCCATTTTTATTCTTTCCCCTTCATTTTTCCTTTTTCCCCATTATCATCCATTTTCCTTTGCAAAAATCCCCTTTTCCTAAGTTTAAAACCCATTATACTTAATAAAAGTAAAACCCTTTAACTAATTCCCCTTTTATTCAACGATACCTAAAAAACCAAAAAAATACTTTATCCTAAGTAAAAACATTATGTTAGGACTCACAACAAAGTAATTTATCCCAATATTATGTTTTACATTAGGCTTAGTCTATTTTCATCTCCCTCATCTTATTTCATTACTAACACATTAATTTATATATTAACTCCTCTATTAACCCTTAAACCATGTATTAAATTAAATTCTTATAGAATATATCCCAACCAAAATTCCTATTTTAACCTATGTTTTATTTCCCCCACGTGATATATAGTCTTGCTCCATCCCATAGCTTAAAAATATTAAAACATGTTAATTATTTTGATCCCACTATATAATTAACCCCCACCAATGAAATATTACAATTATTCACATTACATTTGTCAATACATATTTCTCCTCTCCCTATCATTTTAAATATCATTTATATGTATTAAACCTTATTTTTATTACATTTTCCACCTCTCACTGCATTGAAATCCCAGGCCGCACACTATCCTACCATGCATCTTTGTTGCATGATTCGCTCTGTTTGATCTACCTCCATCAGATTCAACGACGATAAAACCTTGTCGCACATTTCTCAGCACAACAGTTAAACAACCCAAAGCTTGCGATAAATGAAGTTTTCAGGGTTTCTCTCACCTCTATGTGTTGGATTCCCATTGGATTGCACCGATCATTCTAATCCTGCTTACCATCTTTGAACCTTGCGAAAATCGCCGGATGGTTTTTTCCTCCCCTATGCACAAACTGCTTATTTTTTTTAATTGACCGCCATTTAATGCCTTCACTGTTCAATGCAAAATGTTTATAAACTGCCCAAATGCATTGTTTTACCCTTCTGATATTTTTTTCCACAAAGAAAAAAGAATTTTAGACCAAGTTAAATGCCACTGACTCTATTTTTAGCCTAAATAAAACAAAATTCACCAATTTGACTACTACAACCACTAAAAAATACATATGAGTTCCTATAAATACCAATAAAAGATTTTGAAAGAAAAATTCCAACCCCAAAACCCTCCTACATAGAAAAATTTCAAATTTCCCAACTATTATTTAGAGCAAAATCACTCATTCATCAATCTAAAAGTGTTATACAATTAAATTTAGGAGCCTGTGTGCCTTAAGAAAACCCTGTTTCTTCATAAATCCTTTGATTCTGTAAAACCTAAGAATTTTCTCACAGATTTTGAAGCTTTGAACTATTTTAAACACAAAATTTGATTAATTGAAGCCATTTACAGACCTGAAAAACTTTATGTGACCTTCAAACCCTTTCCTAGAGTACTTAGACATCCTTTTGCATTAAAACTGATGTCCTAAGATTGATTCTATCACAAAAAGTGCATTGTAAACCCTAGATATCATTTGCTGAAGCTATAAGGTCTTGAAGTTTCTCTTTTGATACAAAAAATTATAGTTTCAATTAACTTGATCAGAAATATTCCTTTACAGACAAAAGATAAAACCATTGTTTTATCCTAGTCCTTGTGCAAACTATCATAACTTACTGAGGTAATTTTTAGGCCTAAATCAGTGTTTTTAAGGTAAAAAAAGTAGAGAATTGATAAATCAAACAAATATATGGCTTCCAAAAATGTTCTAGAAGTAAACCCTCTACAACACCTTGTTGTAGATGCAGAGCATATTCCCCTAGCAGATGTAGACTTCAAAATTACTGATACTGTGACAAAGTTCAACCTTCTTGAGCTCCAGTGCTACAGCGAAGAAAAATCCCTAGATCAGTCTAATGAGGTGTTTATCTGGGAATCTAACTTGCCAGAATATGTTGTTCCTCATACTCACCAATGCCCAGAGTAATCAGACTCTACCAATAATACTACTCTCCTAATCAAAGAGCCATTTTTAACCCCGAAAAAGAAGTTTTTTTTTACCATTATAGCTGATTCTATCAACAAGATGCTTCAGATACAACCTGGGCCAAATCAATTTCCTTTGTCTATTGAAGCGCTCAGAAAGTTCTACCTGGATTTGTATTTTCCAAAAAGATTTCATACTTTTCAAACCTTCAAGCCATCCTATGCGGAAATTCCCAAGCTGAATCCTCCAAATTCTTCTGCTAAATTCTCAGAAAGGACAAGACATATTATTTCCATGTGATATTTCATCCTTGGCTATTTTACATATGAACATGTTGATGTTGCAGTTCTTGGTTGCTTGTCTTATTTTGCACCTGGTCAGCCTCCTATTGTCATCTTTAACTTTGCCCAATATATTTCTAACAATATCCATGGGAAATTTGTCAAAATGTCTTTTGAAGGTGTATTTAGGTATTCTTCATTCCTATTCCACATGTTCCTATATTTTTAGTCTTCAATGTTTCCTATAAGTCTTCAAAAGCTTGATGTGGAAGCAAATCCAAAATCTCTTATATTCTTGACTTCCTTGATAAGGAAAGATTCAAATGAGTTTACCTATTTAGATTTCACAGATTCATTCATCCATCGCTTGGTTAATTTGCTAAGAAAAATTGTGCAGCCCAGAATTAGCAATGAAATCAAGAAGGTTTTACAATTTTCTGAGCACAATAGTATAGGTGATCGGTACTTTTACCAAAATCACACTGAAATGAGATCCTATGGATCAAGCCTTATCCCTTATAAATTGCCAAAATACCTCCCTGTGAGGTTATTTTCTCTAGAGTATATAAGCCATATTCTAAATTCAGATGTTGTCAATTTCTTAATTGCAAAAAATAAAACATATTTCAAGCTAAATAACTAGGTTGGCCCATTCATATGTAATAATGGAGAAGCAGGTCCAGAGGCAGAAAAACAGTTGTAGGAGTTCAAATTCATTCCTAGTTTTCTTTGGTATTATGATCCCCTTGGTGTTATTAGAAAAATTAGAATTAAATGAAAATTAAATCTGTACATACATGAAAAGAAGCCTCAGATTGAGAAATTCTCAAACCAATCTGAATGGTTAGAGAATACAGTGGTGGAGGCAGAGAAGGAAAGTGATACTAGTCAAAATTTGCAAACTCTAGCCCAAGAAGACATAAGTGTAAAAAGAAACAAAGAGGAAGGGTCTTATACAACTGAGACTACAATAGATACTAAATTCAAAGTAAGATACAACAAAAAACCAAAGATAAATCCTGCTAGTAAAGAAAATACAGTGGAGATCATTAACACAACAATTCCAGAGAAATATAATGTACCTCCAATAATAATTGAAGAGGAACAACAACACACTACTTCAAAGACACGTTTAATTTAGAAAGAACACATTATAGAAGTGTCTTCATCCAAGAAAACAACTGAAAATGACATGGACATGAAGGAAAGATATAAGGAAATTAAGGCCAAAAATGAAGAAAGAAAAATGAAATATATTCTTAGTATCTAAGGCAAACTCCTAGCATTCAGAAGATGCTACTTTCTTCCTTTGACTATAAGAACAAAAAGATGCTGATGAAAGTTCTTGAGACCACAGTTCCAACTCCTAAATCATCCTATGATTATAAAAATATTGATTCTGAAGTTCCAATCAGGCTATTCATCCTCTGGGTCAAATTGAATTTCATAAGTAGGTAGGAGAGATGATTTATTCCACAATGACCACCGAGGCCATGAGCACACATAAAATTCAAAACACTTTGATAAATGTAAGAGATCAGCTCAAATTGGAGAATGAATCTTCATATGCAAAGGACACCAGAATCAAATCTTTGGAAGAGTTACTGACTAAAGTAGGATACGATCCTCAAAATATAAAATTTGCAGAATAATTGATAAAAAAGAAAAATGTAGACATTGTTGCACTTAAGAAACAATTGAAGTTGCCCCCTCCAGAACATACTCAAGCCAAGGAGGTATTAGAGGATTCCAATTAGAAATATGAGATGATTAGTCTCATTTTATAGCTAGCATCTCAAATAAAGGAAATGGAAATTGAAGTGGACAATCTGGTCCATGGAAAAGAAGACAAAAAGTAAAGGAAGTTCCTACCACAATGATTCCTGTAGTTACAATAGTTGTACAATCTACTTTGGTAAAATCACTGGCTCCTGATTTTCCAATGGCCACAATAGTTCTAGTTACTTCATCTACAACTTCAGCCACATAATATTCAATAACAACATCACAACACCCAGATGAGGCAAGAAAATTAGTAAAGGCAATGCAAGATATCTGTATCCAAACCAATGAGATAAATAGACTAAAGGAACAACTAAAAAATATTGAATATGCCAAGAAACTTGCACAAATAAATGCTAAGAATGAAGAACAAAAAGCCAACAGATTCAATGGACAAATGAAGAAGTTGGAAAAAGAATTAACTTTGAAGGAACCAATGGGACATATTAAACAAAAATTATGGTCCAATATCATTGAAGCAGTCAATGATATTTGGTCATCCATACAGGTCATTTATGAGCAGAAATATTTATTAAAATCAGCAAGAGAAGCAATACAGATGAAAAAATAAGAGATTAGCAAGAAACCTGAAGAAGCTCTATAAATCATCAAGTTTCTCAATTCCAAAAATAAATAAGAGCCGGAAATTGGAATTACTAACAGAACAGAGACCATCCTAGAGGTTAGGAATGTAATCTCTAAAACTAATTTGATGACACAGTTAGAGGAAAAATGCCAGAACATGGAAATTGAAATCACAAGGTTCATGATTAAGTTTGATGTTCTAAGGAAAAAAGGCCTTCCCAATTCTCTAGTGATTAATGATAGATTAATGAAGCAGGAGGATTATGACAAAAAGAGAAGAGATTTTTCTAAAGAGTAGGTGAAAAAATCATCCTTGCAGGGATTTCCAACAGGGAAAGTACTATGTAAGAATTTTGAGAATTTTTTTTACTTATAGCATGAAGTAAAACACTTATTTGTTAACATACCAACATTCTCAAAATACACTGAAGCTGATGAAAACTTGAGAAGGATGATGAAGATAAAACTGCGAGAGGCAGAATTCTAGGAAAAGTTAACTAATCAAATGTGAGATCAGATTACAATGAGCACAAAGTAGTGAAAGTAAAAAACAGAGCTCGTTTTTTTTCCATCATAATTGACATTTTTTGCAGATGAAAGAGTATCAGTAAAATTGTATCAGATCAAAGGTTTAAGATAAAATCAAAGCAAAAATGAATCTTCCAACATGAAAGACACCTCATTGTCCAGCTGCAGTATTCGTTGAACAAATAAAGAGAGAAATCAAGGATAAAATCAAGACATCAAACCATTTTATTTCAATAAAGACGGACATCTAGCATTAGTTAGGAAGTTGTAACTATATTCTTGCATGAAGATATTTATTTTCCATCAATAATTCGTTATTTTATTCTAGGATATTTTGTATGAGTTTTTGTATAAACAGTTCTCATTAGGAAGTATTTAGTGTGGATGAATTGATGAACATTTTTGTAGTTCTACTATTCTGAACCTAAGGGTTTTTTGTATCAATTTGAAGTCAATATACTAGATCACAACAATAAAGCATCATATTATAGGATTGATGTGTTGGGGTACTACAGTGAAGTATTTTCAATTGTTACATTGTCAATTTCTTCTGTTTTCCATCAATACTTGAATGTGTTCTACATCTAAATGATAAATCAGGAATTGTTATTTCAGAATATGTTAAAAACACTCTCTTTTGATTGATTATCATTTATATGTTTTCAATTGATATCTAGATTAGGGAACCCTTAATTTCTCCCTTATTTCGATTGACCTCTACCTTTTCACTCATAATCCAGATTTAAGAACCCTTAATTTCTCTTTTATCCCGATCAAAACCATTTCACCATCATCCTTGAAGATCTGAAGTGACTCAACTATCTTACCCCGTAAACATTTCCCTTTATACCTTGATCCTAATTTGAATACTTGATACATTGACTCCGTTTACCCAATGGGATACAGATCTATAACTATCCATTTAAGTAAGTAATTTGACTACCAAATCAAATGAAAACCCCAAAACCAATTTTCCCTACATAACTACCCTAAAATAAAATACAAATCAGCAAAGTTAAATAATATAGAGAGAGCCCTCTCTGAGCATTAGGAAGGCAAGATCCTAAAGCTTAAAAGTAGGTTTGTGGTTACCTCTAATATTCCTTAAAACTAAAATAAAAAATCTCGCAACTTTTGAGAATTATTGGACTGATAACAGGAGGAAAATCACCCTATTAAAATATAGACCATAATTTTTCTTTTGCCAATTGTGACCAAACCGTACCTTCATTTGATGAATTTTCAGCATTGTTGGAAATATCTCACTGAGCTCTAAAATGGGTATCCCTTTATTTTTGGTGATTTGATACTTCATCCGAAAGCCTTTTTTTCCAAGAAGGGTCACATCATATGATCATATGTGATTATTACCAAATGAAAATTTTTATAAATTATGGATTATAGAAGCCATATTCCAAAAAAAGGGTCACTTCGCTGCCTCCCAAAATCGAATTTATTCACATGCGCCACTTGTACTTGGGGAACCACTTAGCCTTCATATTTTTCGATGCATGTGTCTATTTCGTCATGAGTAACCATCTTTTGCTCATTTTTTTATCATCCGCACTGAGCCTATTCTATGTGGCAACATCATCAAGTCGCCCTTGATCAGAGCATCTAAGTTGAATCATAATCACATTCATGGAGTCTGTCCTGAGTCAATTTGCCTCTTGTTATAGTATTACATTAATCCATACCTCATCCCTTGCATGCGTAGCCCATTTTTTCCTCCAGTCCCATTTTCCCCCATCACCTCAATAATTGAGTCATTCGCTTCCAGGTCATCCATTCTTTATATGCTCCGATAAGGGAAGTCGTCTGTTTTCTACTCAATATCCCTCATTCCATTATCCTCCAAGGTGTCAGTCCATCATTCGCTCTACTATTATCTCTCGTGCCTTAGTTTAGGACCCTCATTGCCTCATCTATGGCAGAACTTATTCTATCTACATCAGTACATTCATTCCATAAGAAATATCTAGAGGGCGGTGTATCTTGGTTCCAGCTTCCATTACTGTTCGGTGCCTCGGATCAGGAAAAGGGACTCCTTATTACCCTTTGACTTTATTCTTTGTCGCCGCTCCAATTCAACATGATGGAGATTCTTATAATTGGTAGTTCGGTGATCCAAAATATTGATCCAGTTATTCCCAGGTGTGCGTGAGATGTTTCAGACCTCATCAGGTGGTGGGCCTCAGGTAGCCCCTCACATGCCCATATGACCTCATTTTATGCTACAACCTTAGATGACGATCCAAAAATTCAATGGGTTTGGCCCCAGCTGCTTGCAACTCTTTTAGCATGCATGTATAACTTATATTATCCATTCATATTTTTAGAGTCCTTTCCTAATTATGAGGGCTTCTATGGTTGTTATTATATCTCATGTACTCAAATATTATTCTATTTATTCCTCGATGTTGTCCCAAGCATAGTGTGTATGTGGGATCCATTATAGTTTTTTCTGGCCCATGTTTACACCAACATATCATGTACTTTATTACTTAGTACAATTTTACTGGGTGCACCATTATTATTTGTACTTTCTCATCTCGTCGGGCATAGGTATGCCTCCCCTGCCTCAGTGAGAACAATTACCCAAACATTAAAGGATACTTATCTCATTTGTAGGTCTCATCCCCTCAGGTTATTGTCCTCTCTCTCTTCACTCCTCCTACATATCTCTCTCTCTATGAATCCCCTTTGGTGTCTAGTGATTATGTTCTTACAACCTACTTCGGTCATACGATTAGCTCCTAACGCTCGAACTTTGGGGGAAATCTGTTACAAGAATGTTTGTTCATCTAACCAATTACAATTAGATGGATCAAAATACACCATGTAAGAAAAATTTTACCATAGTAAAATTTCTTTCACTATATGAAATAATTTTAAAAAACATAGTTTATGAAGTTATTTATGGTCCAAACAAGAAACCCCATGAGGAATAATTAAATTAACCCTTATTTATTTGATTTTCGTCTAGTAATAATTAATTAATCCAATATTTAAAAAATATTGTTGGTCATATTTAACCCAATTAATGACAAATAATTAGATAAATCATTATGTATCTTATTATTCTCTAGGAATAATTAATTAAATCATTATTTTTTAAATTATACCCTAACTCCATCCTTGAAATGATAAATAAATCATTTATTTGTTTATTATTTCTAAATAAATGGATTTAACCAATTTAAATTAATTTTCCATCCAACAAAATATAATAAAATATTCCAAGCGATGAGATCTAGATCTTGGTTAATAATATTTTATTATGCACCATTATCAAAGATATCCCGATATTTTTTTATAAGTAGCAAGGTTTTCCATTCATTATTTAAATTTCATCCTTTTATCATGGTCAGACTTTGATCCTCTTGTCACATTCATACTTTGGTCACTTTTATTACTTTTTTTCTTCTTGAGCTCCCATTGAGTTCAACATATCTTGGGTTTTCTACACCATTAGAAGAGAGAGACTTTGGATATAAAGCATTGAGGACAACCAAGAACCTGTCCCATTGAGGGGGACTAGTAACATCATACTTTTTTCCCTTCCCAGATGTTAACATAATATAAAATTCGTTATATATCTTGTCTTGTCCACTAGATATTTGGAGAAAATATTATTTCATTTTACAGTTTAGCTTCTTTTACTACATAAATCTAGGTTTTTGTTGCATTTGTTTCGACTATCTATTATAGATCTAAAGAAGTTATACAACCATGTTTTCTGTTAGGGATGTTTATCATGTGAAGCTAAAGTGATCTATTTTCTTACAATCGTGTTAACAATTCATTCTAAAAAGATGCATTATATTGATTTAGTTTTTTGGAGGCTATTCAATTTCATGAGAGTTTCATGTGTGAACAACACTAGAGAAGTTTTTTGTGAAAAAACATTCCAAAGGTATCGGATCGGGATAGATGGATTATTTTCTTGTTGAGAGGGAGTGTTGAAACTTGCATCAAGATATAGTGAAATTGGAAACCAAAAATAAAGTCCAGAAAATGGCACCTAGAAATGGCTACCATGTGAGGCTTTTGATTTAATTATCCCTTAATTAAATTAAAAGTAAATTGTAATTTCATCTCATAATAACTTATATTAGTTAACTAAGTGAGACAGACTTAGTTAACTCAATAATTTCAAATTGAGGGTCAAAAGGTGAGGCATGTAGAGTGATACTATTATTTTCAGGGTCCAATTGCATTTAATGCATTAGTTTAGTGAATGTGTAATAAGTTAGATCAAATTAATTTAGTTAAAATAAGTTTAACTAGTTCTAACTGAGTGATGAGATAGTGAGAGGTCAAGTGAATTATATTAGAGTTTATTCACAAGTAGTGATCTATCAAATAAATGATGATTCACTATTATTAGTTGGATTCATGTCAATTCTGATGAAGACCCAGTTGAGACAGAGGTTAAAGGGAAGTTAACTATTAGTTTTATAATTAGTGAATTTCCCATGCACAATTATAAAGTTAGACAAAAGCTCTATAGGGATTGTGCAATCAAGGAAGGTTTACTACCCTATTTAATAGGGATTAATTTCCTAGGGATTGTGTGAGAAATGCTGGGCTAAGAATGGGGATGAGAATTGACTAAGTGTTGGTAAATTTTTCCTGAGAAATAATAGTCAGGTTTGAGCAGGATCAGGGTGAGATTATCAGCAGAGTGCATGATATTCTTGGTGTCATAAATCACTCTATTTTTTCATGATTATTTGAGTATGTAAAATATATGATAGAGGATTTTTGAGCAATTTATTTCCCTAGATACATCTTGTGTTTTCTGATTAATACTTTTATTTCTCTTACTTGCATGTGACTAAGCGATCATGTTTTATATTCCACAAATATAATAGAAGTATTTCATATATTTATTTAGTACATTGCATCATCGTATTGAATCCATTGGTATAGAGTTTCTATATAATTTCTACAGGAAAATATCACTTGGATTTCATTCAGTTGATTGTGCAATTCCTTCATCCTTCTATCACGCATTCATGACCACTTGAGAACAATCTTCGACAACATCCTAGATTTAGATCTAGGGCTTGGAAACAGAGATCAGTTAGTGATGGTGATTCATCAGATCTATGCTTTTGATATTGTAGATATGCAGATCTATAGATTTGATATGTTTGTTTCTATTTTCGTATATATATTGGGCCCATTGTAATATCTGCTGAAGACTTCTTATGTCGATCTATTGAAGAAGAATATCTGAAATGGATTCCCCCATAGTGGGGTTTTTCCCTAGTCTTAGACCGATATGTTATCTCTTATGGTTGTGCTATTGTATTCTCTGTCACCGCATCCATTTTTCTATATTCAGTTACTGTTTATGGTCATTGAAACTAATATTATTTGGATGCACCGTTAATGAAAATTAATTTGGGCTAAAGTAATTGATTCAAAATAGAACAATACTGAAAAATCAACAATTTTTATATTTCTCTTTATGTACATCACATTTTTTCATAGTATGTAAACATATTTTTAATGATAACCTTTATCGAGATGTAATATTTTTTGGATTTACAGACGAATGTTTGCTATTTTTTTTCTTATGTATTTTAATGTATTGCTTTCAACTATTTCCTATATAGTGTAGAGATTGGGTACTGGGGAATTGAGAGTGATGTGAGGGTGGGTGGAGGGGCCATCAGATCTTCCACCTTCATGTTGTTGGAACTATTCAATGGATAATAAATTAATATTTGGATAATATTGGAGCAAAACACCCTCAATCCAACAAATCAATAACAAATTCATTGTTGACCTCAATGATGCTTTGTCGAGTGGAGGGAGATTTGATCCAATACTAAAATACTCCAAAAATTTATTCTCAAAACCAAGAGGAGATCATTGAGTTATTTATGCACACAATTATTTTTAATTATTATTTATTTAATAAATTAATTTTAATATTTGGTCAAATTTAATCTAAGTTTGTCTCATTTGTCTCATGAATGTGTAGGAAAACTAGTTTCAATTCAGATGTTGAAGTGGAATAACTATCAGAGGAAAATATATCAAAATGGTAAGGGTTTATGTGAGAGAGCAATTTTTTTTTGTGTTTTTCTCATATGTCTTGGCCGAGTGGGAGTTAGATAATTTTTTATAAAAAGTAACAAACTTTGCGATGAAAAAAACTCATGTAGTATTTTTATTTATCTGAAAATTATGTTTCTGTTTGAGTGACATACCATAAATTATCATTTTTCAAGTAGGGAGGTAGGAGAAACTTTTATTTTATTAATTGGACATAAGGAACTGGTATGATTTTTCTTCTATTTTATTAATTATTTATTGCATCTAAATTCCACTTCTTCCTTTGTTTTGTAGGTACTTTCATTCGAATACTTGGATTTGAAATATTAACTATGGTTGGATTCATATACGAGAAAAAAATTCATCGAAGTGTTAGCGTCCAATATTAATTGATAAAAAATACTATTTTCAAGATTACTTAGTAGTGGTCCCAGTTCAAAATTTTATATTTTCAAGTCAGTTTTCAAATAAAAGTTTGTTCCCTAGATATGTCTAGGTATTTAAACCTATGCCATCCATTATATTCATGGTTATTGTCACTTCATGGGTCATTTCCTCCATTATCATCTAGAGTCTTAGGTTTTTCATCATGCTTTCACTTACGTCAGTCTCTAGGTGTCTTTTGTTTTGCCACCATAAGTGTCCAAATTATGTCATAAAGAAGGCGAAAAAGAGTTATTTTCACCATAGAAGTGATCTTCAAAGGGAGTTAGCATAAGTAGGAAAATAAAGTAAGACAATTTATATTCTTTCAAAATCTTGTTACATTGTTAAAATTTTTAAAAAAGGAAAAGATTTTCTCAAAATATCATGATTTCACTAAAGGAAAAAAAGGGTGTTTTATAATGTTATAAAGGGAAAAAATGACTTACTCTACTCATGTTATCCTCTCTCACCTTCATAACACTCTAAAATTGCCAAAGGTGGAAGAAAACCAAATAAAATTGCAAGCAAACCCATTCTTCTACGTTTATGGGAGGTAGTGCGACGTTTCTGAATGTTGGCGCGACATTTATGGGTGCTAGTGTTATGCTTTTTCCACTGTTCTATGTTTCTACCAAAGGCGCTACAATTTTGGGTTTTAGCCTCCAATTCAGCCATTAAATGTTCAGAAAAGGTGGTCAAATATTCAGTGGCATCCAAAATCAATAAGTTGACACTCTCAATACATTTTTCAAGTCAAATCATGAGTGAATGATTTATTTCTCTCTTTAGGGTTTTGCTCCACTACGTTTTTAGGGCCTCCCATTATTGGTTGGTTTAGGTCATTAAAAAAGCTCATCCCACCATCAAAAAACCTTCACATATGTTCGACAAACCCTGCACTAACACCCCTTATCACTCACAGTCCTCTTTATCATTTTTTCCATCAAAACCCTAATTTCCCACTAAATTTCGAGAAGAAAACTAGGAAATCCCCCTGTTATCATATTTTGGTCAATCTCCCCATACCTATTTTAAAACATTTCACTTGTAGTCTCAAGCTAACAGATCACCCTACCTCCTAATTTTTTTGGGGAATTTTCCTTATCTTCATTGTACCTCATCACAACCCCTAAATTCACCCTATCCTTATCCCCTATTTTCCCAAAAGTCATTGTCCGTACCCATTTCATCTAGCTAGGGTTTCATCCTATGCATAAGCACTATGGAGGGTGAAAATAAGGTTCACAAGGGAGGAAACCGTTCCAGGTTTGAGAAATCCACTTTGAAATAGCTAAATGTTTCCCCTTATTCCAAGAGATGTTTTGAAAATAATGGATGTTTGAAATTTTTTGAGAGAATCATGGAGGTAGGATCTCATGCTTAATCGACTAGCCTTTTTTCCACTAACTTTCGTAAATACAAAGTATTCATAGAAATAATTGAATTCATTCTATCAACAATTTCCATCACTTCACCAATGGGTATTCCAAATGAAGGGGAAGTCTAGTTCAAAGGCATGGAATTAGACATTGATAACTACCCTATGTTCCTAAAACCTCATTACAAAGATGAACCTGAGCATGTTTTCCCTTTCATGATTTTACTTGATAAGTATGCCCCATTAATGACACTGATCATGAAATATTTTACATGTTAAGGGATATTTTCAATATTGTACCAATATCATGTCAGGTTACTCATGCACTTCACGAACATCAAATAACTCATTTTTTTCAACTATTTATTCAGGAGTTTTGTAAAAATGGAAGAAAATGTGCATAGAAAAGGTAAAAATTATCATCATAGTTTACTCCACCATGGTTTATTGAAGCTGGTTGTTTTTTACCAATTATCTGCAAACAATATGACATGGGAAAATTTCATGGAGAAAGTAGCATCCACCTGCTACTAGTCCATCGATTATTCATAGCACAACATTAGCACATCCAAAGGATGTTGGCTCTTCAAGAAGGCAAGCAGAGGTTTCAAAATTTCCTAAGGTTGATATCACTAAACCTATGAGAAGGGTAAGAGGATGGTTTTTTCTCCTAAGACCATTAAATTTGTACATGCACCTAAAGCCACAGTTGAGGAAATACAAACAATATAAAAGCCACCTAGTCATGATGGTAAGTCATCATTGCAACAACATGATGAACAAGTACCCATAGAAGTTGACATGGTAGATCAAGTGAAGGATAATTCAACTGAGGAAATCATAAAGGAAAAATACGAAGAGATAGCAGAGTTGAGGGAGATTTTCTCAATGGAAAATTCTAATATCACCTTCCTACAGCAAGAGAATCTAAAGTTGAAAGTGAAACTACTCCTCTAATACAAGCCAAAGGTGGATATTGAGGCAGATAAAGGCAAAGGCAAAGAATTGGTAGATGATGATACATAGGAGGATAAAAAATCAGAGACAAAAGCAAGGAGACCAAGGGCAAGAGGTCTCAAGAGGGCATTTCAGAAAGAAAAAGAATCAGCTCCTAAATAAGGTTGGCAAACTTTTGATGAATTAATTATTGAAGAAATCAATTAGGATAGAGAGTATTGGATTTACAGGGTGAATGGACACCTTGATAATCTTTCTAATAAATCCAAAAGTAACAATGACCTCAAGAGGCATATGGAAAATCATTATTGTGCCAAAAACAAAATTTCCTAAATCAGGATAAAACAATTGAAGAAACATCTCAAGGAGGCCAAAATGAAGCTCAAGGAGAAGGATAAATTGGACCTACTTGTTGAGGCATACTTGGTTGTTTAGCCTATGATGCACAGGTGTGATAAAATAAATTTTGAGATGTTTTGAGAATTTTGAGCATTTTTGGCGATGTTCGAGAAATTCTAGAAATTTGGTCTCCATAGAAGCGTCGCACAGTGGCACGATGCTTTCTTTGAGAGAACTCAAATGAAGAATTTCTTATGTTGTTGGATTTTTTTTTACTTGTACATTCCAGATGAGGTCCTGAATTTTCATGACACCACTTGGTTGTGCATAAAAAGCCCAGAAAATTCCTCTTTTTCATCTTTCTTCTAGTGTTTTTAACCAGGCGCAACACTTCTGGAGTGAGGTTGGGAGAATCAAGTTTTGGAGAACTTCAATTGGGTTTTTTTATCAATTTTGAAGGTGAATTGGAAAGTAGTCATGTAGGGATACCTAGTGTTAGAGTCGGTCCTTATAGCCCTCCGTCAGATATCAGTTCGCTTTTTGCATATTCATTCTTAGGTGTCTCGCTCGTTCCACTTCGTTGAATTTCGCTAGGAGCATGCCATTGACTGACGAGGGGGTCTGGTTGTCTTGTGTTTCCTCATGCTTGTACCTGTAGGGCTATTTAAAATTCCTCAAAAATCACTGAAGTTCATAGTCATTTCATTCATGGTCATTAATGATTGTTTTCGTTAAAAAAGAGTCTTTAGTATTAGAGTCTAGGGTTTCCGAGTTCTTTGAATACATGTCATAAAGCCCGCAGGCCATGAGGTTGGTTTTGCAAGTTTTCTATTTCACATTTTTATTATCAAAAGCATTTGAAGACATTTCTAGTCCAAAACTCTATTTTGGAACTAGAAATTGTCTAATTTCATTTTTGTAATAATTGTATTTATTTCATCATAAGAAGCTTCAGTGCAAGCCTCTGATCTTTTCCTAAGCCAAGTGCCGGATCCCTACAAAAGACAGCAAAGTTATCAGTCCAAAAACTCAGAAAAGCCAAAGGAGAAGCATTGTATTAAAAGATCAAATGTCAAAGTGCAGAAACATTATGAAAGTGGGTTATCAAATAAATTTGAAATCAAATCTGATTTGATGAGATATTTTCTTCATGTATAAAACATGGCAAACAAAGTCATTTGCAAGAAATCCGCAAGGCAGAAGTCGAATTTGAGTTCTTTAAGGCCGAAGCCATGTTTTCATAATCGTGGATAGTGTTTGGAGTGCGCGGTACCCATACAGAGTGCGCGCTACCCACATGGTGCGTGCTACCCACTTAAACGCCACAGCCAGTGTTAATTAACACAGGCGCTACCCACTTGAGGCGCGCTACCCATTGGGCATGGGTGCTACCCATACAGCGACAGAGCCCAGAAATTTTTTGTCTTGCGCCCAGTTTCGTATCAAATCGGCTCCAGCAGCTTGCAAACAGGTTTTTATCATTGCTCAGTAGATTTTTAGCATGATTGTGGTGTTATTGATGTTGGGAAACAAGCCTTGGTTGAAGAGAAGTGTATGAACCCTACATTTATATGCAGATTTATTCCTTAAGGGTTTTGAATATATATGGAAAGTCTTGTGAAGGGTTTGAAAACTTTTGTGAATGGTAGATATGCTAATGCCCTAGCACATTGTGTACATTATCCCCACGCCCTTAGTTTATCATCTTATCACCGCTGTCATGTCCTTTCAGGTTTTTACATAGTCTTATGTTGACTAGTTTATATCCTCCACCACCATAATATCACCGTTGTCGTCATCATCATTCTATTACCACTGTCATAGCCATTTGTTTCACTATGATCATTGTCATGTTTTTCCTATTCTCCATTTGATAAGACACAGTCCCATATTTGTTTGCCCCTTTGACAAATTTTTTCCATCATTATAAAGTTGTACCATACATTTGCATTTGGTACTCATTTGTCAAACTTACTTCTGATTAAAACAATGATAGTTTTATGCCATTAAAACAGAGCCATCCTCATGATGATTTTGTTTTCCTGTGATACTTGGGTACATGTGTGACATTTATTGGGTTTTGAACATACATTAAAATTTTGCCTTCACTGCACCTATATCAGCATCCATATTGCAGACAACTTTTTTTCAGAGCCATGTCAGAGACAGACTCAGTTTATGAGCAGGAGTCTGACAGTGATTCCACAGTAGAGGGTAATGTGCCATGGAGGCCTCAAAAATGTGGCAAAGGTGGTAAACATCTCAGGGAGGAGCCTACTTCTTTGGCTCAATTGCAGGCATGTCCACTTGCAATGGATTGTTTTCGGGTTCAGTCATGTTTTTGATTCTGTGAGATGATTTCGCAAACCCAGCTTCATCGTGAACTAGCTCGTCTGTTTGTTCTACATTTACATGATGGCCGTGTAAATCTCGCTGGAGTAGATTTCATTTTGTCATCAATGACTATTGCTCAGGCCACTGGCATACCAAATTTAGGAGAGGAATGGAACAAACGTCAGCAGTTAGAGAAATTCCACTATGAGCCATACATAAAACCTGGGTATATGAGGCACTTGGGCAGAGTTTTTCCTTTCAGATTCCTGAGGGATGAGTTTGCACCACTAATGAAACTCATCATTCGGTATTTCAGTTGCGAGGGCAGATTCTCGCGTCTCTTTGCGTATCATGTTCGTTTGTTGATGCACTTCACGAGGGTACGTATGATGAACATTTCGTACTTCATGTATCGCAACATAGAGAGGATGATGATTTTTGTACAGAAGAAGACCCCAGCACAGCAGCATAGAAGTATATATCATTACGCTCTGATCAAGATCATAGTGGTACATCAGTTGACACAGCAGGGCATCACTTGGGAGGATTTCATCTCCCGTGACTTTTTCACAGCGCCACAGCCACCTCCCGAGGTAGTTCATGATGCGGGAGAGCCTTCACACCAGCCTGACATTCCTGAGATTGAGAATATCAGTGTTCCATTGTACGTGACATACCAACGAGGCCACAGGGCCTTATTTGCAGCTACACGACGAGTATTATCTCCACCCGGGGTGGAAGGGGTCTCGCCGACTCCATCAGCAGAGCGAGTATTATCTCCACATGATGTGGAAGGGGTCTCGCCTTCTTCTTCAGCGCAGGTACAGATCCAGGACAGGGGCAAGAAGCCCATGCATGATGAGGGTCCATCAGGAGGCCGGGACACGGATTTCACGATCATTGATGTTGATGCGAGCTCTCCTAGCTCGAAACTGAAGGAGATCATCCAGGAGCAAAGGGCCGAGAATGACATGCTGAAAGATAAATTGCAGAAAGATCAGTGGGTGATAAATTACCTGGAGCAGCGCAACAAACAGCTAGAGGATGAGCACACACTTTATGAGCTGCGGCGAATCCGTGAGGATCGACAATTGGCCCGGAAGAGACCCGGAGACATGACACCAATCGATCGAGATTCTGTACTCACGCATGTTAACATTCATCTAGAGAAGTTGTTTGCAAAGGCCAATAGAGAGAAAGACATGCTTCGCCACATGAAAGGTCATTATTGGGCCCGCATGCACGTCTGCAAAGCAAGAATGAAGATTCTGAAGAGGAGGTTGAGCGAAGCACTAAAACGGCGGAAAAGGCCTGATCCACTCCAGATTTTGGCCGAGGCTTCATTGGATGGACATGATACATGATGGAGGGTCTTTGCTCCAAATTTGAGCAAAATCGAAGAATTTTTTGTCATTTTGAAATATTTTGGTCCAAAAACAGATTTTTCCGCTATACGGGCAGCGCGTCGATATGCTCACTTTTGTTCGGGACACTTGTTGAAGGAAATCTTTGCATTTTTGGGTTTTTCATGGTAATTTATGCATGCTCAGGCATTTCTGAAGCATTTCATCAGATTCTGGATGGTCAAAAGGCTCAAAAACACCATGAAAACCACCTTGCTGCCACCTTTTGCACCAACAGGAAGTACTTCTGGGAGAATGAAGCTCTGGAGGGGCAAATGAGCTCCAAATTGAGAAATTCCACCTGGGTTGGATAGCCAACATCCAGGGCTTTCCAACGAGCTATCATGAACTCAATTTGGGTGCCTGGAAGTGCCTCAAAATCAGGCTGAAATGCGCGCTACCCATACAGCTCAGGCGCGCTACCCATATAGATTTTTGGCTGAATTTTCAACTTCCAGCTCAGAATTTCGGCCAGCTGGGACCAGTTTTGCTTGTGGATGAAATTTTTGGATTTTCATGATGTAAATTGATGGTTTGCATGTAACTTTGGCTTACTTTTACCTATTCTAGAAGATTCACTCTCAAAAAAGTGAAAATCATGTAAATGAATCAGTCTCCACTCTTTTAGAGGCAAGTTGTTAGCTGCCTAGATTTTATCTCCTTGATTAGAATTTGGTTGAAACTGATCCCTGAAGAAGGAATTCGACCCCTAGAGGCATGTGAAGGGGTTAGAATGATCTATATATTGTAATTTTTGACACATTCTACAGGTTGGACTCTTGGGAAACTTTTGGCACTATTGTACATATTTTTTCATATTTTGGCTAAGGAAAGATCAGAGGTTTTGCAGCACCTGTTGGGATTCTTGTGGCTTTCAGTTCTTAATGGTGTTTTCTCTCAGTTTACTGTAATTTCTTTCATGTTTAATGTATGCCATCCCTTCTTATGCTTCTGAAATTAAATGAATGAGTACATGAGGTTGAATCCATTGTTTACAATGCTCTGCCTTTGAATTCATTTAATTTTACATGTTTTTGCCTATTTGAAAAGGATCCATGTTCATCCTTGCCCTTTTCAGCTCCTTGTATTTCTGATCCATCCATATATCCAATCAAAAGCATTAATAATATTGCCTACCTCACCCCAACTCGAATTCTGCAAAGATCTGGCCTTATCCCCGGACCCAAAATTGTTTTTTCCCATTTCTCCAATGAAAACCTAGAAAATCAAAATCGAACATTCCTATCTCTTTACTAGCCTAAATTCAGTATTCATTGTTCATTATAAGTCATCTCAGCCCCTCTAAAAACCTTTTGCCGAGATAGACCCGGAGAGAGCCCTCTCCTGTCCTCGTAGGGCCAGCTACGAGGCTAAGCGTGGTTTGATGTAGCCTTGAGTTTTACCTTATTTCAGCCTAAGGTAGATTTGAGCGCTAACATAGTGGTGACCATACTGGGGAAAAACTCTCAATGGTTTGCTTTTTGATGTGTTTGTTTCATGAGTCTTAGACGGAGTCTGAAGTCACGCCAGGTAGCTTTCGAAACGATTTTGCTATGCATAAGAGGAATTAGATAAACACTGCTTCAGTCGATCTCCGGTAAGCTTGTGAATACATCACTTGATTTGAAAATTACCCCAGTATACTTGTTCATTCTATACCTTTGGATGATTGAGTCTAGAAGTCGATAGGCTGAAGATAATTGATTGTGTTCCTTGAAATTTATCCCGAGAAGATCAATACACTGGCTTCAAGAAGGAATACTAGGTCGAATCCTGACCCTGATCCACCAATGATATTTGAAAATCCAAATCTGATTCCTAGGATTCTTAGAAGACAAGGAAGTCAAGAAAGTTTTGAAAGAGAAAGTCAAGAGAGTTCTGGAAGTTCCAGATTGCTTTCTAGATCTGCATCCTGTCCTGTGAAAATTATATATGTTGACGAAATTCCTTTTGATGAACGATTTGAAACATCCTTATTTGTAAATTTTTCTGAAACTGAGTTATCAAGATTAGTTCCGGATCGATTGTTTTTAGAAGATTTGCAATTCAGATTTGTTTCATATCACTTGGACAGACAGTTGCAAGATTCCATTGTGGCTACCAACATTCCCGAATTCACTGAATCTTCTTCACAAACTCTTGGACCATCTAAAGTTGCTTCTAGTTCACGGATTCCCACTGAACCTTCCTTTATCCCTACCATTCTCGTTCAACCTGAGATTTCTGATCAGCAATCAGTAGTAGTTCATCCTCCATCTCCACCGCATACACCTCGTTCACCTACTACTCCTAGTCCTCCTATTTCTCCGAGACAGCAGATTATCAATCCGTCGAGAGTCATGGCTGCCAGATTTGCACCTCTTATTTTGCTGGCCAATTTAGATCCTATGCCTGCTGATTACCAGAGCAAAATTCCTATATTCGATGGCACCCCACAAAGTATATCAGCTCAGCAGCATATTGTCCGGATGACAGAATTTTTGGACCTGCATGAAATTGATGCAGAAAATGTTTCAATGAGATTGTTTGCCCAGAATTTTGGAGGAGAGGTTCGTAAATGGTTCAGAGCTCTACAGGCCAGAAGTATCAATAAATTGCAAGACCTTCAGACACAGTTTTTAGATCGATGGGAGATGAAAAAAGATCCGTTGCAGATCACTTTAGAGTATACAAACATCAAGCGTAATCCTGGTGAGTCCGTTCAGGATTATATTATCAGATTCAATACAGTGTATAATGCAATTTCAGATGACTTAAGACTGTCAAAAAAGTCAGCTCTTCTTAAATTCCCGGATGGTTTCGATCCGGAGATGGCTTATTCGCTATGTGACAGAGATCCGCATACCTTAGAAGATATGCAGAAGATTTCCGTTAGTGTTGAGGCGAATCTGAATGATAAAAGAGCACAGTTGAAAGCAGAGAAAAGAGTGACTATAAAGGAAGAGCCTTCCACATCTACATCCGAACAACACTTGCTTCGTGAGATGGAAAAAATGTTCAAAAGGATGACACTTGAAAAACCAGAAACGCAGATTCGGAATCCAAATTATCGTGGCCAGCAGCAGCCACAGTTCAGAATTAAGTAGCGTGAACAAAGATCACAAGAGCCGGTAGCCCAACAACAGATTAAGACACCTCTTTTGCAGAATTTTGTGAGTCAAGATTCAGACGATGATGATGATGTAGCAGGTGAGTAAAATCATTTCTTCTCTCCCGACGATCTGCCTATTTATATTACTGAGGATGAAGAGTATGGAGAAAGTTCAGCTGCACAGAAAGATGAAGATTTCATTTTAGCAAATGATGCAGATTTAGAGGAAGAGTCAGATGATTACCAAAGAGGATATTTGAATGCTTTGTCTGCCCAACAAAAGCAATACTGATTGAGAAAACGAGATGTGCCCATAAATCCAATTCAGAAATGAAAAGAAGCTTCAGCACCGAAGACGGATTCACCGATACCACAGAAGAAAGGAAAAGAGACAATTGATCCCGCATCTAGTAAAGTATCATCAGCAGAAAAGGTAAATCAGCCAAAAATAGTGAAAGATAAGGCTGAAAAGAAGGAAGTTCTGGTCAAAGAAGTTGAAAAAGTTTCAGCATTTAGTTTGGAAAATGAAATTTCCAAATTAAAAATATCTATTCCTTTGATAGAAATCATGAAGAACAGCAGCTACCATGGTCAAGTCTCCAAAATTCTGAACTTTGATCCAATGTTCGATACGGTAAATGTTGAGGATGATCAGCCAGAATTGATTTTTGGGCCTGCATTAGATGGTGAGTCCCCTGACAGCGATGTTCCTCCCTTTTATATGAGTTTGAGGTTGCATGAATATGTTTTTCACAATGCCATGTTCGATTCGAGTGCTTCGCACAATTTGATGCCAAAGGCGATCATGGAAAATTTGGGACTAGACATTACAATAAAATATCATGATTTGTATTCATTTGATTCCAGCCGTGTGAGGTGTATAGGACTCATCAAAGATTTGGTTGTAAGCTTAGATCAAATTCCAGCGAAGAATGTCTTGATGGATGTGGTTGTGGCGGACATTCCTCCGCGACTTGGTATGCTCCTTTCAAGATCTTGGGGGGCAAAGTTGAAAGGCACACTTCAGTTAGATTTCTCTTATGCGAAAATTCCAGTCTTCAGTCAAATGAGAAAGTTATATCGAGAGCAGAAGATGAAATACATGATAACCAGCAAAGAGAAGCCAATCAATCATCCTGTAAATTATGTACATACCGACTTAGAGTCGTTTGTGTTGCTTGCTGATAGTTTTAATGATATAGATAGTCAATTAGTTCAGGCGGAAGATATACCAGAAATCACTGATAATTTTAGAGAAATTCTGCAAAAAGAAAGAAGAGAAAAACAAGCTACTATGGAGCAATCAGCTGAAGACAATGGGCAGCAAACACGAAAAACAGAGCTGGCGCAATTTCAACATTTAGAGGACGATAAAGATGGTCTTTGGACGATGGATTTTGATGGCACAGTGGGTAGTGATGGTGCTGGAATTGGTGTTTGGATTCGTAGTCCATTTTCCACTCCGGATAAGGTTCCAAGCAATGTGAGAGTGTGTTCCTACAAGCTTGCATTTGACTGTTCTAATAATGAAGCGGAATATGAGGCTCTAATTGCTGGCCTTAAGATTCTTAAAAAGTTGAAAGCGAAAAGGATTGCAGTGTATGGTGATTCATAGTTGGTGATAAAGCAGGTTAAAGGTGAGTTTCAGGCCAAGCATCCTCGCATGAGGGCTTACCGTAATGCAGTTTTAGACATTCTGAAATTATTTCTGATCATACCTTGACATGTGTGCCCCGCATACAAAATGGTGTTGCTGATGGACTTGCTAAGGCAGCAAGCAAGTTAAAAATTCCAATGAATTCCAGCAACAAGTTCGAGATTCATGTGAAACACCGCCCCACCGTTCCAGACAATCAGCGATGTTGGCAAGTATTTCAGGATGATGAGGAGATTAGTGAATTTCTACAGAATAAGGGTAAGTTTAAAGACACCTCTATAGATACAGAACATGATGATGGTAATGATGATATACAAATAAATCAAATGTAAGTGCTGCAACTTAAAGATAACATCATTCCTAAGGGATTGATTCCTTTGGAAGAACTATTTGACCAAGACGATGTAGCCCGCAAACCGACATTGAGGCCGACTGAAAAAGGTGTTGAAGAGGTAAATATTGGGACAGCTGAGAATCCCAAGATGGTTAAGTTATCAAAGTCATTGTCACCAAAGGTAAAGGCAGAGTATGTGAAATTGTTGTCTTCATTTTCTGATGCTTTTGCGTGGGATTACTCAGATCTAAAAACATATGATACTAACATCATTCAACATACTATCCCCATCAAACCAAATCAGAAGCCTTTCCGTCAAAAGTTGAGGAGAATCAATCCAAAGCTGCTACCATCGATCGAAAAAGAGGTAAACAGGTTGTATAAGTCAGGAATCATTGTGCCTATCCGATTTTCAGATTGGATATCAAATTTGGTGCCTGTGAGAAAGAAAACAGGTGAGATCCGTTTATGTATCGATTTCAGAAATTTGAATAAGGTATCATTAAAAGACAATTATCTGCTGCCAAAAATGGACCATATATTGCAGCGAGTAGTTGGAGCATCAAGGATGTCACTACTCGACGGCTATTCAGGATACAATCAAATTTTAGTGCATGAAGATGATCGTGACAAGACTGCGTTCACCACTCCATGGGGAACGTTTCATTATGCAAAAATGCCGTTTGGTTTGAAGAATGCAGGTGCCACTTTTCAGCGTGCAATGGACATGGCTTTCGCCAACGAGAAAAACATATTTTTGGTTGTTTACCTTGATGATCTGACTGTGTTTTCAAATTCTGATGAAGAACATTTATATCACTTAAAAGTTGTTTTCCAGAAGTGCAGAAAATATGGTATTTCGCTGAATCCGAAAAAGAGTCTTTTGCCATGGATGAAGGCAAGCTCCTTGGCCACATCATATCGAAAGACGGAATTCGTGTTGACCCTGCACGTGTTGAAGCCATCTAGAAAATAGAACAGCCACGGAACAAGAAAGAAATACAGTCCTTTAATGGTAAAATGAATTTTCTGCGTCGTTTCATTCCAAATCTTGCTGAGCATCTTAGAGAAATCACGAACATGCTGAAAAAGGACAGTCAGGTAAAGTGGACAGAAGAGGCGGTGAAATCATTCAATTTGGTAAAGATAGCTCTTTCTTCAGCCCCTATTTTAATCAGCCCGGACTACACACAGGACTTCATTTTGTTTTCTTTTGCTTCTGAGCACACATTGGCAGCTGTTTTAATGCAAAAAAGGGATGGAGTTGAGAAGCCCATTGCTTTTTTCAGTCGGATTATAAGGGACGGAGCATTGAAATACAACATTATTGAGAAACAAGAACTTGCGCTTGTAAAGGCCTTGAAATATTTCCGTGTGTATATACTGCATTCCCACATTATAGCATACGTTCCTAACGCAGCAGTTAAAGATGTTTTGGTACAGGCAGATCCAGAAGGAAGACGGGGTAAGTGGATCGCTGCGTTGTTAGAATACGATGTGGAGATTAAACCGACCAAGCTGATCAAAGGACAAGGACTTGCCAAGCTCATGGCTGAAACAAATCTGCATGCTCTAGATATAAATTTGATCGCTGCCATGTCCGATGAAGATGAGGAAAGTACGTCAGTTCAGTTATCTGATATTTTTGTTCCTTCCCCTTGGTATGCTGACATTTTATACGTGCTTCAGAATTTGTCTCCACCTCCTGGGATGCCTCGAAATAAGAGTAGAACATTGAAGTTGAGAGCTGCAAAATTTTGCATTCTGAATTCTGCATTGTATTGGAAAGACCCTGGGGGAGTGTTGTTGAATTGTTTGGTAGAGGAGGAAGCCAAAAGAGTTTTGGATGACTTTCACAGAGGTGACTACGGAGGCCATTTGTTTTGGAAGACCACAGAGAATAAGATTCTAAGGGCAGGGTATTATTGGCCTTCTCTATTTTCTGATGTATATAAGGCTGTTAAGAATTGTCACGAGTGTCAAATTTTCGAAGGGAAGAAAAAATTACAGCCTTTGCCTCTCAAACCAATTGAAGTTAGTGCACCATTCCAGCAGTGGGGATTGGATTTTATTGGGGAAATCCACCCAGCATCTTCCAGACAGCATAGATGGATATTGACAACTACGGACTACTTCACAAAATGGATCGAAGCGATTCCCACTCGACAGGCCACGGATGCGGTAATTATCTCTTTTCTTGAAAACGATATTCTGTCACATTTTGGGTGTCCTAGTAAAATAATCACAGATAATGCAGCGGCCTTTAAGTCAAAGAGGATGGTTGAATTTTGTTATAAATACAATATCAGCTTGGGACATTCGACTGCCTACCATCCACAAGGGAATGGCTTGGCGGAATCTTCAAATAAATCCTTGGTGAATATCATTAAGAAATTGCTGGAAATCAACAAAAAGGGCTGGCACAAGAAATTAGTGAATGCACTGTGGGCTGATAGGGTAAGTCAGAAAAAGTCTATTGGCATGTCTCCTTTCGAGTTGGTGTACGAAATAGACACGATTTTTCCTACTTTACTTGCTGTCCCGGTAGTCAAATTCCTTCAGGAAGCCGGTAGTGAGGAAGATCCCGTGCAGCGGAGGATTAGTCAGATGATTCATTTACAACAGACACGGGAGGAGGTATTTCAAAATACTTTCAAGTTGTAGGAGCGCATAAAGAAGATCTACGACAGAAAGGTAAAAGCAGATAAGTTTCAGTTGGATGAGGTGGTTTTGAAATGGGATGCTCGGAATGAAGATAAGCGAAAGCACGGTAAATTTGAAAACTTATGGAAGGGTCCTTTTAAGATTGCAGCGTATCGTGGTCAAAACTCCTTTCTTCTCAAGGAAATGAATGGAGATGATTGTCCTAGAGGACCGATCAATGGTCGGTTGCTGAAACGATACTACTTCTGAGTATTTTCTGCTGATTTAAACATCATTGTATATATCGTTTTACTTCTGTTTTATTGCAAGTGTGTATTGATCTTTCATCTTCAGTCTGGGGCCCGGAGCGAAGGCTATAATTCTAGAGATGGAGGTTGGTTCATTTGAAGTTCGTCAAGTCAGTTTTATCAGTCTTTTCAGTTTTAAAGTCGAGTTAGTTTTGGTCAAGTTTCAGTCGCTTTTCAGTCAAGTTTGCAGTCAATAAATGTTTCAAAAGTTTTGTTTTATCTGTCAAAATAATGACTCCATCGCCCAATGGATCAAGGCACTGTCTGCCTCCCCCAGAGATCTGCCATTCTTGGCATCTCCATGGAGCCACCATCCCCATTGGAGCCAATGTTAGAGTCGGTCCTTATAGCCCTCCGTCAGAGATCAGTTCGCTTTTTGCATATTCATTCTTAGGTGTCTCGCTCGTTCCACTTAGTTGCATTTTGATAGGAGCATGCCATTGACTGACGAGGGGGTCTGGTTGTCTTGTGTTTCCTCATGCTTGTACCTGCAGGGCTATTTAAAATTCCTCAAAAATCACTGAAGTTCATAGTCATTTCATTCATGGTCATTAATGATTGTTTTCGTTAAAAAAGAGTCTTTAGTCTTAGAGTCTAGGGTTTTCAAGTTCTTTGCATACATGTCATAAAGCCCGCAGGCCATGAGGTTGGTTTCGCAAGTTTTCTATTTCACATTTTTATCATCAAAAGCATTTGAAGACATTTCTAGTCCAAAACTCTGTTTTGGAACTAGAAATTGTCTAATTTTATGTTTGTAATAATTTTATTTATTTCATCATAAGAAGCTTCAGTGCAAGCCTTTGATATTTTCCAAAGCCAAGTGCCGCATCCCTGCAAAGAAAAACAAGTATTTTTAGTCCAAAACTCAGAAAAGCCGAAAGAGAAGCATTGTATTAAATGACCAAATGTCAAAATGCCAAACATTATGAAAGTGGGTTATCAAACAAATTTGAAATCAAATCTTATTTGGTGAGATATTTTCTTCATATATAAACATGGCAAACAAATTCATTTGCAAGAAATCCGCAAGGCAGAAGTCAAAATTGAGTTCTTGAAGGCCGAAGCCGTGTTTTCATAGCCGTGGACAGTGTTTGGAGTGCGCGCTACCCATACATGGTGCGCGCTACCCACATGGTGCGCGCTACCCACTTAAATGCCACAGCCAGTGTTAATTAACACGGGTGCTACCCACTTGAGGCACGCTACCCATTGGGTAGGGGCGCTACCCATACAGCGACAGAGCCCAGAAATTTTTGTCTTGCACCCAGTTTCGTATCAAATCGACTCCAGCAACTTGCAAACAGGTTTTTATCATTTCTCAGTAGATTTTTAGCATGATTGTGGTGTTATTGATGTTGGGAAACAAGCCTTGGTTGAAGAGAAATGTATAAACCGTACATTCATATGCAGATTTATTTTTTAAGGGTTTTGAAAATATATGGACAGTCTTGTGAAGGTTTGAAAACTTTTTTGAATGGTAGATATGCTCATGCCCTAGCACATTGTGTACATGATCCTCATGCCCTTAGTTTATCACCTTATCACTGCTGTCATGCCCTTTTATGTTTTTACACGGTCTTATGTTGACTAGTCTATATCCTCCATCACCATAATATCTTCGCTGCTGTCATCATCATTCTATTGCCACTGTCATGGCCGTTTGTTTCACTATGGTCACTGTCATGTTGTTCCTATTCTCCATTTGATAAAACACTGTCCCATACTTGTTTGCTCCTTTGACAAATTTTGGCCATCATTATAAAGTTATACCATACATTTGCATTTGGTACTCATTTGTCAAACTTACTTGTGACCAAAACAGTGATAGTTTTTATGCCATTAAAACAGAGCCATCCTCATTATGATTTTGTTTTTCTGTGATACTTGGGTACATGGGTGACATTTATTGGGTTTTGAACATACATTAAAACTTTGCCTTCACTGCACCTATATCAGCATCCATATTGCAAATATCTTGTTTTCAAAGCCATGTCAGAGACAGACTCAGTTTATGAGCAGGAGTCTGACAGTGATTCCACAGCAGAGGGTAATGTGCCACAGAGGCCTCACAAAGGTGGCAAAGGTGGTAAACATCTCAGGGAGGAGCCTACTTCTTTGGCTCAATTGCAGGCATGTCCTCTTGCAATGGATTGTTTTCGAGTTCAGTCATGTTTTCGATTCTATGATATGATTTCGCAAACCCAGCTTCATCGTGAACTAGTTCGTCTGTTTGTTCTACATTTACATGATGGCCGTGTAAATCTCGCTGGAGTAGATTTCATTCTGTCATCAATGACTATTTCTCAGGCCACTGGCATACCAAATTTAGGAGAGGAATGGAACAAACGTCAGCAGTTAGAGAAATTCCACTATGAGCCATACATCAAACCTAGGTATATGAGGCACTTGGGCAGAGTTTTTCCTTTCAGATTCCTGAGGGATGAGTTTTCACCACTAATGAAACTCATCATTCGGTATTTCAGTTGCAAGGGCAGATTCTCACGTCTCTTTGCGTACCATGTTCGTTTGTTGATGCACTTCACGAGGGTACGTATGATGAACATTCCGTACTTCATGTGTCGCAACATAGAGAGGATGATGATTTTTGTACAGAAGAAGAGCCCAGGACAGCATCATAGAAGTATATATCATTATGCTCTGATCAAGATCATAGTGTTACATCAGTTGACACAGTAGGGCATCACTTGGGAGGATTTCATCTCCCGTGACTTTTTCACAGCGCCACAGCCGCCTCCCGAGGTAGTTCATGATGTGGGAGAGCCTTCACACCAGCCTGACATTCCTGAGATTGAGCATATCAGCGCTCCATTGTTTGTGACATATCAGCGAGGTCACAGGGCCTTATTTGCAGCTACACGGCGAGTATTATCTCCACCCAGGGTGGAAGGGGTCTTGCCGAATTCATCAGCAGAGCGAGTATTATCTCCACATGATGTGGAAGGGGTCTCGCCTTATTCTTCAGCACAGGTACAGATCCAGGATAGGGGCAAGAATCCCATGCATGATGAGGGTCCATCAGGAGGCCGGGACACGGATTTCACGATCATTGATGTTGATGCGAGCTCTCCTAGCTCGAAACTGAAGGAGATCATCCATGAGCAAAGGGCTGAGAATGACAAGCTGAAAAATAAATTGCAGAAGGCTCAGTGGGTGATAAACTATCTGGAGCAACGCAACAAATAGCTAGAGGATGAGCACACACTTTATGAGCTGCGTCGAATCCGTGAGGATCGACAATTGGCCCGGAAGAGACCAGGTGATATGACACCAATTGAGCGAGAGACTGAACTCATGCATGTTAACATTCATCTGGAGAAGTTGCTGGCAAAGGCTAATAGAGAGAAAGACATGCTTCGCCACATGAAAGGTCATTATTGGGCCCGCATGCATGTCTGCAAAGCAAGAATGAAGATTCTGAAGAAGAGGTTGAGCGAAGCACTAAAACGGCTGAAAAGGCCTGATCCACCCCGGATTTTGGCCGAGGCTTCGTTGGCTGGACATGATACATGATGGAGGGTCTTCGCTCCGAATTTGAGCATATTCGGAGAAAATTTTGTCATTTTGAAATATTTTGGTCCAAAAACAGATTTTTCCGCTATACGGGTAGCGCGTCGATGTGCTCACTTTTTTTCGGGACACTTGCTGAAGGAAATCTTTGCATTTTTGGGTTTTTCATGGTAATTTACATTCTCGCATTTCTAAGCATTTCATCAGATTCTCGATGGCTCAAAGGTTCAAACACCACAGTAACCACTCTGTCGCCAATTTTGCACCAAAATATGGGGTACTTCTGGGAGAATGAAGTTTTTGGAGGGGAAAATGAGATCTAAATTGGAGAAATTCCACTTTTCGATGTTCGATAGCCAACATCTAGGGCTTTTCAACAAGCTATCACAGCTTAATTTGGATGCCAGGAAGTGCCTAAAAATCATGCTGAAAGGCGCGCTACCCATACAGCTTAGGTGCGCTACCCACATAGATTTTTGGCTGAATTTTCAACTTCCAGCTCAGACTTTCGGCCAGTTGGGACCAGCTTTGCTTGTGGATGAAATTTTTGGGTTTTCATGATGTAAATTGATGGTTGGAATGTAACTTTGGCTTACTTTCTTTTACTCTTGACCTAGAAGATCTACCTCTCAAAAATAGTAACTGTAAATGAATCACTTTCCACTCTTTTTATGTTGTTAATGCCTAGATTTTAGCTCTCGATTAGAACTTGAAGAAATCGTACCTACATGAATTCACCCCTAGAGGCATGGGCAAGTTAGAATTATTTATATTGTACTTCAGACATTCTACAAAGTTGGACTCTTGGGAAAAGTTTGGCACACTATTGTACATATTTTTCATATTTTGGCTAAGGAAAGATCAGAGGTTTTGCAGCACCTGTTGGGATTCTTGTGGCTTTCAGTTCTTGATGGTGTTTTCTCTCAGTGTATTGTAAGTTATTTCATGTTTAATGTGTGCCATCCCTTCTTATTCTTCTGAAACTAAATGAATGAGTAGATGAGGTTGAATCCATTGTTTACAGTGCTCTGCCTTTGAATTCGTTTAATTTTACATGTTTTCGCCTGTTTGAAAAGGATCCAAATATCCATGGTTCATCCTTGCTTCCTCAGCTCTTGTCTTTTCTGATCCATCCATATATCCCAATCAGAAACTATTAAGAGACTATTTCACTGCTCACAACTCGACCGCAGTGATCCTGCCTTATCTCACCTCCCAAAATGTTTTTTTCCCATTTCTCCAAAATTCAGTAAAAACTGAAAAATCACAAACTGAACAGCCCCTATCTTCTTTACTTAGCCTAAAAACAGACCATTGAATGATGAATATCCCCGCCCGAAAACATTTTTCCTGATAGACCCGAGAGAGTTTCTTCCTCCTCGTCCCTAGGGTTTAGCCACGCAGGCCGATATGGTTTGATGTAGCCTTGAGTTTTACCTTATTTCAGCCTAAGGTATATTTGAGCGCTAACATAGTGTCCTCGTGTTAGCCTCCTATATCAATAGGTTTCATCTTTCATGATTGTCTTGATGGAAGTATGGAATATGTTCAAACCTTCTTACTTGAGCAAAGGTGTTCCATATTCGTCATGCATAAGCGGAAGTAGATAAACGTTGCTTCAGTCGATCTCTGGTAAGCTTGTGAATGAACATAGTTACCGATGAAATAGGTAACCTGACCTCAAAACGGGAACTCTAGCCCAAAAACTCTCAAAAAACATGAAAAAACACCCCCAAAAAAAAAAGTGTGTCTTCCAGAACGCACTTGTTTTTTTTGAAGGTCAAATTTCAACATTTTCTAAAATTATGCTAAAAAAAAAATTGTTTGTTGAAAAAAGGATTGAAAAAACACCCCAAAAAAAAAAAGTGTGTCTTCCAGAACGCACTTCGTTTTTTTTTAAGGTCAAATTTCAACATTTTATAAAATTATGGTAAAAACAAAATTGTTTCTTGAAAAAAGGATTGAAAAAACACCCTCAAAACAAAACCAGTTGATGCTGGAATAACAAAAAAAAAATTTGTGTCGTACTTTTGGCATTTTTAAAAATAGAAGTAACATTTTTTAATTTTTAAAATTCAAACATTAAAAAAAAACCTAAAATTTAAGAAAAAAAATAAATTAAAAAAATAAAAACATTTAAAAGCTTAAAATTTAAAAATATATGAAGATAAAAAAAATAAAAATAAAAACAAAGTAAAAATTTTAATTCACTCATTACAAAAAACCTAAAATTTAAGGCAAAAAAAATAAAAAATAAACCAAAAAAAAATTAAGATTAAAATTTAAAAAAATATAGAAATTAAAAAATAAAAATAAAAACAAAATAAAAATATTAAATTTAAAAAAAAAACAAGTAAAAAAAGGAAGGAAATTAAAAAAATAAAATATAGAAATTAAATTTAAAAAAGAAAAAGAAAATGCTTATTAAATTTAAAAAAAGAAAAAAAAAATTTAAAACAAATAATTAAATTTAAGGAAATATACTAAATTTTAATAAATTTAAAAATTCAAAATTAAAAAAAAAAAAAACACTATTCAAATTAAAAGGAAAAAAAAAAAAATTTAATTAAAAATAAAAAATAAAAATAAAATACAATATATATATCAAATTTAAAACAATATATATTAAAAAAACAAATAAACTATAAAAAAAAAAATTAAATTTAAATTATATACATCAAATTTTATTAAATTAAAAAAAAAGAGGTTAATATTAAAATAACAAATTAAATTTAAAAACAAAAATATTAAATTTAAATAAATAAATGAATAAACAAATAAATTTTGAAAGAAAAAATAAATTTTAAATATAAAAGAAAAAAAATATATATTGTTAAACGAAAACTTTAAAAACTTTAAAAATCAATTAAAAGTGGAAAATTGAAAAAAAAAAAAAAAAATTAAATTAAATAAAAAAAATAAAAAAAAAAAAATAATTTAAAAAAATTAAGTTCCATTTTAAAAAAAATCTAATTTTAAATACACAATTTTAATTGAAATAAAAAAATATAAAAAATTTACATAATTAACAAAAAAAAAAAAAAAAAAAAAGAGTAAAACATTTAAAAAACATGTTAAATCGAAATAAATTAAAAAAAAATATAAAAAATTTATTGAATTTTATAAAATTATATTAAAAAACTAAAAGTAAAAGTTAATTAAAAAAAAAAAAATCAATTAAATAAAAAAAATGGGCGAAATTTAATAAAAATTATTAAAAATAATAATAATAATAATAAATTTAAAACAAAAAATAATAATATTAAAAAAAAAAAACAATTAAAATTTTTTTTTGAAAAAAAATCAATTTAAAAAAAAAACAATTAAAAAAAAAAATTTAAAAAAAAATCAATTAAAAAAATAAATTAAAAAAAAAAACATTTAAAAAAAAAAATTTAAAAAAAAATCAATAACGAATTGTATTTTATGGGGCGGCCCGCCCGCTGGGCGGCGCCCCGGGGGCGGCCCAGCCGGCCTCCCGGGCCCCCGCGGGCGGAGGGCCGATTCCCAGCCGGCGGGCTGTGAGCCCAGCGGGCGGGCCGCCCCATAAAATACAATTCGTTATTGATTTTTTTTTAAATTTTTTTTTTTAAATGTTTTTTTTTTATTTTTTTTTTTTAATTGATTTTTTTTTTAATTTTTTTTTTAAATTGTTTTTTTTTTTTGATTTTTTTTTTAAATTTTTTTTTAATTGTTTTTTTTTAATTTTTTTTTTAATTGTTTTTTTTTAATTTTTTTTTTGTAATTTGAAAAAATAAATTTTTTTTTTTCAAAAAATAATTTTTTTTTAAAAAATAATTTTTTTTTTTAATTTAATATTTTTATTTGAAGTAAAATTCGTTTTTTTTTTTTTTTTAATATTTACTTACATCTATTTTTTATTTGATTTGATTTTTATTTTTTTTTAATTTTTAATATTTTTATTTTAATTTGATTTAAAAAAAAAAATTTGAATTTCAAAAAATTTAAAATTATTTTTTTAATTCAATTTTTTTATTTTAAATTCAATTTGTTTAATTTTTTTTATATTTAATATTATAGAATAGTTTTTTTTTTTTAATTTAAAATTTAAAATTTATTTATTAAAATTTTTAAATTTTAATTTAATTTAATTGTTTTTCTTATTTTTTTCGTTTATTTAGTTTTTCATTTTTAAAATCTATAAATGGTTTCACTAAAAAAAAAAAAAAACACTAAATTTATGTATATTTGTTTTTTAATTATTTGCACATGGTTTTTTTCATTTTTTTTGTTTTTTAATGATAGGTTTTTTTCCTTTTTTTTTTCCTTTTTTTTTTCTTTTTCAATTTTAATTGTTTTTTTTTAATTTGTTTTTTTTGTAAATTTTAAAAGTTGTATTTTTTTCCTTATTATTATTATTATTTTTTAATTTATATTTTTAAATTTAATTTTTTTTTTTTTAATTTTTTTTTCCTAAATTTTAATTTTGTAATTTTAATTATTTTAATTTTTTTTTAAATATATATATATTTTTAAATATATTGTTTTTTTTTAATAAGTTCGAAAAAAAAATGTTTTTGATTTTTTTGATTTTTATTTTTTTTGGTGAATTTTTGTTTTTTTTCTTTAAATTATGTGTTTTTTTTCTTCAAATTTTGTCATTTCCTTTGATATAATTTTCAAATATTTTTGTTTTTTTTATTTATTTTTGTTTAAATTTTTTCTTTTTATGAGCTATTTTTGTTTGTTTTTACATTTTTATTGGTTTTTTTTACTGTTTTTATATATTTTTTTTAATCTAAGTTTGTGTTTTATTACATACATGAAAATCACCACTCTAAAAAAAAAAGGTTGATGCAGCATCAATACGTTTCAAAATTAGCATGAAAATCACTGCTCTAGAAAAAAAGGTTGATGCAGCATCAATACGTTTCAAAATTAGCATGAAAATCACTGCTCTAAAAAAAAAAGGTTGATGCAGCATCAATACGTTTCAAAATTAGCATGAAAATCACCACTCTAAAAAAAAAAAAATAAAAAAAAAAATTGATGTTGCATCAATACATTTCAAAATTAGCATGAAAATCACTAACATTTTAAAACAAATATTCATACTTCATAAATAAAAATTTTAGAGTGTCAAAAATGTGCACCAAAAAAAAAATGGTGATTCTGCATCACCACTTTTCAAAATCGGGTGCTTTTTATGCTACCAAAAAAAAGTAGGTAACATTGCGGTTACCTATTTCATCGGTAACATTGTTAATGCAGCACTTGATTTGCAAAATCACCCCAGTATACTTGTTCATTCTAGACCTTTGGATGATTGAGTCTAAAAGTCGATAGGCTAAAGATAATTGATTGTGTTCCTTGACTTTTTCCCAAGTAGATCAATACACTGGCTTCAAGAAGGCATACCAGATCAAATCCTGATCCAAATCCGCCTCCAGTATATGAAAACCCCAATCTAATCCCAAGAATTTTCCGTTGAGAAGCTCCTATTGTTCCTTTGGTCAAATCTCACTCAGATCCCACTGTTTTTGAATACATTGATGATATTGAGTTTGACGATCAGTTTGAGTTATCATTGTTTGAATCCAAATTCGAAAGTGCCACTGGTTCTACTGTTATTAATCCTGAGTTCATAAAATATTTAGAAGTGGAGCAAGCAAATAGATCTATTGATAATTATATTCTGAATCTGCAAAATTCCATCGTGGCTACCAACATTCTGGAACTCATTGAATCTGCTTCACAAACTCTTGGACCATATGAAGTTGCATCTAGTACACGGACTCCCACTGAACCTTCATTTATCCCTACCATTCATGTTCAGCCTGAGATTTCTGATCAGTAATCAGTAGTAGTTTCTCCTCCGTCTCCACCACATACACCTCGTTCACCTACTGCTCCCAATCCTCCTGTTTCTCTGAGATAGCGGATTATCAATCCGCCCAGAGTCATGGAAGCCAAATTTGCACCTCTTGCTTTGCCAGCTAATTTAGATCCTATGCCTGCTGATTACCAGAACAAGATTCCCATATTTGATGGCACCCCACAGAGTATATCATCTCAGCAGCATATTGTCCGGATGACCTGCATGAAGTTGATGCAGAAAATGTTTCAATGAGATTGTTTGCCCAGACTTTTGGAGGAGAGGTTCGTAAATGGTTCAGAGCTCTACAGGCCATAAGTATCAATACATTACCAGAACTTCAGAATCAGTTTTTAGATCGATGAGAGATGAAAAAAGATCCACTACAGATCACTTCAGAGTATACAAACATCAAGCGTAATCCTGGTGAGTCCATTCAGGATTATATTATTAGATTCAATACAGTGTATAATGCAATTCCAGATGACTTAAGACCGTCTAAAAAGTCAGCTCTCCTGAAATTCCCAGATGGTTTTGATCCAGAGATGGCTTATTCACTAAGAGACAGAGATCCACCTACCTTAGAAGATATGCGGAAGATTGCCATTAGTGTTGAGGCGAATATGAACGATAAGAGAGCACGGTTGAAAGCAGAGAAAAGAGTGACTATAAAGGAAGAGCCTTCCACATCTACATCTGATCAACACTTGCTTCGTGAGATGGAAAAAATGTTCAAAAGGATGACACTTGACAAACCAGAAATGCAGATTCGGAATCTAAATTATCGTGGCCAGCAGCAGCCACAGTTCAGAATAAAGCAGCGTGAACAAAGACCACAAGAGCCGGCAGCCCAGCAGCAGATTAAGACACCTCTTTTGTAGAATTTTGTGAGTCAAGATTCAGACGAGGAAGAAGATGTAGTAGGTGAGAAAAATCATTTCTTGACTCCCGATGATCTGCCTATTTATATTACCGAGGATGAAGAATATGGAGAAAGTTCAGCTGCACAGAAAGATGAAGATTTCATTTTAGCAAATGATGCAGATTTAGAGGCAGAGTCAGATGATTACCAAAGAGGATATTTGAATGCCTTGTCCACTCAACAGAAGCAATACTCATTGAGAAACCGAGATGTGCCCATAAATCCCATTCAGAAATGAATAGAAGCTTCAGCACCAAAGGCAGATTCACCGATACCACAGAAGAAAGGAAAAGAAACAATTGATCCTGCAGCTAGTAAAGTATCATCAGCAGAAAAGACAAATCAGCCAAACATAGTGAAAGATAAGGCTGAAAATAAGGAAGTTTCGGTCGAAGAGGTCAAAAAAGTTTCAGCATTTAGTTTGGAAAATGAAATTTCCAAATTAAAAATATCTATTCCTTTGACAGAAACCATGAAGAATAGCAGCTACCGCGGTCAAGTCTCTAAAATTCTGAACTTTGATCCAATGTTCGATACGGTAAATGTTGAGGATGATCAACCAGAATTGATTTTCGGGCCTGCATTAGATGGTGAGTCCTCTGACAGTGATGTTCCTCCCTTTTATATCAGTTTGAGGTTGCATGAATATGTTTTGCACAATGCCATGTTCGATTCGGGTGCTTCACACAATTTTATGCCAAAGGCGATCATGGAAAAATTGGGACTAGACATTACAAGAAAATATCATGATTTGTATTCATTTGATTCCAGCCGTGTGAGGTGTATAGGACTCATTAAATATTTGGTTGTAATCTTAGATCAAATTCCAGCAAAAAATGTCTTAATGGATGTAGTTGTGGCAGATATTCCTCCGCGATTTGGAATGCTCCTTTCAAGATCTTGGGGAGTGAAGTTGAAAGGTACACTTCAGTTAGATTTTTCCTATGCTACAATTCCAGTCTTCGGTCAAATGAGAAAGTTGTATCGAGAGCAGAAGATGAAATACATGATAACCAGCAAGGAGAAGCCAATCAATGATCCTGTAAATTATGTACATACCGACTTATAATCGTTTGTTTTATTTGCTGATAGTTTTAATGATATAGAAAGTCAATTGGTTCAGGCGGAAGATATACCAGAAATCACTGAGAATTTTAGAGAAGTTCTGCAAAAAGAAAGAAGAGAAAAGCAAGCTACTATGGAGCAATCAGCTAAAGACAATGGGCAGCAAACAGGAAAAACAGAGCTGGCGCAATTTCAACATCTAGAGGACGATGAAGATGGTCTTTGGACCATGGATTTTGATGGTGCAGTGGGTAGTGACGGTGCCAGAATTGGTGTGTGGATTTGTAGTCTGTTTTCCACTCCGGATAAGGTTCCGAGCAATGTGAGAGTGTGTTCTTACAAGCTAGCTTTTGACTGTTCCAACAATGAAGCGGAATATGAGGCTCTGATTGCTGGCCTTAAGATTCTTAGAAAGCTGAAAGCGATAAGGATTGCAGTCTATGGTGATTCAGAGTTGGTGATAAAGCAGGTTAAAGGTGAGTTTTAGGCCAAGCATCCTCGCATGAGGGCTTACCGTAATGCAGTTTTAGACATTCTGATGTTATTTTCTGATCATACATTGACATGTGTGCCTCAGATACAAAATGGTGTTGCTGATGGACTTGCTAAGGCAGAAAGCAATTTAAAAATTCCAATGAATTCCAGCTACAAGTTCAAGATTCATGTGAAACATTGCCCCACCATTCCAGACAATCAGCAATGTTGGCAAGTCTTTCAGGATGACGAGGAGATTAGTGATTTTTTGCAGAATAAGGGTAATTTTAAAGACACCTCCATAGATATAGAACATGATGATGGTAATTATGACATACAAATCAACCAAATGGAAGTGCTGCAACTTAAAGATAACATTATTCCTAAGGGATTGATTCCTTTGGAAGAATTGTTTGATCAAGATGATGTAGCCCGCAAACTGACGTTGAGGCCGACTGAAAAAGGTGTTGAGGAGGTAAACATTGGGACAGCTGAGAATCCCAAGATGGTAAAGTTATCAAAGTCATTGTCACCAAAGGTAAAGGCAGAGTATGTGAAATTGTTGTCTTCATTTTCTGATGCTTTTGCGTGGGATTACTCAGATCTAAAAACATATGACACTAACATCATTCAGCATAATATCCCCATTAAACCAAATCAGAAGCCTTTCCGTCAAAAGTTGAGGAGAATCAATCCAAAGCTGCTACCATCGATTGAAAAAGAGGTAAATAGGTTGTATAATCAGGAATCATTGTGCCTATCTGATTTTCAGATTGGATATCAAATTTGGTGCCCGTGAGAAAGAAAACAGGTGAGATCCGTTTATGTATCGATTTCAGAAAATTGAATAAGGTATCATTAAAAGACAATTATCCGCTACCAAAAATGGACCATATATTGCAGCGAGTAGTTGGAGCATCAAGGATGTCACTACTCGACGACTATTCAGGTTATAATCAGATTTTAGTGCATGAAGATGATCGTGATAAGACTGCGTTCACCACTCCATGGGGAACGTTTCATTATGCAAAAATGCCGTTTGGTTTGAAGAATGCAGGTGCCACCTTTCAGCGTGCAATGGACATGGCTTTCGCCAACGAGAAAGATGTATTTTTGGTTGTTTACCTTGATGATTTAACTGTGTTTTCAAATTCTGATGAGGAACATTTATATCATTTGAAAATTGTTTTCCAGAAGTGCAGAAAATATGGCATTTCGCTGAATCCGAAAAAGAGTCTTTTTGCTATGGATGAAGGCAAGCTCCTTGGCCACATCATATCGAAAGATGGCATTCGTGTTGACCCTGCATGTGTTGAAGCCATACAGCAGATTGAACAGCCCCGGAACAAGAAAGAAATACAGTCATTTAATGGTAAAATGAATTTTCTGCATCGTTTCATTCCAAATCTTGCTGAGCATCTTAAAGAAATCACGAACATGCTGAAAAAGGACAGTCAGGTAAAGTGGACAGAAGAGGTGGTGAAATAATTTAATTTGGTAAAGTTAGCTCTTTCTTCAGCCCCTATCTTAATCAGCCCGGACTACACACAAGACTTCATTTTGTTTTCTTTTTCTTCTGAGCACACATTGGCAGCTGTTTTAATGCAGAAAAGGGATGGAGTTGAGAAGCCCATTGCTTTTTTCAGTCGGATTATAAGGGACGGAGCATTGAAATACAACATTATTGAAAAACAAGCACTTGCACTTGTAAAGGCCTTGAAATATTTCCGTGTGTATATACTGCATTCCCACATTATAGCATATGTTCCTAATGCAGCAGTTAAAGATGTTTTGGTACAGGCAGATCCAGAGGGAAGACGGGGTAAGTGGATCACTGTGTTGTTAGAATACGATGTGGAGATTAAACCGACGAAGCTGATCAAAGGACAAGGACTCGCCAAGCTCATGGCTGAAACAAATCTGCATGCTCTAGATATAAATTTGATCACTGCCATGTTCGATGAAGATGAGGAGAGTACGTCAGTTCAGGTATCTGATATTTTTGTTTCTTCCCCTTGGTATGCTGACATTTTATACGTGCTTCAGAATTTGTCTCCACCTCCCGAGATGCCTAGAAATAAGAGTAAAACATTGAAGTTGAGAGCTGCAAAATTTTTTATATTGAATTCTGCATTGTATTGGAAAGACCCGAGGGGAGTGTTATTAAATTGTTTGGTAGAGGAGGAAGCCAAAAGAGTTTTGGAGGACTTTCACAGAGGTGACTGCAGGGGTCATTTGTTTTGGAAGACCATAGTGAATAAGATTCTAAGGGCAGGGTATTATTGGCCTTCTTTGTTTTCTGATGTATATAAGGCTGTTAAGAATTGTCACGAATGTCAAATTTTTTAAGGGAAGAAAAAATTACAGCCTTTGTCTCTCAAACCAATTGAAGTTAGTGCACCATTCCAGCAGTGGGGATTGGATTTTATCGGGGAAATCCACCTAGCATCTTTCGGATAGCATATATGGATATTGACAGCTACAGACTACTTCACAAACTGGATCGAGGCGATTCCCACTCGACAGGCCACGGATGCGGTAATTATCTCTTTTCTTGAAAACAATATTCTGTCACGTTTTGGGTGTCCTAGTAAAATAATCACAGATAATGCAACGGCCTTCAAGTCTAATAGGATGGTTGAATTTTTCTATAAGTACAATATCAGCTTGGGACATTCGACCGCCTACCATCCGCAAGGAAATGGTTTGGTAGAATCTTCAAATAAGTCCTTGGTGAATATCATTAAGAAATTGCTGGAAATCAACAAAAAGGGCTGGCACAAGAAATTAATGAATGCACTATGGGCTGATAGAGTAAGTCAGAAAAAGTCTATTGGCATGTCTCCTTTCGAGCTGGTGTATGGGATAGACACAGTTTTTCCAACTTCGCTTGCTGTCCCGATGGTCAAATTGCTTCAAGAAGCTGGTAGTGAGGAAGATCCCATGCAACGGAGGATTAATCAGATGATTCATTTACAGCAGACAGGGGAGGAGGTATTTCAAAATACTTTCAAGTTGCAGGAGCGCATAAAGAAGATTTATGACAGGAAGGCAAAAGCAGATAAGTTTCAGCTGGATGAGGTGGTTTTGAAATGGGATGCTAGGAATGAAGATAAGGGAAAGCACGGTAAATTTGAAAACTTATGGAAGGGTCCTTTTAAGATTGCAGAGTATCGTGGTCAAAACGCCTTTCTTCTCAAGGAAATGAATGGAGCTGATTGTCCTGGAGGGCCGATCAATTGTCGGCTAATAAAGCGATATTACTTCTGAGTATTTTCCGCTGATTTCATCATCATTGTATATATCGTTTTACTTCTGTTTTATTGCAAGTGTGTACTGATCTCTCATCTTCAGTCTGGGGCCCGGAGCGAAGGCTATAATTCTGGAGATGGAGGTTGGTTCGTTTGAAGTTCGTCAAGATAGTTTTATCAGTCTTTTCAGTTTTAGAGTCGAGTTAGTTTTGGTCAAGTTTCAGTCACTTTTCAGTCAAATTTACAGTCAATAAATGTATCAAAAGTTTTGTTTTATCTGTTGAAATAATGACTCCGTCGCCCAATGGGTGAAGGCACTGTCTGACTCCCCCAGAGATCTGTCGTTCTTGGCATCTCCATGGAGCCACCATCCCCATTGGAGCCAATGTTAGAGTCGGTCCTTACAGCCCTCCGTCAGAGATCAGTTCGCTTTTTGCATATTCATTTTTAGGTGTCTCGCTCGTTCCACTTCGTTGCATTTCGCTAGGAGCATGCCACTGACTGACGAGGGGGTCTGGTTATCTTGTGTTTCCTCATGCTTGTACTTGCAGGGCTATTTAAAATTCCTCAAAAATCACTGAAGTTCATCGTCATTTCATTCATGGTCATTAATGATTAGTTTCGTTAAAAAAAGTCTTTAGTCCTAGAGTCTAGGGTTTTCAAGTCCTTTGCATACATTTCATAAAAGCCCGTAGGCCATGAGGTTGGTTCCAAATAGTTCTCGTTTCATATTTTTATTATCAAAAGCATTTGAAGACATTTCTAGTCCAAAACTCTGTTTTGGAACTAGAAATTGTCTAATTTCATGTTTGTAATAATCGTATTTATTTCATCATAAGAAGCTTCAGTGCAAGCCTCTGATATTTTCCAAAGCCAAGTGCCGCATCCCTGCAAAAGACAAACAAGTATTTTCAGTCCAAAACTCAGAAAGGCACTCAGAAAAGCCAAAAGAAAAACATTGTATTAAATGACCAAATGTCAAAATGCCAAACATTATGAAAGTGGGTTATCAAACAAATTTGAAATCAAATCTGATTTGATGAGATATTTTCTTCATATATAAAACATGGCAAACAAAATCATTTGCAAGAAATCCGCAAGGCAGAAGTCGAATTTGTGTTCTTGAAGGCCGAAGCCGTGTTTTCATAGCCGTGGACAGTGTTTGGAGGTGCGCGCTACCCATACAGAGTGCGCGCTACCCACATAAGGTGCGCTACCCACATAAGTTCCACAGCCAATGTTAATTAACACGGGCGCTACCCACTTGCTGGGCGCTACCCGTTGGGCAGGGGCGCTACCCATACAGCGACAGAGCCCAGAAATTTTTTGTCTTGCGCCCAGTTTCGTGTCAAATCGGCTCCATCGACTTGAAAGTAGGTTTCTAAAGGTTGCTCAGTAGATTTTTAGCATGATTGTGGTGTTATTGATGTTGGGAAACAAGCCTTGGTTGAAGAGACATGTATAAACCTTACATTTATTATGCAGATTTATTCCTTAAGGGTTTTGAATATATATGGACAGTCTTGTGAAGGGTTTGGAAACTTTTGTGAATGGTAGATATGCTCATGCCCTGGCACATTGTGTACGTCATCCTCACACCCTTAGTTTATCATCTTATCGCTGTTGTCATCATCATTCTATTACCACTATCATGGCCATTTGTTTCACTAGGGTCATTGTCATGTTGTTCCTATTCTCCATTTGATAAAACACAGTCCCATATTTGTTTGCTCCTTTGACAAATTTTGGCCATCATTATAAAGTTGTACCATACATTTGCATTTGGTACTCATTTGTCAAACTTACTTGTGATCAAAATAGTGATAGTTTTTATGCCATTAAAACAGAGCCATCCTCATTATGATTTTTTTCTCCTGTGATACTTGGGTACATGTGTGACATTTATTGGGTTTTGAACATACATTAAAATTTTGCCTTCACTGCACCTATATCAGCATCCATATTGCAAATATCTTGTTTTCAAAGCCATGTCAGAGACAGACTCAGTTTATGAGCAGGAGTCTGACAGTGATTCCACAGCAGAGGGTAATGTGCCACAGAGGCCTCACAAAGGTGGCAAAGGTGGTAAACATCTCAGGGAGGAGCCTACTTCTTTGGCTCAATTGCAGGCATGTCCACTTGCAATGGATTGTTTTCGGTATCAGTCATGTTTTCGATTCTATGAGATGATTTCACAAACCCAGCTTCATCGTGAACTAGCTCGTCTATTTGTTCTACATTTACATGATGGCTGTGTAAACCTCGCTGGAGTAGATTTCATTCTGTCACCAGTGACTATTGCTCAGGCCACCGGCATACCAAATATAGGAGAGGAATGGAACAAACGTCAGCAGTTGGAGAAATTCCACTATGAGCCATACATCAAACCTGGGTATATGAGGTACTTGGGCAGAGTTTTTCCTTTCAGATTCCTGAAGGATGAGTTTGCACCACTGATGAAACTCATCATTCGGTATTTCAGTTGCGAGGGCAGATTCTCGCGTCTCTTTGCGTACCATGTTCGTTTGTTGATGCACTTCACGAGGGTACGTATGATGAACATTCCATACTTCATGTATCGCAACATAGAGAGGATGATGATTTTTGTACAGAAGAAAACCCCAGCACAGCAGCATAGAAGTATATATCATTACGCTTTGATCAAGATCATAGTGGTACATCAGTTGACACAGCAGGGCATCACTTGGGAGGATTTCATCTCCCGTGACTTTTTCACAGCGCCACAGCCGCCTCCTGAGGTAGTTCATGATGTGGGAAAGCCTTCACACCAGCCTGAAATTCCCGAGATTGAGCGTATCAGTGCTCCATTGTATGTGACATACCAGCGAGGCCACAGGGCCTTATTTGCAGCTACGCGGCAAGTATTATCTCCACCCGGGGTGGAAGGGGTCTCGCCGACTCCATCAGCAGAGTGAGTATTATCTCCACATGATGCGGAAGGGGTCTCACCTTCTTCTTCAGCATAGGTATAGATCCAGGATAGGGGCAAGAAGCCCATGCATGATGAGGGCCCATCAGGAGGCCAGGACACGGATTTCACGATCATTGACGTTGATGCGAGCTCTCCTAGCTCGAAACTGAAGGAGATCATCTAGGAGCAGACGAATGAGAATGACATGCTGAAAGGGAAATTGCAGATGGCTCAGTGGGTGATAAAATACCTAGAGCAGCGCAACAAACAGCTAGAGGATGAGCACGAACTTTATGAGCTGCGGCGAATCCGTGAGGATCGACAATTGGCCCGGAAGAGACCCGGCGACATGACACCAATCGATCGAGATTCTGTACTCACGCATGTTAACATTCATCTGGAGAAGTTGTTGGAAAAGGCCAATAGAGAGAAAGACATGCTTCGCCACATGAAAGGTCATTATTGGGCCCGCATGCACGTCTGCAAAGCAAGAATGAAGATTCTGAAGAGGAGGTTGAGCGAAGCACTAAAACGGCGGAAAAGGCCTAATCCACTTCGGATTTTGGCCGAGGCTTCATTGGCTGGGCATGATACATGATGGAGGGTCTTCGCTCCAAATTTGAGAAAATTCGGAGAAAATTTTGTCATTTTGAAATATTTTGGTCCAAAAACAGATTTTTCCGCTATACGGGTAGCGCGTCGATGTGCTCACTTTTGTTTGGGACACTTGCTGAAGGAAATATTTGTATTTTTGGGTTTTTCATGGTAATATATGCATGCTCAGGCATTTCCAAAGCATTTCATCAGGTTCTGGATGGTCAAAAGGCCCAAAAACACCATGAAAACCACCTTGCTGCCACCTTTTGCACCAGCAGGAAGTACTTCTGGGAGAATGAAGTTTTGGAGGGGCAAATGAGCTCCCAATTGTGAAATTCCACTTGGGTTGGATAGCCAACATCCAGGGCTTTCCACCGAGCTATCATGAGCTCAGTTTGGATGCTAGGAAGTGCCTCAAAATTAGGCTGAAAGGCGCGCTACCCATATAGATTTTTGGCTGAATTTTCAACTTCCAGCTCAGAATTTCGGCCAGTTGGGACCAGTTTTGCTTGTGGATGAAATTTTTGGGTTTTCATGATGTAACTTGATGGTTGGCATGTAACTTTGGCTTACTTTTACCTATTCTAGAAGATTCACTCTCAAAAAAGTGAAAATCATGTAAATGAATCAGTTTCCACTCTTTTAGAGGCAAGTTGTTAGCTGCCTAGATTTTAGCTCCTTGATTAGAATTTGGTTGAAACTGATCCTTGAAGAAGGAATTCGACCCCTAGAGGCATGGGAAGGGGTTAGAGTGATCTATATATTGTAATTTTTGAGACATTCTACAGGTTGGACTCTTGGGAAACTTTTGGCACACTATTGTACATATTTTTCATATTTTGGCTAAGGAAAGATCAGAGTTTTTGCAGCTCCTGTTGGGATTCTTGTGGCTTTCAGTTCTTGATGGTGTTTTCTCTCATTTTATTGTAATTTATTTCATGTATAATTTATGCCATCTCTTCTTATGCTTCTGAAACTAAATGAATGAGTAGATGAGGTTGAATCCATTGTTTACAGTGCTCTGCCTTTGAATTCGTTTAGTTTTACATGTTTTCGCCTGTTTGGAGAGGATCCAAGTTCTTCTTTGCCCTCTTCAGCTCCTTGTCATTCTAATCTATCCATATACCCAATCAAAAGCATCAAGACTATTGCCTACCTCGCCCCAACTCAAATTCTGCAAAGATCTGGCCTTATCCCCGAACCCAAAAATTGTTTTTCCCATTTCTCCAACAAAAACCCAAAAATCAAAATCAAACTTACCTATCTATTTACTAGCCTAAAATCACTATTCATTTTTCATTAGAAGTCATCTCAGCCCCTCTGAAAACCTTTTGCCGAGATAGACCCGGAGAGAGCCCTCTCCTGTCCTCGTAGGGCTAGCTACGACGCTGAGCGTGGTTTGATGTAGCCTTGAGTTTTACCTTATTTCAGCCTAAGGTAGATTTGAGTGATAACATAGTGGCGAACATACTGGGGAAGATGGTTTGCTGTTGATGTGACAGTCAACTTGTAGATTGTCTTGCCCCAGTGCAGGAAATCAAGTTGTAGATCTGATGCTGATGGTGGACAACAGTCAGACACATATGAAGGCTGAAAAATTCACCCAGCGACTCCAGCTCGATCCAGAGATTCCAGTGCTCGCTGATCCACTCATGTAATGGTAGGGTATGTGGAAAACCCTACACTGTGTGAAGCTGTAAAAGAAGTAAGAAATCAGTTAGCATATTTTGAAATTAATGAAGATTTTTTCAGTGTCTTGCTTCAATGTTTGAAATCTCCGAAGTTTCCTCTTGAAGCTAAAACTGGTGTCTGTGAGTTAGTTGTTGAAAGAGTTGAGAAGGAAATTCAGTGTTTAAATGATCAGATCCAGTCTTATGAATTCCGAGATCCCAAAAAGTTCTTGGAAACTCTCCCTCCTTCAAAACAAGAAACAATAGAGTTTCCTACAGATGTTTGCATTGACAATGTGCAGCTGGAGGTATGTATTGCAGAGTTGGGGTAGCAGACAGAGTCTGGATTTTGCGATCCTATTGCAATGTACATGGAAATGTTCTTCAGTTTCACTGATAGATCAAGCTATCTTTTACGTGACCAGACTCATTATGTGCATGTAGGGCTGCCAACAATTGCATCTGTGATCTGGTTGAAGCACTCTCAAGCAGCATTTTTCTCAGGTTTACTTGAATGGTTGATCTGGCATTACAGTATTACCTGATCTATTGTTTTTGCAGCAGAGTAGGGTAGATAAATAAGCATCCAAAAGGCAGCGTCTTGTTCCAGTTTCATTGCAGCTTTGGTTTGAAGTTTGTTAAGTCAGTTTTTCAGTTATTCCAGTCTTGAGATCGAATCAGTTTGGGTTCAGTTTCAGTTTAAAAATTGAGTCAAGAGTCGTGTCGATTTGTCAAATAATGATCCCATATCCCAATGGATGGAGGCACTATCTTCTCTCCCAAAGATCTGTTGTTCTTGGCACCTCCAAGAGGCGGCAGCTGCCATCCCCATCAGAGCCAATGTTAGACTCCGTCTTGTCAGTCCTCTGTCAGAGTCAGACAACATTGATTCTTCTAATCACATTGGCGGGTTGCGGGATTAATTCGACAACTTGAGGCAACAAAGCAATCAGAGAGAAAGGGTAGCCATAAAAGTATTGTTTTTGCAAATATGAGTCATGATTTGCGGACATCCCTTGCAGCTATCATTGGCCTTATTGATCTCTGTTGTTATGATGCTACTAAAGGATCAGAATTGGAGGCAAACCTCTTCCAAATGAATACTTGTGCAAGTGATCTACTTAGGATATTGAATTCAATTCTGGATATAAGTAAAATTGAGGCTGGAAAGCTGCAGTTGGAGGAGACTGAATTTAATATTGTTCAGGTGCTTGAGGAAGTTGTAGATATGTTTTCTGTTGTGGCACTAAAAAAAAGACATAGAAGTTGTGTTGGATTTGTGTGATGAATCTGTTCAGAAGGTCTCATGGGTTAAAGGTGATGTAGGCCGATTAAAGCAGATATTGTCTAATTTACTAAAGCAATGGAGTGAAGTTTACAACTGAAGGACATGTGGTATTATGTGCTTGGGTTAAGGAAGTAGACCATAGGAATCCGTTTGTTCAGAAGAGCCAGAGTGGTCACGTCCTCATGTGTTTGTGGAATTATATGTTCAAATGGTTCCATGCGACCTAATAATACATAAACCGATTCATGGCTCTCGCCTTCATGCTGTTTGGGAACTTTTACAGGACCTTACTATGAAAAGAATGCCACAACCTTCAGAAGTTAAAGCATCGTTTGTTTTGCAGCAGAAGAAAACAAGTGATGAACCTTGCAGAATTGAATCCGTTTATAAAAATGGAATGGGTTTGGACAATAGGCAAAGCCAGTTGCAGTTAGTATCCACAAAATATGACAAGAAATTGAGACCTCTAAGTTCACTAGTTGGCATGCATATTCTGGTTGCTGGAGACAATGTTGTTTTACAACGACTTGCACAATCTATGCTTAGACGGTTAGGTGCCATTGTTGAATGTGTTTATAATGAGGCAAGTGGAAGATTTTATATCTGTTTTCTGCAAGCTAGCTAGAGGATCACGTGTTCCGCTGGAATATGTGACACACGAAGGTGGTCATCCAAGTACCTCTGTTCTTGTCACTATTGACAGACATGAATGGTATTCAGAGCCTCAACTCTACACTCGAGATAATGTGAGTGGATTCTGGAAAAAGAGACTTGCGTCCTCAATTCATGATGAAAAAATACACAGGTATCATTAGACACACAATTTGTTAGTGTGGAGGGCGAAAATTGCGTTTTGAGAACCAGGACTGTGTCAAAGAACCTGGGCAGCGCATACAAAGGAGTGCGCGCAGCGCATTGAATCGACATGCAGATTACCTCAAAGAAAGTTCAAAACTCATGCCCCCTCTGGTCTAAGTAAATAAATCTTCTTGTAAATTGCTATTGATCGATGTTTAGTGCAGGGAATGTTGGGAAATCTTGTTAAGTGTATTGATGAAAGCAAATGGATCTGGATCACTGGTGTTTAAAAAAATACTATTGAATTTAGTCAAATCACAGCTTAAGCTATGGATTATTTCGAAACTGTCACGTACAGGTGAAGGCTCGACAATGGCATGACGATAACGTTACATTGAGAGGGGATCGATTTCTGTGTTGGAGAGCACAATGTTTCTTCGATTCTGACATCTGGTGGGTTTGGCGTTAACAATTTTCATAACCTGCATTCGGCTGCAAAATCCCACTTCCGATTTCTTGGACGAGCTTTCTGCTATTGATGTGGCACACCGAGCTGCAGGTCCAGGTGGAAAAGTCGACAATTCCTTTGCAGGACTTACCGATGCAATTATGAATGAGTTCATAAGAATGGCCCAACGATACCAGTTGTAACTGTTTTTGGGCTCTGTCGTTTTTCTGCTGAGAGTAGAAAAAGTTACCAATTGAGTGAGGTCAATAAAGATTTTCCTTTGTTCTGAGAATGTATATTCAAAGGCCGATGGTTTTGGTCGGAGCAAGCCTTGGTGCTACTGCTGCGATAGACTTTGCTGTTTTATATCCTGAATCTGTTTCAAGTTTGGTGCTGATCGATGCAAGTGCATATGTATAGGGTACTGGAAACATGGAAAAATTTCCAAAATTTCTAGCATATGCTGGGGTTTCTTTACTGAAGAGTATTCCATTGCGATCATATGCTAATCTTTTGGCTTTCCATAGCATATCCACTGCCAAAATAATTGATTCGATGAATGTGGGTCGTTTACATTGCCTTCTGCCACATTGGGAAGAGGCAACAATTGATTTCATGCGTAGTAGAGGATACAAAGTGGCTACTCATGGAAAAGAGTAATACTGTCAAGTTTATAGGTGCAAAATAAAACTCTTGTGATTTGGGGTGAGAATGACAAGATCGTTAGCAAGGAATACGCACAGAGATTGCAGAATGATATACAAGAATCAGAATTCCAGTACATTAGCGAATGTGGACATATTCCTCATGTTGAGAAGCCAAACATAGTTGCAAATATATTATAGAGTTTCTGAAAGGGCAAGCATGCAAATGCTTAGAGCCTGAAGTGTAGCATATTACTAATGTTCTTCTCAAATTGAGTCCTTCAGTGTTCAGCTTTTTAGTTTACGGTCTCTTTCCTTTGTAAAAGCCTAATCTGAACACAAGGGTTAGTGTTGCAGGGTTTATTAGCTTTCTTGTTCAAAATGTAGGATCAAAGATAAAGCCATTCATAAATTCCCTTGTCAAAGTTTTGTTTCCAGCTGTTGTAGAAGAAACACCGCTATCATTTATTACAGCTGAAAACAAATTTGAAGCTCTGGCAGCACATGATGCTTTTGTTAAAACCAGCGGAGCATTGAAAAACTGTTGCAGTTTCTCAAATAAAGATAGCAAATGGCTTTAAGGAGCAGTACTTTTGTTTTCACGAGATTAAAACAGATTTAATTGGCATGTTGTTGGTTTGAAGGTGAATATTGGCGCGTGGTTATCTTTTACAGGTTTTATATCGGACAGATGCTGGAGAAATCGATGGGGTAGCTACAGCTGGCTAATGAAGATGGTCCAAAAACAAAGGCGTTTATCTGCGCCAATTTTTGTTACATATAATATGGTGTAATTTGTCCATTTGAAACCCATTTTTATTTAACAACGAGTTTTTATTTGAATGGAAAAGGTAAAAGGATAAAAACTAAAAAGTCTGAACACCTAAATTTAAACAAAGGATATCCACCGTGGCAGAAAAATAGGATTCAATTACCTATTTTTGGCTTCAGTTATGATTCAAAGGAATTCACCTACAGATTTCACTTTTTCATTGGTCATCGACAGGTTCAAGGGAAGTGTTGTCTTGTCTTCAGAACAGATGGACAGCTCCTTTGCTATCTTCATGATTTTAGTTGAAACATCGCCCTCATTTATGGTTAATTCGTTTTCTCATAGTGTATTTTATTTATTGTATGGAGAATCTTTTGTGAGGGGAGAGTTCTGGCAGAGGTGTGAGGAGAGATAACAGAACTTCATTGTACAGCCTTGACAGAGAAATAATTTAAAGTTGCAGCTCTGTTTCATAAGATCCCTGTGGTATGAATTTGGCATATGTTTTTCTCTGTTTCATATGTTCCTTGTTATGTTTAATGTTTCATTCATAATCATTGTTCATTGAATACTTTTAAGTGTGAAGGGCAGAATTCATCTTGCTGCTCTGCCTTGGGAAAGTATTCAAGTTCTATGTTTTCCTCCGTCTGAAAAGGATTCATGAATTCATGCCCTTTTCAGCTTCTTAAACATTCTTTGCACTCCATATAATTTAAAATTAAATGCTTAAGCTCTTGCCTATCTTGCCTTATGGAATAATCTGCGTCTTTCATTTAATTTCCCTGCTCTTGCTGTCTTTGTCCCACACAGCCCAGAAAACCCATCATTTATCAAAAACCCCTTTCCTATCTCTTTACTAGCCTAAAATCAGTTCCTATTTTAGGTCATCTCAGCCCCTTGAAAACCTTTTGCCGAGATAGACCAGGAGAGAGCCTTCTCCTGTCCTCGTAGGGATAGCTACGAGGCTAAGCTTGGTTTGATGTTGCCTCGAGTTTTTCCTTCCTCAGCCTGAGGCAGAATCGAGCGCTAACAAGACCCACATTGAATGTGGGAGAGATCTCAAGTCTCAGTGTTCAGACCATGAAGAGACCTGTACTCCTGTGAAATACCTAGTGGAGCAGGAGCCTCATGTAGTATCCCCCACTCCTAAAGAAAATTCAAGCAGTCATGAGCCTCTTGTTGCACTACCCACACCCACAAAGGTCATAGAAATATACAAGCCTCTGGTTTTACCTCTTCTCTTCCAACCCCTTCCTGCAGAAATTATAAACCAGCTGCCTCTTTTCGATGGAGAAAATAAAAGGACCACTGCTGAAGAACATGTTCAAGACCTTGAGGATTTACTTGAACTATATGAAATAGAAGAAGATGGTGTGTGCATCAGAATTTTTGCCTTGTCATTACAAGGAAATGTTAAGAGTTGGTTCAAAGGCCTGCCAGAGGCAAGCATTTGCAGCTTTCATCAATTTTCTCAAGTTTTCCTTGATAAGTGGGTAGCCCCAAAGAGTGCTCTCCTCATCCTAAAAGAGTATCAAAGTTTGAAAAGGCAGCTAGGTGAGTCAATACAATAATTTTTAGCTAGGTTCAATAAGGTATATCATGCAATACCTTCTGACATAAAACCACCTCTAGGATGGGCCCTAGTGGATTATCCGAGTTCTTTTGACCCCGAGGTGGAATTCCATATAAGATAAAGGGAACCTTCGAGCCTGGAGGAAATGCAGAATATAGCAGTCACTGTCGAATACAACATAAAGTGTAGGGAGGAAAGATTAAAAGCAGCAAAGAAAGACCGGGTAGGGAAAATAGCGCAGATCTCGTTAGAGAACAAGTTGGAAAGATTGATAGAGATTGCCAATACCTTGCTGAGCACATTAGAGGAAGAATATGAGGCTGAAACCAGAAATGATTATTGGGAGAGACCCACTCCTTGTCCTCAAGAAAGACAAATTAGATCACTACAAGACAAAAGAAGCATGCCAAACATATATAATGAACAAGAGTTTGAATTAGAAAATGAACTTGCAGACTATTTTGAAGAAATACTTGCTCAGAGTCCCGAAGATTGGATGGGTGACAATGCTTATAATTTTGATTTCTCTGATTTTGATCTGTTTGATGATAATTTTTCCAAGGGGAAACTGAGGTTGCAGGGCCATCATCAGTGGATTCATGGGAGGAAGATTACGACCATCAACTTCAAGAAAATGATGAGCCAACGTAGGCCATCTATGATACTGATGGAGAAAGTGTTGAAAACATGATAGAAGACGAAGATTCATTGAATCTTCTCTCTGCTTTATATCTGAACATTAGTTATACTTGCCAAGAGGACAAAAGCCAGCAGCTCTTCAGCGCAGGGGACAAGGAGGAAAAGGGTGAAGAAAATCTTGAGCGGAATGAATATCCGGAGCCTTATCCCGAAAAGATTAAGGTAATCAAATAAGCCCTCGCTCAAGAATATGTTAATTTTTTCACAAAGTTCAATCCGTTTCAGCAGAAACAGCCCGCACTACTAGAGGACAACACTGTTGAATATAATGAGCCCTCTAACTCAGGCTGCATTGAAGATGAGCGAGACCTCCTTTCCCACAGTCATCTTTTTCTGGATCCAGAGGAAGAAGAGGTATTCCTGGATGATGCCCATATGCCAAATACTACCAACCAAGAAGAGGAGGAGTGTGATTACAAAAGCCTCACTGCAGATGTAGTGATCGAAGCTGCCCGGGACACAAACAGCCTACCAGCCATGGCAGGCCTTAAAGAATAAAGTTTATATCATGTGTTGTTTGATCTTGTGGCGGAATACATGGAGGCCCTGATTGGCTCAGCTCCTCAAGCATCAATCCTTTGCGAGAGCCAAATACATCAGAATTGGTCACTACTGCTGGTGGCCTCATTTTTTAAGATCCACATACAGAGCATCCTACGGTTGTCTCTGATGAGCAGTCAGTTCTTCTTCCCATTTTTTCTATTACTTGACTAGCTGCATTGGCATTATTGTATCACCTAGAGCATCAGATATTTCCAGTTAGAGTAGGGTAGGTAGGAAAGCTCAATAAAGCTTATCCTGTGAGCATGTAGTTAGTTGTTTTAATTTCTGCAAAGTCTAGCAAGCCAGACAGTCTAATCCTGGCTTGACTACTTTTCAATTTCTGTCTTAGAATGTAGAGAAGAAGTCCGCTAGACAGTTTAATCCTAGCAGATAATAGTTTAGGTAGAGAAACTATGAGGCCAACAGTCTAATATGGTCTCATAGAGTAATAAGGATAGAAATAGAATAGGTTTGTTTTCCTGCTTGTAAAAATTGATGATGTAAAGGGTCTGCAAGTCCAAATGCCCCCCGAATAAAAATGTTAGGACTATAGTGTGGGTAGGTAGTTGTTTGGGAGAAATTTTACTGCTGATATAATGTATTCATGATTTGTGGCAGCTGATCTAAGTAAATAAAGGGATGTGCCAAGCAGGAGGAATCTGGCCTACACCAAAGATCATTCTTTGAATTCTTGACTCCTTCAAGAAGAAGCCATCCCCATGTGGAGCCACTGTTAGCCCCCCCATAAATTTTTGACAAGCAAACAGGGGGCTAAAATGTTGTTGAGCCTTCAAGGAATGCATTTCCCCTGAAAACACATCATCCTTGAAACCTCCTTGTGCCTTTTTCCTTTGTTAAAATCCCCTCTACTGATTTCCATTATAAAGCCTCTCTGTTTGTGAAGAAATGCCCAAAGGCCTCCTTTTCCCTCTTATTTCATCCCCTCTAAGCCTTTGTTTTCATCCTCTTTCCTTCCCCTTATATTTCCCTTTTTACCCTCCAATACTCCCAAAATCCCCTCCAAATTTTACCCATACCCCTTGTTTGGTTTAATTCACCCTTTATCCCCCTATTGTTACCCATCCTTAGTCCCAAAACTCACTTAAAATGGGCTAAAAGCCCACTTTTCGACTTTATAATAGTGCTTAGCCCCTTTCCCACCAGCCCCTTTCAACCACTGCCCCATATACCCGTAGCCCAAGACCAAGCGCTTAAAGCCTTGGGAGCTAATCACAATCGGAGTGTCAGGCGGGCGCTTTCCTTTGTAACATCAAAAAAAATCCGATGCGATTGGTTTGTTCTATAAGTCCTCCGCCGCGTTTTACACTGTTGATCCGCCATTTAGATCGGACGACTGGCACTTTATCGCACCCTCGCTTGGATCGCAATCAAAACTTTTATGTGAAGTCCCTCGATCGGTTCATCGCAAAGATTTGCGATGCGATTGATCGCATCGCATGTCCACCTCCGATCGCTCCGACCTCCGATCCACCCAATCGCACCATCGCTCTGATCATGTTGATCGCAACTCCTTTCCCTATCACTCCAATCGCACTTCCCCTCCAATCGCACTTTCCCTCCGATTGATCGCATCGCACATTCTCCCGATTGCGATTGCGATTTCCCCCCGCTCCCGATCTCCGATTTCGATTGACCCGCCGGGCCCACCGTACCATACTTCCGCCTTTTCATATAATATAAGGCCCTTCTCTTTGTAAATTGGAAATTTGTATTATTTTCATTTTTACAAAGGGTTTTCCCCAATCACATCGAAATTCTTGTGCTTACCACTCCGCCCTACCTCTGACTCTGATTTCCGATTGCGATTCGTACCCCCGGTCCCACCATTTAATTCCTCCGCCATTCATAACAAAAACCCCATTTTTCCTTTGTAAAGTTTAAAATTCATTCATTTTTCTATTACAAAGGATTTCCTCCCAATCACAATCGCAAACTTCTGCCGTGCCACTCCTCCGCTCCTTCCGACAACGATCCTCCGATCTCATCCCCACCGTCGATCTCACATAAGATCTAACAATCCTGATCTAATCACCCTCCGCCCATGCCAGGGCTCACGTCATAAGCCTCGCTTCATTGTTTTTCCATGATCTCCTTTGTAATTCACCCAAGTTTTTATCCTTGGGTCTTACGCTAGTTATCATTTCTTCCACCGCTCTTTCACTGTTCCACAGTTACGCCACCGTTCCTCCGAGCCTCTGGAGCATTCCTCCGCCACCACTGCCTAGGTATGTAACAGGTTTATTTTATTATGCAGAAAGCACAGAGATGGCCATTTTAGCATTTTCTAGTGGACCAGCAGAAGAGATTCAAATGGGGTTAATTCCTGTTATTGATGTAATTAATGTTTAACCCCGCATTCAGAGGAAAGGACTCAGTCGAAGACCAGAGCACATGAAACAAAGTTGTATCTGTGTTTAATGTCATGCAGAGAACCATTTTTCCAAAAGGACACCTCCTTCAGAAGTCTCCATGCCTCCTCGAGCCCTTAAATATATTTTACTGACAGAAGCTTCTTTAAGACTGTCAGACAACAGTTATGGAGGTATGGAGAGGCCCGCAGACTTTCATCCAGTTAACCAAATTCAGAAAGCTACCACAGAGTGCCAACAGTCGGATTTCTTCAGAAGAACATACTTGAAGTTAATAGCAAGACTTTTGGACCATGCTTCAAAGTACACACAGTTAATGAAGAGCCATTCTGTGGAATGAGCATTCGACCTACCTCCCCTCTGTCGTAATGAGATCCATTCAATGTTTATCATCTACTCCTAGTGTTGTCTTCCCCTATAAGAATTCCTGACAATATTTGTGAAAAGGTTGTTGTTTGGTTGTTGCCGATTTGTTGTTAGAGGGATTTATTTGGACTGTTAGAACAGTCTTGGGAGGGAGTAGTAGATTAGTTGTTATGTAGTAGGCTGGGAGGAGAAGTTTGGATTGTATTCAGCCATTGAGCTCAGTGTATGTGACTGGTTTTGCATCATTAATAAAGTAAACTTTACAGGATCCTGGTCTATTACTATGGGTGATGTTTTTCTAACATTGTTAATTACATTTTCATTCCGTTTCATTTTGTACTAGCTTGCATTAGAAGTATAACATAGGATTTACCCTTGTTAGGTACCCTATGTCTCTGCTCTCCTTGCCTTTAATGTTTTCTTCTGATTGTGAATCTAAGAGTAAAATCAGTAAATTTAACCAGTGTAGTGGTTCCATATGCTGCTAGCTGATGTATGAATTTGGAGTTTGCTGCTTGGATGTTTCCTGCTGGTGTAAAAGCATTTAAGGTTCAAAGTCCTTCTCTAATCTATATATTCTAGCTTTGTTAACTTATCTCTGTTTTTCCCTTGGAGCATGCTAAAGTTGACTTGGAGTTAAATGACCTTTGGTCCGATCTATAAGCTGCCCCTTTATCCCTCCATTGAAATCTGCCTCTGAGTATGTCCAAGTAGGTCTGGAGTTAAATGACCTCTGACCTGATCTATAGACAAAAATTGGTTGTTTTCCTTCTTTCACCTTCTTTCCTTAATGTTCCATTCCATCATCTATCTAAGAAGATCCTTTAGTGTAGATGAATTTCCCTCTAAAGGCCTTGGCTAGTGGTTTGCAAGTAATTCCATTTCATGACTCCATACCCCAATGGATGGCACATTCCTCACCTACGCTCTTCTACTGAAATATCCTGTTGCTTTGTTCCTTTTCCTTCCATTACTTTCTCTATCTATGATCTCATGACCAACCCAGCAACCAACCAACCAAATAATTTAAAAACCCCCTTTGTGCTCCATACCTAGCCTAATATCTCAATTTGAGCCTCAAAGATATACCATTCTTTGTTTATTTGGAGAGATCCCTCTCCAGGTCCAGGAGAGCTAGATCCTAGGGCCCCGAAGTGGTTCTGATGTTGTATCATCTTTTGGTCTTGCCAATCTGGCCAAAACATGGGAACCCCAACACGCAGTGCATTGGGAAAGTTTGGGATTCTAAAGTTTGTGGAGAACCCTCTCATGAGATATGAAGAGCCCTTGCTGGCCCGAATTGTCAGTTATTGGGATCCAGACCATGAGGTATTTATAGTGTAGGGGCATTAGATAGAGTTGACAGTCCATGATATATCTTTTTTGACTAGTCTCCCACCACTTGGGATGGTCGGGAATACTTAGCCAGTGTTATCGTGAGGGAGGAACATCATGGAGTTTGTAGAGCATGTAATATTCCAAATCTGGAACAGCTACAACAAATGGCGTATTTTGAGATATTCTATAGTTGGAGCTTCAGAAAATCATGAGCATGGCAATGTAGAACATCTCATTAGATGTAAAACAACATCTCACCAGTAGATGAAGGAACCTCAGCAAGTATATGGCCCATATTCTCCTTCCCAAGTGGGGAAATGCAGCAATATAGGGATTTTCTACAGCAGTAAGAATACCCTAAGGTATTCCAAAGTTGGAGAGAAGAAAGAAATCAACTTTAACTGATGATATATGACAGATCCTTCATTCTAAGCAACAACAACAACTTTAATTTACTTCTTGACTCAAAAGGGTGGGGAAAAGCAGTGATTTATGCCCTAAAATGATTTATTTTAAGGATGTGCATGAAAATAAGGAGGTATGATGGTTGGATGTTCTATATTAGGTCATGTGAAACTCCTATACCAAATTTCAGCCCAAAAAAATAACGCTAGCTAGGTTAAACAATTATCCCACTCCCGAAATGGCTTAAAAATGTTGATTTCCCATGACCTAGAGTATGCAGAATGTGAATGAAGCATATGCAGCGTAAATTCTGAAGGAATTAGATGAAAATAAGTATAAAAATCATTAAATCAGACCTATGATATGATTTACGGAATATATCAGAGAAAGACAGAAGTTTTACATGGATCAAGGCTTCAGAATGAGACACTACAACACAAGAAAATTCAGAAAGAGAATGACAGCGTAATTTTCATTGCTAAAGCATGCAGTAGATTAAAAATCATATCTATAGTAGATCTGTACATAAAATTTTAGATCCATATCAGATCTGTAAACAAGAAATTCTCCTTTGTACACTCCCTTTAGGGATCTCAGGAAAACATGAAGGTACAAGAGTAGATCTGAGATCTAAGTCACAGATCTACAGAAGTATTCAAAGAATTCTGAATAATAACATATATAGCAGATCTGATATGAACTAACATATTGGATTGGTTGGCCAATCCATGGATCACCACAGTGAAAGGAAGAAACCCTTCACTAGAGATCTCTCCTCTGAAAATAATGCCAAGTCACCCTGCAACTTTGCTCTTGAAAATAACGCATTCATGGAAGAGGGACTGAGCTGTTGGCCCTGAGAATGCTTTGGCCTGCTGCCAATTTATGGATCTAAAGCTCAACCCACTAATGCACTCTTTCAGGAGGTTAAAAGACACACTCACTTAGAATAGGCACCAGTACAAGCTAGATCTGAGCAGATCTAGTGTCCCACTTGCTGTAGCTCACATGGACAACCCAATCCTAAGTAGGATTGCACTGTAGATGCAATATGAGGCTTGGAAAATTTTTGGATAGTGGACTAGACAAACAAGACTCCTCCAAGAGCTTCTCAAGAAAGGAGGTGGGGATCCTAAATAGGAAAACCCCAAGAGGTGTGTCTCAATAGACAAAACCTTTAGAAAATAATAACATCAACAACCTTCTCTTGTTTTCCTCCTCCTTATTTTATAGGATGAAAGCCTTGTCAAACCATAAACCACCTCAATGAGTTAACCCCTTTCACATGTGGAGCCTCCATCTAGAACTGCACTATATATTAATGAGGTTCATTGCACCTGGACTGTGTTTTTTATTTGGCCAAGGTTGACCCAATCTTGTGATTTAAATCCATTCACACCTGCAAAAGTTTATTTACATAGCCCAGATATGTCTCTGTTCACATAGGCATTGATTTGTTTATGGTTTTCAGGAGTTTTACATGTCCTACTTTACAATTTATTCCTTAATCATGAAATGCAGAATAAAATAAGGCAAAATAGAATATTCCCATTAGCTTGGCTAATTGGGAATATTACAGTCCTCCCTTCCAGGATTTTTCTTGTCCTCAAGCAACTGATAAGGTGAGTGCTGCAAAAATTCTCCTCCATTGATGACATCATCAAGGATCAAGCTCCCATCATAAGCTAGATGCTCACCAATCCAGACCCCCATGAATTGTTTTCCCAAAGTTAATATGAGATGCGCAAAATCCATCCCACAAGGAAACAAGATCTCATGTGAAACATTCATGGTTTTCCTAATGTCCCCTTTGAAACATATAACACATGACACATGGAGAACTTTCAGCTCATCAGGCACATGCATACCTCTCATCCTCCCTCCATAGATTCCCACAAAAGGCACAATCATGTCATCAATGTATGGGAGAAAAATAATGTACAAACAAACAAAAAGGTGCACATATGGAGGTGGGTCATAGTCCCACATGTGGAACCAGCATAATGCATCTCCTGCCTGCATTAAACCAATATGTGGTAAGTGGTATTCCCACCACTTACTTGTAGTGCATGCCATCTCACTATAGTTGAATGTGTGAGTGATATGTTTGGTGCCTTAGGAAAGAACCCATCATGAAACAAGATCTCCCTTTGTCCACCAAGGGAGTGGCCAAGTACAGCATGTGTTGTGGCCCAAAATTTTCCATGTGATTGACAAGATAAAACTCTCCTCCTTAGAGTCATGGCCTGCATAAACAAGGTGGAAGAATGCATATAATCATAAAAATAAACTTGTTTCACCTGAGCATATTCTTCACCAATAGTCCTCCCCATCAAATTGGAGTGGTGCATAGATCTATCTCCTCCCTCAAGAGGGGAAAGAGAAGGCTGAATTAAATCTCCAACAGAGCTATGTTGTTGCCCCATATCCACAAGGTTCATGCATCCTTGACAATGCTGATAGAGTTCTCCTTCAAATCCCTCCCAATAGTAGCTCCTCAAGATGGTATTGTTGAGCTTCATAAGATACTCTTGGCTGAAACAAAATTCCTCATAGGCCCATTGTAGTAACTTCTCCTTGATCTTAGAGGCTCTAGATAAGAAGATCCTACCATGATTATAGATGACTCCATCAAGGACTGAATAGCTTCCTTCATGTAACCAGTCATCAAGAATCATGCAAGTATGAAGATCCTTGGAATATTCCACCAACAGTTAGGATTTCCAATAGTGATGTAAGGTTCCCAACAATGACAACACTGGTAGGAGGTCATCTAAAGTATCTGCCATGTTTTTTCTTCCCCCTTGACATCTCCTATGCCAAAGGTACAAAGTGGAAGGTTTCCAAACCCTCCTTGCTGCCCTCCTTGCTCATGCACATGCTTCAAAGGAAAAGGAAGTTCTTGGAAGTTAGTCTCCCATGGGAGGCTATCATTTGTCCAAGGCCTTTCTATCTTGGCCAAAGCATGCACGTGGGACCACCATCTCTCTTCCAGTAAGGAAAAGTGTTCTTCAAACAAGTTTTCCCCCTACTCCAAGGCTTGCCTCCCATGCTTCATGATGGTGTAATTTTCTCTCCTTGCAACATATCTTCTCAATACAATTTGAGAGGTGAGGATAGATAGTGAAATCAAAGGAAAATTTCTCTCCCTTTCTTTCTACCTCCCCCATACTCTCAGCACTGTAGTATGGTGTCCTAATGCTCTCTTCCCTCTGGGATCTATGGAAGGAGCATCAATGCATGAAACATCTCCCATCAAATCTAATTCAGGTGGTCTCCCAGGGGGTACACCACAAGATAAATGTGTCTCATGGCTCATTCCCATGTGAAATACCAATGGGAACATAATATTACTACTTCCACTATGCAAATCCATCTCTAATTGCTGTGTGGAAGTACCATGATAAGGAGAGGTTGGAGCAACTCCCCCATCTTCTTCTTCATTTCCCACCTTCTGCAAGATTTCACAGTGTAAGGTACTTATTTTTTTTGTCTCCTTGTCTATCATCATAGACACATGCTGCTCATATTTTCCATGAATAAGATCCTGGGGACCTCCTTGCAGAGATACAAGGGCCCTCATAGTGGAAGCAATAGCTTCAACTCCATCTCTCAACAAAGTTAGATTCCCTCCTGCTATCACAGCGTTGGAGGAACCTTTCAGTTTTACTTCTTCCTCCTCCTCAACAATGGAGTATGCCCCATCAATAAGAGATCCTTTTTCTTGATCTCTCATTGAGGAAATGACATTCATGTATTTTTCTTGAGAAGAATGATCTTGCTGAAGTAAGGCCTTTACCCTTGGAAAATCATGTAGCAAATCTTTACCCCTCCCAGCAATGTTTTGAAATAGAGTTATCTTCATGGATCTTCTACCTTCTTTGAGCTGACAAAACTCAAGGAAGCCTACATGCTCCTTGAATATCTTTAGACTGAGATTCATATTCTCGGAGGTAGTCACCAAGGGTCTCCTCCTTTGGTGTCTCTCCCTCTTCTTATCCTCTTGCAAAGAATGCAGGCATGCTGCAACGTTGTAGATCAGATTGTGTGGATGCATGCTCACACACATCAGATGAAGTAGTGGGGCTACCCTCTTGTGCAAACCTCATCAATATATTTTTTGATCTTCCATTCCCCACTCCCCTAATTTCTCCCTCCAGCTCGTGAAAAGCTTGAGAAAGAATGTTAGAGAACTCTACTACTTTTATTCTTCCATACAAAGGGGTTTCAATGGTGTAATCATTTTTCTTCTGTATTCTTCCATGATACCTATGCTCTCTGTCATTGAGAGGTTCTCCTCCTTCTGAAGACATATTGACTCCAAGAATGCACAGGCTGTGCCGAAGATCTTGCTCTAATACCACTGTAATATTCCAAATCTGGAACAACTACAACAAATGGAATATTTTGAGATATTCTATAGTTGTAGCTTCATAAAATCATGAGCATGGAAATGTATAATATCTCATTAGATGTAAAACAACATCTCACTAGCAGATGAAAGAACCTCAGCAAGTATATGGCCTATATTCTCCTTCCCAAGTAGGGAAATGCAGCAATATAGGGATTTTCTACGACAGTAAGAATACCCTAAGGTATTCCAAAGTTGGAGAGCAGCAAGAAATTAGCTTTAACTGATGCTAGATGACAGATCCTTCATTCTAATCAACATCAAAAACTTAACTTCACTTCTTGACTCAAAAGGGTGGGGAAAAGCAATGATTTATTCCCTAAAATGATTGATTTCAGGGATGTGAATAAAAATAAGTAGGGATGATGGTTGGATTTTCTATCTTAGGTCATGTGCAACTCCTATACCAAATTTCAGCCCAAAAAAATAATGCTAGCTAGGTTAAACAGTTCTCACACTCCCAAAATGGCTTAAAAATGTTGATTTCCCATGACCTAGAGTATGTAGAATGTGACTGAAGCATATGCAATGTAACTTCTAAAGGAATTATATGAAAATAATTATAAACATAATTAAATCAGACCTATGATATGATTTATGCAATATATCATAGAAAGACAGAATTTTTACATGGATCAAGGCTTCGGAATGAGACACTACAACACAAGAAAATGCAGAAAGAGATTGACAGCGTAATTTTCATTGCTGAAGCATGCAGTAGATTACAACTCAGATCTATAACAGATCTATGCATAAAATTTTATATCCATATCAGATCTGTAAACAATAAATGCTCCTTTATACACTCCCCTTGGGGATCTCAGCAAAACATGAAGGTACAAGAGTAGATCTGAGATCTAAGTCACAGATCTGCAGAAGTATTCAAAGAATTCTGAATAATAACATATATAGCATATCAAATCTGAAATAACATGGATTGGTTGGCCAATCCACAGATCACCACAATGAAAGGAAGAAACCCTTCGCTAGAGATCTCTCCTCTGAAAATAATGCCAAGTCACCCTACAACTCTGGTCTTGCAAATAATGTAGTCATGGAAGAGGGACTACACTGTTGGCCCTGAGAATGCTTTGGACTACTACCAATTTATGGATCTAAATCTCAACCCACTAATGCACTCTTCCAGGAGGTTAAAAGACACACTCATTGAGAATAGGCACCAGTACAAGCTAGATCTGAGCAGATCTAGTGTCCCACTTGCTGCAGCTCACATGGATGACCCAATCCTAAGTAGGACTGCCTTGTAGATGCAAGATGAGGCTTGGCCAAATGCCGGATAGTGGACTAGACAAAAAGGACTCCTCCAAGAGCTACTCAAGGAAGAAGGTGGGGATCCTAAACAGGAAAACCCCAAGAGGTGTGTCTCAACAGACAAAACCTTCAGAAAATAATAACATCAACAACCTTCTCTTGTTGTCCTCCTCCTTCTTTTATAGGATGAAAGCCTTGTCAAACCCTAAACCACCTCAATGAGTTAACCCCTTTCACATGTGGAGCCTCCATCTAGAACTGCGTTGTATATTCATGAGGTTCATTACACCTGTACTGCGTTGTTGATTTGGTCAAGGTTGACCCAATCTTGTGATTTAAATCCATTCATACCTACAAAAGTTTATTTACATAGCCCAGATGTGTCTTTGTTCACATAGGAATTGATTTATTTATGGTTTTTAGGAGTTTTACATGTCCTCCTTTACAATTTATTCCTTAATCATGAAATGCAGAATAAAATAAGGCAAAATAGAATATTCCCATTAGCTTGGCTAATTGGGAATATTACAGAGCGCCATTGTCGACTAGGTCTCCATGTCAAGGGGACGCGGATACCCATCGGGGATCTAGAGAGGTTAGAGACCCATGCTATGGCCACAGTGGTGCTGTGGATCCTGGGCAACTAGGCACTCCACTACATCACTGGAGGGCAGGTGATGCTTGTGGAGAGTGTGTTGAGTGGGACCTACTATGGGTGGGCCTAGATGATGTTGTCGTCCTTGAAACGACAGTTGTTGCTATGCAAGTGGCAAGTGAACCATGACTGTTCATATGGTACAGTGTTATACTTTCTCTTCTTTGAGAAGATACCGACACTTCGACCTCATATACAGCTCCATGATGGGGGCCCGAGGGAGCCCAGGATGTGTCATTGGGGATGACTACTGTGCATAGGCAGAGGTGGGGAAATCGAATTGGTGTTCCGACCCGAGTTCTTTGCTCATTGGGATTAGATGACTTTGTACATAGATGACTATCCCTATAGTGGGATGAGTTATCGTGGGGACCCAGATTTTCCACTACCGCCTGGTCGAGTATGGGGACTCGATGGTAAGTGACAAATTTCTAATATCTTATGTGCATTGTAAAGTTTCAGAATATTTTTTATGGTACTGATTCTTCCACTTTTGGTATGCAGATACATCACCGGTAAAACCGGCCGGGTATATGGGACGGCTTGCAATATTAGGAACTGCCAGACCTAGTGGATCAAGAGCACCACAAAATGAGGATGCAGTAGCCCTCTTGGAGGATATCTGTCATAGATGTGAGAGGCTTCTGACCAGTGTTTCAAAGCGCAGCTGGTAAGACTTGGATGATGTAATATTCCTAATTAGCCCAAGCTAATAGGAATATTCAATTTCATTTTTATTTTCATGTACATGCATAAAATTGTAAGGGAGGATCAATAAACTCCTAAAAACTATGTAATAAATCAATGCCCAATGTGAACAAGGCTAAATTAGGGCTGCTTTGATGAAACCCCTTATGTGTGAAAAGGGTTTGTGACAATTGACTAGGTCAGCAAGAAATTATCTACAGCACTGTCTAAGTGCAATGTACCTCCTAAATACCCAGCCCAGATCTAGAAGGAGGATGCACATGTGAAAGGAGCTAAACCTTTGAGATGGTTTAGGGTTTTACAAGACTTTCATCCTATAAAAGAAAGAGGAGAGCAGCAAGAAAAAGTTGTTCAAGATATTCAAAAAATAGTCTCCTTAGACTAATTCGAATTCTCTAGGCTGTTTAGCCTGAGAATAGCATTGCTCAGCACTGGGTGTACTTGGGTGGGAATCCCACCTCTTTCCATAGAGTAGCTCTTGGAAGAGTTTTTCATTTCTCATCCACTATCCAAAAATTGGCCAAACTTCTAGTTCCAACTACAATGTAGATCCTATTGAGGGTTTGATTTATTTTGTAAGCTACAACAAGTGGAGCTCTATATCTATTCAGATCTAGATTTTTTTGGGGAGTCTCTTCTCATGGAGTGTGTCTTTTAACCTCCTGGAAGAGTGCCTCTCTTGTTGGAGCATAATTTCAGACCTTGGCATTAGGCCATATCATATTCCAAAGCCTACTGCGTAGTTACCCTTCCTGAGCTGCGTAAATCTACAAGGAAGAAGTTGCAGGGTGATTCAACTATCTCTTAGGAGAGAGATCTTCGATGTTGGGAATCTTCCCTCACTGTGGTGATCCATGGATTGGCCAACCAATCCATCTATGTTCCATATCTGATCTGTTCATACATGTATTTACTTCATAAATTCTACAGAAATCTGCAGATTTGTTGCATAAGATTTCAGATCTACTCCATATGCTTCATGATTTGTTGAAAACCCCAAGGGGTATGTAAAATAGGGACAATCTAGTGTGTAAATATCATATAGATCTAATAATTTGTAAAATTATCTGTCCTAGATCTCATTTTTAACCTACAACTACTGTATTCTTTAGAAAATAATGTTGTCATGGTTTTACAGTGAAATACAATTGTTGCAGCACCTCTTTTAGAGGGATTTTCTCATAAAAGTATTCATTTTCTCTCTTCTACTATATGAGTAGTGTTGTGTAACTAATTTCATGATTTTATTAACCTGTTACAACTAATATCTTCAGAAAATCACGCTGCCTGAGCTTCAGTAAATTTTTGCATACATTAAGTCATGGGAAATCAGGGTTTTCTAGCCTAGTCGGGAATGGAAGAACTGTTTAACATAGCTAGGAGCATTTTTTTAGCTTAAATTTGGTATTTAGACTCCTATTAGCCTAATCTATCAGATCCAGCTTATTTTTATGCACATCTCTGAAATTAAGCGTTTTAGGGCTGAAATAACTGCTTTTCCCCACTTTCTAGCTTATAAATCACTGTATAAAGTTGCTGATGCACATAATATTGAAGGATAAGTGGTTTGAAATATATTATTAGACATATAGCTGCATCTAAAACTTTGGAATACCTTAAGGTATTCTATTTGTTGTAGAAAATTCCAGATTTGGAATATTACAGATGACCAGTACATAGAGCCATGTATTGGTCTAGCCTCGGAGTGGCAAGGGGTCATGGAGCGGATGGCGATGGCTGGATAGGGGATGCTTGATATACGAGCTTCAAAATCAGAGTCGTTGGCTCAGGATCCTCCAAATAGTGATTAGTGTGTAGGGGCAGGTGTTGCCACCGGTTTTGAGTTTTTGTAACATGCTATGGGCATGTCATATGTATCAGAGTTGATGGACTCTAAAACACATTATACAACACATATTATGGATATGCATATTTTTTTATTGTTTTTTATGTTATTTTCTTGTGTTAAATGCATGTGCTAAATGTCAATCTAGAATATTGTTTGCAATGCTATCTACATAGTGATTTTGTGCTCTAAGTAGATGATTGAATGTAATGATTTCAAATTCACGCATCAAAAGCTTCACTTGTAAATATCTTCTAAAAAGTATAGGATTATGCACACGATATACACCATTCAATTGCATGATAAGAAGCAGGGAATCTAAATGAACATGAAGGTGGAGGATGCGATGGGAAAGGGCATTGGCTAATAAACCTCGCACTGCATCATATTCAGCTTGATTATTGGTGGCAGTACCAATGTATACAGTGTTCGAGAGAACAAGAAAATATAAGGGGGTAAAAATGGCCCAACCTGCCAAGGCTAAATTCTGGGAGTAACGACTTGCACCATCAACATAACCAATATAAGGTGTGGATGGGAGGTCCATCTGAAAGGTGCCACAAGAAAAAAAATGGGAGGATGATGAATAATGTTGGAAACCTGAGCGCAAAGTAGAAATTGAACAAACACTGTGAGAGGGAGTGATCTGGGTAAGATGTCTACTACTCACACGCCGATGGTTAGGTGGTGTGTGGGAGCTACTGGAGGTGTAGCTTGTTAGGGTCCCGTGATTTGGATGATTGGAAAGCCAAGTGACAGGGTAACATCAAACCAATCTTTGGATCCCAAGGACCTAGCCTTCTTGGACTCAGAGAGGGCTCTCTCTATTTGTGTAAGGGATATTTGTGTGTTTGCTTCCTGTGTTTTTTATTTTAGGCTAGTTATGAAGTAGGTTTTTAGGTTTGTGAGGGATGAACTGATCAAAGACTAAGATAGGTAAAAAGATGTTAGATCAACTGGGCTATGGGGTCGAAAAGGTCAAGAAAACTTTTAGATGGTGATACAAAGTTGTTGAAGGGCCGATTTTAGCGAGGTAAAATGGATCTTTGGGTAAAATGGAGTGATATGGACACTAAATTTGTGAATAACAAAGGATTTCCAACATAAATAGTTCAAAATATAACATAAACATGTTAGGGCTAACCATTAATCATGAGAAATGTAACTATAAACTGATCAATGCATAGAAATAAACATTCAAGCAATGCATAGAGATATATGACTCTAACTTTGGGAAATTGATGTCAGACTTTGGGGAAACATTTAAGACAAAAAAACAACTCAAATCACTATGAGGAAATGCCTAAGCATAGTATTTCAAGCTATTGAGCACTTTGAAGCAATATTGCATAGTTTTAGGCAAAGGGCAAGATCAGTACAAGACCTCCTTGGTTCAACAAATGACAATCAAACAATCAAAGAAAGGTTTTAGAGGTGGAGCTACGACTATCCATGAGTAAGCAGGGCATAACGTGAATCATACTTAGCATGCATAAAACCATAAATGAAACAAGCAAACAATTTCTTCAGTTATCAAAGAGCAATCAAGGATTCTTTGATATGACTAAGAAGGAAGAAAACATAGAAGCTATAAAGAAATAGGAAATTTGAGGTGCCTCCAAGGGCATGTCTCAAATCTATTCTCTACTGTCTTATAGCAAGCAAGAACATGTAATTATGAATGAAAACTAAGAAGCATAACAGAGAGGGACACTATACCATTTTACCAAGTCAAGGAATCCAACAACAGACCTCCTTCATCATCCAAAAACATTCAAGAAACTATCCAATGCATGAGACAAGTGTTTCTTCCAAGCTTGTATAACCATATATTGCTTCTATTTATCAATTTCAGCCTTGTTTACAATGAATTCTCATGGAATATATAGGCCAAGATGAGGGAAAACCTCCTAGTGCAACTTGCAATCTCATTGGCCTATCAAAAATATCTGATTTTGTCCTTGAGGCTTTGCAAAGCCCAAGGCACAAAATATCTAATAAAATATCTCAAAAATGCTAAAAAAAGAAAATATATTGACTTTTCATAACTAATCATGCCCAAAAATAGCTAAACGCACATGAGGAAAAGTCACTTTAGAAAGGTACATTTTTCAGAAAAATACTTAAGAAATATATTAGCAGAAAGTCCTCTGTCTTTCCGGCAACTTTTGGAGGCCTTCCCGATGTCAAAACGAGGCTCGTGATGGCTTTTTGGAAATATATGAATGTCTATTTTCTGAAAATTATTATTTTTCTCCAAACTGATCACTGGAAGTCTGTCAAAATCTGACCTGTGTGTAAAAACCCAAAAAATAGACTTTGCTAATAGACGGGGCAGAGTGTGGAAAAAGTGACTGTTTTTCGCCATTTTGGGAGAGAAAATCATCTTCAATTGATTTGAAAATCACTGAGTATATGACCCTAAAATTATGGCATCCAATGATACCATTTTCATCCTTTGAGGATGCCCCAAACAGAAATGGTGATGCCCATGATTTTTAGCAAAAAACCCAAAAATGACAAAAAACCAAAACTTGTTGAATTTCTCCCAATTTTGGCAAGCATGACCCTCAAGGGTTTTCAGAAAAATTCTGAGAAGATGAGGCCAAAATTTGGAGCTTTTAGGTGTCTTTCTTTTTTTTTGGTGCCGGGCACTTCCTTTGAGCTTCCTTGAGTTTTTCCTATGTGGCCTTCAACTTCTGCCGGGCGAACTGATTGAGCTTCTTATAGTGATCATTCACCCTCTCGAGCCATGCTTCTCGATTGTTCTCTATCTCTTGGGTGAAAAAAGTAGTGAGAGGAATAGATTAGAGAAGGTCAGCTTCTTCCTCCTTTTGTTTCTCAAGGATTCTTCTGAGTCCCATGGTTCTTGGCCTCTTTCTTCTGGGCTGATATTCATTTTTTCTATCATTGAACTCACCCATGAGTTCTTCCAATTTAACTTGTGCCTTGGAGGCCTCCTTTTTATATTTTATGGCCTGTGTCTCATATATCGCCATGTGGACACTCATATGTTTATTTTGTGTTTGCAAGAAGTGATTGAAGTTTCTAGACCTCTCTAGATATGTCCTCAAAGCATCGATTTGTTCTTCTCTATTGATCAAGAGAGTCTCTAGGATTCGGGCCTCATTGTTGCTATCATCACTTTGGATTTGAATTATGTCAAAGTCCCTCTCCTTTTCATGGCTGCTTTCTTCTTTCTCCTTTCCCTTGCTTTGGGTGGGCTTCTTGGACTTCCTCCTTTTGGGTAATTCGACAATGGGTTGCTTGGGCAACTTCCCCTTGCTTCGGAGGGCTCTAGTAACATTTGGAGTTATAGTTTTAGGCACCCTTTTCCTTGATGTCTAGGGCTTGGCCACTTTTGGAGAAGAAAGCATGGCCCCTTGCCTAGGAGAGGCATCTATCACATGCTCTATTAGCTCTTTTCTCTTGTTACTTTCCTCATCATCCTTGCCACTGTTTTGAGTTTCTTCATGGCGATGCTCTTCATCACTGTGTTGTTTTTCACTTTGCTGCCCTACTTCATCATGTTCTTCTTCCCCTTCCTGCCCTGCCTCACTGTGATCTTTTTCACTTTGCTGCCCTTCTTCATCATGCTCTTTTTCCCCTTGCTGCCCTGCCTCACTGTGCTCTTTTTCACTTTGTTGTCCTACCTCACTGTGATCCTTTTCACTTTGCTGCCCTTCTTCATCATGATGTTGTTCATCATCATGTTGCTGCTCATCTTCGTCATTTTGTTCCTCCTCTTCATCATGATGTTGTTCATCATCATGTTGTTGCTCATCTTCATCATGTTGCTACTGTTCATCTTCATGCTCTTCTTCCTCATCACGCTCTTCTTCTTGTTCAATCATGGGAAATTTGAGCTTCTTGGGAATGAGCCTACTTGAAGAAGGAAAAGGATGGTGAGTGGAAGGTAAATGAGATGTATGGAATGAAGGAACAGTGGTGAAATATGAATGTGCAATTAAAGAGTCCCAAGAGATTTCCTTCTTCTCAAGCTGATGAAGAATGATAACCTTGATGAGGGAATGATGGAAAAGGCAAGCTGACTGCTGAGAAGGAGTTTTTTTCTGAACAGTGGAGGCCATTTTCTCAATACTTCTATGGAGGAAGAAAGGGATATTTAACAATTTCTCTCTTGTGAAATGCATGAGCAACCGGACATGGTAAGCATAGACCTGGGAGAATCTTCCCTCACATGTGAAATATTTCATGATTATCTTCATGAGGGGAGCATAACTTGTCAATAGATATGAGAAAGGAAAAATGGATGGACATGTATCTCTATGCTCATGCTTCAAAAAGGGTTTGTATTGTTCTGAGTCTAGGTGGCTCTGTTTAAACCACTTTTCTCTGACATAAGGGATTTTGGTGGCCTTGGAAATGGATCTAGGAGAAAACTTGAAATCCAAGCCTGCCAGCTGAAAGTGTTTCTCTTGAAATCTTAAAGCACAAATATGTGTCAAGGGGGAATAACTTTTCACCTCCTGCACCCTTTGACAAAACTCTAGATATCCAACTTCATGAAAGTTAAACAGGACTGATGGATGAGCATTTACCTCTTCAGTTGAAATAGGCTCAAACCTCCTGTGAAGGTCGCTTCTACTGTCTTGCCTGGGAGGCATTTTTGTTTTGGATACTCTTTGCTGACTGAAAAAAACAAGTTGTCTCAAATGGTCCTTGAAATGGTTTCTCAAGAACACACCCTGTCCTCCTTATAAGTCACTTTTTTGTCCTCTTTTATGCCAAACAACAAGTATTTGTCAAATGAAATAAAATAAACTTATCACTGTGCTTGGGCAAAGTCTTGAAAAGATGTGTTGGTGGTCCCTTGTTTGAACAAGAATCTCCTTTTGTTTTCATAAGAACACCTTTCTCTTCAAACAATACCCTTTTTGCTATTCACTATTTTTTACAAAGTAAAACAAAACACCTACAACTTTCTTGAGAAAACTTTCAATCACAGACTCTGATTTTTGGACTATGGAGGCTGCACAAAGTTTTCTTTTTCACCATACAAAGAGGACACTTTAAAATGACAAGCTTTCACCTTATAAACATTGTTTTCACCTTTGATTTTGAAGACAGGGGTTGTTTTTTTTTTACCACTGTTAGGACACCTTACAGAAACTTGAGACCTATACAACTCTGCTTATCTGTCTTGTAATTTGTGTATGGTTTTCACTATTCTTCAAGGCAATTAAGGCCCTTTAAACTGATAAAAACACCCCACCCTCTAATCACTGTTTTTGTCTTGTGCTCTTTATATGACAAACTGCTCTTTAAAGCCACTGTTAAGACACTGTTCAAATTGATTTGAGACCCCCTAAGCACAAGAAATCTTTTCTCTAGTTTTGAAAAAAATCTGTCTCATATGCCACTATCTATCTCATGGTTTTTGGATGATGAAGTGCTTTCAAAAGAACTATTTATCCTTATAGCAAAACACCCCTTCGAAATTCAAATTTTATCATGAGGTGATGAAAAATACCTTAAAAACACTTGAGGGCCTTGTTTGATTGGTTGGAGGAGCTTTCATAGCTTTTTGGAGACCCTTTGAGTGAGCGACACTCTTGCAGAAGAAAGCGTCGTGCAGTCGGGTCAGCCTCGGGCAGTGGGTGAACAACGCTACAGGAACGCCACATAGCGATATAAAGGCTATTTATTCTCATTCACAGGCGTGCCACGTAGGCTTGAAGGCCTTAAAACTCCGAAAAATTATAAAAACACTTTCTTCTCCAGTGAAAGAACTAATGGAGCATTTTTTCATGTTTTGAAACTTGCAAATGAGACTTTGCAATAGTATCTCCACCTTTTTAAAGTTGAAAAAGCCAAAAACCTTTTGAAATTTCTTTGGGAGGGTTTGGAGTTTGAAAAATGCCCCTTTTTGTTTTGTCAAAACATAAGTCACTTATCCTCTATTATTTCATCACTCTTAAAAACATTGCAAAGACTCATCTTTCGATTTTAAATGATGTGGACAACTTCTCCACTGCCCTTTCACTGTTTCTTCATTAAGAAAAGTAACCCTGTCACCTTTGTTCATTTCTGACTTTTAGAGGAGCACTGTTCAAGAGTCATACCCAGGATTTTCAATGCATCCTTTGCCATATATTGGAAGGAGATGATCCATAGTTATAGGACTTACTTTGACAACTCGACTCTATTGGTGTTTGATGATGATTATTCCCACTGTGAATTTGATCAAACTGTTAGGTGCCCTTTGAGATTTTCTTTTGACTACGGGTGAAGAACCTCATTTGTACTCCCCATATTTTACCTATATCTTTTTATCATGGAAAAAATGCCTTTAGAGACCCTTGGGACTCATATGCAATCATATGGAACAACAAGGCTTGTTCACATGTTTCATAAAAGGTCTTTGACTATGATAGTGATATGGCTTGATTCTTTGAATATTGTTTTGAATTTGAGATATTTTGTCATATCCTTTATTCACATTGATGAGCATGTCCAAGCTTTGTTCACTTTAGCTCCAAATTGCCTTTGAAGGAGATCTCTGATAGAAGAAAAACCAAACCTCTTTGATTATTATAGTACCACTGCTTGTCATCTTTTTAACACCAGTTTCTACTCATAATCATCCAATTGTTTCCCAATGCACTTAAACTCTATCTTTCAAACATTGAAACCATATAATCAATCCTTGAAACACCACTGTTGTGTTAGTGGTTTCATCTATTGGAGAAAAAGGTGTTAAAACAAGTTTTTAGGCAGTTTGCAACATTGTTAGCTTTGTTCCCTTTAAATGAGGCCATACCTCTGTTCCTGACCCTCTGCTTGTTAAATGAAGGAGGCCTTTATCACATTTCCCAACCATATTCTTTTAAATGAAGGAGGTTTTCAACCAATGACCTAACCATCTGCTCATATTTGGAGGAGGTTTTACACAGTCATCCAACCCTCTTCTCATGTTTGGATGAGGTTTTACACAGTGATTCTATTTCATCTCTATATTCAAACTGTGTCATCTTTCCTTTTAATTCCCATCTCTGCTCGGTATATCACAGTAAGTAATAAGGTGTAAAATTGTCAATATTCCATGAGAGGCATGCTCTGAGATGTTTATTATGTTGTTAAAATACTCTTATGCATCTTTAGAAACCAGAAGCAACCTAAATTGTATCTGTAGAGTATTACTTGCTAGTCATAAATCACTAACCTTTTGACTGTGTTTGCAGGAGTTCATTGAATTACCTCTCTGACTAGTACTTGCATCCCAGGCTCAAAACAACATGAGAAGCAGTTGTCTCCTCATGTTTAGTTTAATAATGTCTTTTGGAACACTGGTACCTTTCTGCTTTGAAAAAGACATAGAAACACTATAGAGAAACACAATATGAGTTTGGCTTTTGAAACATGCACTGCTAAGACACCAAGACTTGTTAGTGGCATGACCTAAGGGTGTATCAAGATTTTTTTTCAAAATAGGAGGGCCATCTATGACTGGTTGGTATTAGACAGAGGTTCTTTTTGGCTTAGGATAGTTTGCCAAGGGAGGAATGCCTAAAGCACCACTACCTAACTTAGGGGAGGTTTTTGACAGATTTGGAGTATTCTCTTTGGAGTTGATGCACAAGTTTGTATGACTGAGACTAGATAGGGCTTGACAATTGGGTTTCTTCTCATCATGGGCTGATTTAAAAGGTAGGCGGGCAAAATGTTTATGGGTGTTTTCTAGCTGACAAATTTGACAAATTGGAGATTAGCTGCTAGAAAACTTGGCTTTAAAAACTAGTCATCATCAACAGGTGAAAAATACGGATGACTAACATAGCTTGTGCTCATGCTGCGAAAGTCACCATAGACACGGATGGTGCCATCCCGCTTATGGGTGGGAAAGATGAATTTAGGGGTGAAAAAGGCTTCCATGATGTCATCATCACAATAGAAGATGAAGTGACTGGAGGAAGGGAGACCACATGACACGGTGAAGCTACCTGACTCATCATCATGAGAAGAAAGGTTCACATGCACATCGTCACGGGGGATGACGGAAGAACAAGCAGATAAGGGATCCACCGATGTTGAGCCCATGGTGATCACTGAAGGGAGGTTGATTGAAACAGAGGGGGAAGTCTCAGAGGGAGTTTCCACCGAGGGTCTCATGGATGATAATAGGTAGAGGATGGTAGCCACAGGCTCCATCATCTTGACATCAGGAAGGGGAATTTCAATGGGAGTGGGTAAATCTTCTAGCTAGCCTGAAGCATACTGCGCAAGGATGAGAGAGGCGGACTGGTTCTGCTCAATCTCGTACTCCCGAACTACCTCCAAAGAGGCACGGTAATGCGTGAGGCGGGGAAAGTGGTGAGGCAGTGAATAGTCTTAGGGTTCTTGGCTTCTATCGAGAAAGAAATAGAGGCTTCAGGGACCGTATAAATAGGGAACACAACATTAACCATGGGCTTGATACAAGGCAACTGAAGAAAAATATGGGTGGCATGACCGATGACATCACACAAAGTGCAAGGCTTTGGAGGCTGAGAAGGAACAAGGTCAGTCGGGGAAGCTTTTTCTTTTAGTGCCTTCTTGTGAGCTTTTTACTTTTTACCTGAAGCTGTCACAATAGGAGAAGGTTCCTGTTGAGGTGGCTGAGGCATAATAGCAGTGGGAGGAGTCATGGGGACCGGTTGAACTGGAGTCAAAGCAAGATATGATTTGGGTTGACCAGGCAAGGTAGCGGCCAGGGGATCGATGTACCAGATGGGAATCCCTAGGGTCAGGTTAGGAAGAGATAGGGTAGCCATGACAGGTACCGAGAACACTCTAAGAGGGGGAGCTAGGAACGGTATCTCACCGGAGGGGTAATGGTCAGGTGGGACAGCTCCAAGATGGTTAAGGCTTGGAGGAACCGTTCCAGGGGGGTAGAGAGGCTCATGGATACCAGCTGCAGGTGAAGGGATAGGAGGAGGAGGTCTAGAAGGATAAATCGAAGGGATAGGAGAAGGTTGTGGAGGGCGCGACCGCTGACTAGATGAAGCAGGTCACTTGAGGGAAGCCCGAGACGATTGCATCATGCAAACATTCAATGAGATGGGATCAGAGACAGGAGGAGGAAGACCAGGGAATGTACCAAGAAAAGAGTATTCTTTGTAAAATCTGGGTGAGACATTGGTCAAGGGGATGATTGTTTTGTTATTGGCCACTGAAGATATGATGGACTCACGGGAGGTCTGAGACTTCGGTTCATAATATGTCAAATGTTTGATGGTGACTATCTTTCCATTATGGGGAAAGGAAATCTTGTGGTGAACCGTAGATGGTACAATAGACATCGCATAGGTGTCGCTACAACCCAATAGAATGTTGTAATCTAAGGGGGCTTCAATGACTTCTACATCAACACAAACAATCTTGCCCACAAGAGTAATAGGACAATTACGGAATAGGCCAATGGGATGGGAGGCGTGGCCATCCCACGCTTAGAGAGTGATCGTGGAAGGGGCCAAATCAGGTGATCCAAGTTGCTTCCAAACCAAAGTGGACATCACATAGGTGGATGCCCCCTCATCAATGATACAACGAGAAACGTTGGCGTTCCGGATCTTGACAGGGATTTGGAAGGCAACAGAAGAAGGAAGAGGAGGATGTTCTTACCGGTCAACATCGAAGACGATCAATCGATCATCTGATGAATCTACAGTGCCCATGGAAGATAGTAGAGATTTTCATTGTAAAGGGAACAACTAGAGGAGTTCCAGCGTTGAGATGGTAGTAGGAGATTGTGCCAAATCTTCTACTATATTATACGAATGGGTAGCTTTGCTAGAAGTAGCATTTCAGTGTAATGGTCCCTTAGGGATCTTGATATGAACCTCTGCCTTAGACTGAGGGATCTGCAAAGGACCATTAGGTGTCGAAAGAGGCTCTATAGAACCTGAAGAAGAGGGCTCGAGGATAGACGTAGCGGGAGGCTTGTTATACTCATGGGACCGAGTGTGAAATTTGAGGTCTACGGTTATAGGTTGGTCAGAATTCATCATGAGAATCTGGTAATCGGAGGTACCAGATGGAGGAGGTTGAGTGGTCACCTAACCTTCAAGTGGTTGGGTAGCCACAAATCCTTGCTGAGGGAAAGGATTAATAAACATAGCCGACTGACTAGGCGCAACATTGGGAGGGACAGAAGGGGAGGCTTGATGTCCTCAAAATGTTGCTTGAGTCTCCCGCATCTACCACATCTGTGGTAAAAGAGGAAAATCATGCATGTAATGACCATAAATACCACAACATGAACAAGTCTTATTCATGCGAATAGGCCTGTCTTGCTTGGGTTGAGTGCCCTGATACTGGTTAGCAGTGTTAGGTGCATTATTTTGAGGATTAGGTCCAGGATTACCAGGGGAAAATTTATTTTGAGTGTCTTTCCTCTTCTTTTTGGAAGTAGGAGGATTATTTGCGCCTTGTTGTGCATACACCTGCCCCTGAGGGTTGGTGGTTACTGTTGCAGGGGTTGTGAAGGCAAGGGAGGGGGGGGTACTAATGCTTGAGGAGTTGGAGCACCAGGCTGTGGATACGGATAATAAGGAGGTTGAGTAACATTTTGGTAAATAGTTTGGGAAAAATGAGGAGGCATGTCGTATCCTAGATACATGCTTCTGGGAGGGGGAAAGGTGCTGGAGGTGTTGGCTCCTCCCTGAGGGAAACCATAGCCCATGGGAGGCTGAGCGTATGGATGAGAAAGAGCTCCAATGATACCATCGGTGGCATGAGATGCCCCCAGTGCATTGGCACCATCGGGTCTTGGGAGATCAGGTAAGACGGTATAAACATAACTTGACTAAGCATAGATCAAGTCATATTTTAACACAATCTGGAGAGCGGTTTCTTCGGTTTGAGGGAAATGCGATGCAACATCTTTGTCTATAGCAAGAAAAAGGGATAGGAACCAGTCCATGTAGACATGGTATTTTAAGGTAGGGGCTCAACATAGGCTCTTTCTTCTCTGCCATTTCTGGACATGATCGGATAGGCGGGTCGCAGATGATTTACGAAAAGAATTCAAAATTTCTATACTAGTGTCATAATGAATGGGAAGCTGGAAATAAGATATAAAATCCTGGGCAAGAGTCGCAAAGGTGGTATGAGAGGATGAGGCCTGATCAACATACCATTTAGAAGCTTCCCTAGTAAGCATCTGTTGGAAAAACCGAAGATGGAAAGAGTCATCAGTAATGGAGTTAGATGAACACCACATGTGGAAATATCGAACATGATTTGTAGGATCTTCTCTAGTAAGAACTTCAAACTTGGGGATGTTGAAAGGGAGCTTGGTTGGCATAGCAGGCCAACCAACGTCATGGCGTATAGGGTCATTTATCAACTAGTTAAAATGGGAAAGACTAAGGCCTACCATATAGGGGAGCAAGGGAGTAGTCGGGGTAGTTCCTGTTGTGGTCCCACTAGCAGTATTCCTAGCATTAGGGCCGGGGCTACCACCAGCGTTAGGTCCTGAACTAGTTATGGTGAAGCTGACAAGGGGAGAAATGGAGGCAGAACCAGAAGGGGAACCCAATGAACCAGAAGAGGAGTCAGAGTGTGGACTCGGTGGAGGACTAACTCGAATCCTACGTGGAGGAGTAAGTCTTCCTATCGGAAACTAAGGATGAAGGCCAAGAAGTCTTTGGGATAAACACCTTGGTGGCACAATAGTGAAGGCACAAACACGACTCAAAGGGAAGAGATACCAACAAGGGCAAAGAGGTGTAGGATCAACTGATTACAATGTCGAAACAAGGGCAGAGAGATGCAGGATCAATTGATTTCAATGTTAAAGTATTTTCTTGGTGGTGTTAACCAAGCTCTTCTTCACTTAGGGTGTGTGTGTTAAGTGTGTAAATTTTAATTTTTAAACCCAGACGTTTGTAGAGAAAAAGAAAAAAAAGTGTGTTGTATAACTGTAAATAAACCTACAGATAACAATATATGAAACTGAAATAACAGAAAATAGACAACTAATTATGCATTGATCTAAACCCAAGGAGGCAGGCCTCTCATCAAGTAGTCTTTAGGTGAGAAAAAATCTAGTCAAAACACACCAAAATAGCCAATAGATCTAAGGTTGGGAGGGATAGAGATCTAAAGGTTAGATCTGCTGGAAATAGATGCAGAAAAAAAAACAAAAAATCAGAGGAAAAATTGATGTAAATGAGGTGGATAAAGGCTATAACTTGGAGGGAATCAGAGGGGACCCTAGAGGAAAACCCAAACAAAACTAAAAGGAGGTGTTTTGGATGGATAAATAGCCAATCTGAAGTGGATCTGAAGGTAAGAGATCAGATTTGAAAATGTAATATTCCCAGTTAGTCCTAAGCTAATGGGAATATTCATTTTTGTTTTATTTTTTTGTTTCATGAATAAAAATGTAAAGGAGGTTCATAAAACTCCTAAATAGTAAATAAAGCAATGCCAAATGTGAAAAAGGCTAAATCTTGGCTATGTAAGTAAGCACCCTTAGGTGTGAAAGGGGCTGTATATTTTGACTGTATATTTTGATTGGGTCAACCATGACCAAATCTACAACGCTGTCTTGGAGGAATGGCCATAAATGAGGTACAACGCAATTTTAGATGGAGATGGATTGTATGAAAGAAGCTATTTCATTGAAGGTGGTTTAGGGTTTACAAGCTCTTAACTTATAAAAGGAAGAGGGTGGCAGCATGAAAAGGTTGTTGAATGATATTGGATTTTTGAAGTATTGTCTATTTAGACATACAACTTTCTTTGGATGTTTAGCCTAGATTGCAAATGTTGTTTAGCATTGGGTGTTCCTGATCGGGAATACCACCTCTTCCCATTGAGTAGCTCTTGGGAGAGTCTTGTATTGCATATTCCACTATCTGGCTTGAGGCCAAGCTTCTTCTTCCAACTACAACGTAGATCCTGTTGAGGGCTTGGTTGTCTTTGAAAGCTGCAGCAAGTGGAGGCTAGATCTACTCAGATCTAGACCATTCTAGTGTTCCTTTTTAGTGGGGAAGGCTTCTGTCCCATTGGCAAGAGATTATTAGATCATTGATGTATTATTTTCAGATATTGGCATGTGGAAAACTATTTTCTAAACCCTACATCGCAGTTTTACTTCCAGATCTGTGTTTTTCCTGTAGGTATTGTTGCAAGGTGTTTTGTCACACCATTTGGAGAGCTAATTTTCAAGTGTTGGGGATCTGCCCTTCACTTTGGAGATCCATTAGAGGGGATCTATTTCATGTTCATATCAAATCTTATCTTCATACTTCTGCACATTTTTGAATCACTGAATATTTCTGTAGATTTGAAACTTAGATCTTAGATCTACTTCATGTACATGGTGTTTTTCTCAAAACCCCAAGGGGGATTGATAGAAGAGCCTCTATAGTGTATGGATCTATTATAGATCTAACATTTCATGCATTTATATGCTCTAGATCTAAATTTTAATATTCAGTTGTTGCAGCTTAATAAAATAACGCTGTCAAGCCTTTTTCAGTCTATACATGTGATTGCAACACCTCTTTTTGAGGATTTTCTTCTATTCATGACTTGTATTTCCAGCTATGCATCTTATGGGCCTCATTATACATAAATTTTTATGCTATAAATACTTTTGAAAGGTCTCTTTATTGGCCTCCTGCTTTGTCCTTGATGATCTGCATTATTTTATTGCAAATTTGTCTTGTATTGTTGCATTCCCCATTTGGGAATATTACAGTGGTATCAAAGCATCATCTTGGCACATCCTGTGCATTCTAAGAAGAAAATATGTCTTCTAAAGAAGAAGAACCTCTTACTGATAGAGAGAAGAGGTATATCAAGAGAAGACAGAAAAATAAATTTGATTACACCAATGAAAATGAGGACAAGGGTAAAGCCCCTGTATCTGGAAGTGAAGAAGAAGAGAAGTATTTTCCTAAGATCCTTTTGAGAGCCATGCAAGATCTTGCTAGAGAGATCAAAGAGATGAGATTGGACAGAATCAAATATTCCCTTAAAGGGTTCCATCTTAGAGAAAGCTCTGGCATGTCTCACCAATGGAATGATCAACTAGTGCATCAGCCACAAGTTTCCCAATGCTCTACCATGCCTACCTTTTTGGCTATGGGAAATGAAGGGTTTCAAGAGGAAGAATTTATTGAAGACTATTTTGAAGAATATGAGTCTCAAAATCAGATATTCAAATATCATTTAAGTTTTCAGGAGTTTTTTCACCTCAAGGACAAAATAAGACCAGGGCATCATCATAGAGGTGGTGGATTCATTCAGAATCATGATCGACATGAATCTATGGGCAGATTATTTTTACCCAAATTTGATGGGTCATATAAGTGTTTTGCCAAAGCATGGGTAGAAAAACTTGACATCTACTTTGAGTTGAACAAGGTTCCAAAGATGGAAGCTATCAAGATTACAACGCTGCACTTTGAAGGTGAAGCACATGATTGGTGGTTCCATGGCTTGTCTACATTGGGTCATTCCAATGTGAATACTTATTCAGAGTTCACTAGAAGGATGGTGGAAAGATTTGATAGAAGAGACCTAGAGGCACCATTCATGAGCCGTGAAAATTTGAAACAATCAGGTAATACATAATATTACATTTTGAATTTTTAATATTATATGTTATGGTTCCTGATTTGTCTGTAGCAAGAAGGGTGTACATGTTCATTGAAGGTTTAGATGAACCTCTTCATGGCATGGTTAAATATACCAAGACCACTACCTTGCATGATGCTATTGAAAGGGCTAGAGATCTTCAATATGATGCCTTGCCAAAAATAAAGGCAAGATTTCAGCATAAGCCCTCTTTTCCTTCAAAGGGAAAGGAAGAAAAAGTTGTTCCTTCCAAGGAGAGCTCATACAAGAAGCCTCTTGATAAAGAAGTCCAAAGAGATCTAAGAAAAAGGAAGCTATGCTTCACTTTCCAAGAATCATGGACACCTGGACATAGATGTGTTGCTGGAAAAGCACATTGCATAGAGGTATTCTCAGATGTTGAGGAGGAAGAAGAAGATGAACCAAGAAGAGGTCACAACGCTGACATTGCAGGAGGAGAGCCAACACCATCAGGAGATGGGGGTGGAGCATTTTCTCTTATTTGAGGGGATCTTGCATCTTTAAGAGGAGTACCTAAGTACTTGACCTTACGAGTTCAAGGTTCCATCTTGAATCAGAGGGTCTTTGTTTTGATTGATAATGGGGCAACCCACAATTCCATTAATGTCCATCTAGTCCAAAGGAGGGCAATACCCACTGATACTTTTGAGGGGTTCTCTGTTTTGGTCCTAGGAGATAGAACAATGCAATGCATGCATTATGTCCAATCACTTTCAATCACCATGGGAACTTAATTATACTTTGATTGATCACTTCTTTGTGATTGACATACCTGACACCAATGTGATTTTGGGTGTTCAATGGCTGATTACATTGGGAAAAGTCACCACTGATTGGGAGGCTTTGCAAATGGAATGGGTGGAAAAGAAGAGTGGTGAAACTCAAATGATCAAAGGCATGCATACATACCCCTCACATACCACTTCCACACAAAGATCAGAGATGGATTTGCGCAGTGGAAGCAAGGACCTTACAGTCCTGTCTTTCATGCTCATGAGATTTTTGCATGGGACCCTTTTATCTAGTGGAAAACCACCTAGGAGGCCACCTAATTTAGTTTTTGTGGGAAATATCTCACAACATGATGCTCCAAATTCAGATCCAGGAGGGATGGGAGCATTGGAAGACAATAATACAACGCTGGGAGTCTTGGGTAGGCTCAAGGAGGAGGGAGATCTTTTACCCTTATCATCATCACCCACTCTCATTTTGGATTCTACGTTGTGGGAGGAAAAGAATGGAAGGAATGGCCTTCCAACATATACCTTTGGAATGGAGATGTCAAGGAGGAGAGCAGCAACATGACAGCTGTTGGCTTGAGGGGTCCTAACCCAGGTTCGGTGTGCAAGGTTTTTCAACAAACCCCTATACTACTGGCCCTTTCAGCAATGACTTGCTGTCGCAGGTCACAGTCTCACTCGAAGTAGTATGGGTGGGTGCTGGAACTAGGTTTTCGCACCCTGAGAAAGGATGGGTAAGGCAAGCAGGGCTGCGTCCTGTTTCTGTAATTCCCAGATTACCTTGTCCTGTACAGGGCTAATTATGTTCCTATTCACATCCAAGTGCACTAGATCTACAGTTATAGGCTTATTGTATCATCAACACAGCACTGCATAAACAGAACATAACAGATCTAGATCCAAGAGCTCAGTACACAGACCTTTCGCATCTTAAAGACAGAAAATACATAACACAAAAATTATCAGCAATTCACATAACATAACTCATAGATTCAGATCTCTAATAATCCTTCACATGCATTCATTCATCAATATTTCCTTACAATTCCCTTCCCAACCTGCACACACAACAGCAGGGTCCGCACATAGCTGGACTAGGATCTCTGTGCACACAGGCGACAGGAGTCCGTTCCCCAAAACAAAAACAGATTACTTAAGCAATAGATCGTATCAATATCTCATCAATTCCTATCCTTTTCGATATAATTACATCTCTATTTATAACAATCTAGCTCTGACTTTCCTATGGTCTGCAACCCATGGTTTTCAGACGCCTAGTTTACCCTTTGACCCATTGCAATGCGTTCGGGGCTTTGACCCACCCCAAAACCCCTGCGCTATACTAAATATAATCAAAAGTAATCAAAATGGACCAATTTCACAGCTTGTTAGGAGACCCCATTCCAACAACAACCATTTTTGTTGATACATCATCAACGTTTTCATTGTTGGGCAGTTTAGATCCATATTGGAAATCCCAACAGTTGGTGGATTATTCCAAGCATCTTCACACTTGTATGATACTTGATGACCAGCTTCATGAAGAGGGCTATTTATTCCAAGGATAAGTAATCTATCATCATTGTAGGATCTTCTTGTCTAGAGCCTCCAAGCTCAAGGATAAGTTTCTACAAAGGGCCTACAAAGAGTTTTGTTTCAGCCACACATATTCCACAAGGATCTACAACATCATCATGAGAAGCTTTGAATGGGAAGGCTTTGGAGGAGAACTACATCAGCATTTTCAAGAATGCATGAACCATGTGGAGTTGGGACAGAAACATGAATCTATGAAAGAGTTATTTCAGCCATCTCTTCCTTCTTTTGAGAGAGGAGGTAGATCTATACACCACTCCATTTGTATGAGGAGGATTGTTGGTGAAGAACATGTTCATGTAAAAAATGTTTTTTTTTTTATGATTGTATGCATTATTTCACCATGTTTATGCAAGCCATGACTCCAAGGATGAGTATTTTATCTTGTAAACTTCATGGCCAACATAGGGCCACAAAAATTTCTGAACTTGGCCACTCCCTTGGTGGACAAAGGGAGTTTTTTCATCATGATGGGTGCTTTCCTAAGGCACCAAATATATCTCATACTTTCAGCCATAGTGAGATAACATGGGCAGCAAGTAAGTGGTGGGAAAACCACTTACCACATCCAGATCTAATGTAGGTAGGAAATTCACTGCGTTGGTTCCACATGTGGGACTATGACCCACCTCTATATGCACAAATTCTTGTTTGTTTGTACATTGTTTTGCTCCCATACATTGATGATATAATTGTAATTTTTATGGGAATGTATGGAGGGAGGATGGGAGGTATGTATGTGCCCTATGGGATGGAGGTTCTCCATGTGTCTTATGCTTCATGTTTTAGGGAGGACATTGGGCAAGCCATGTTTTTTTCATTTGAATTATTGTCTCCTTGTGGGATGGGCTATTTACATCTCATGAGAACTTTTGAGGACTAATCCATGGAGGGATGGATTGGTGAACACTTAACTTATGGAGGAAGCTTATCACATGATGGTATCACCAATGGAGGAGGAGAAGAGTTGCAACACTCACCTTATCAGTTGCTTGAGGACAAGAAACCTCTAGGAGGGGAGGACTGTAATATTCCCAATTAGTCCTAAGCTAATGGGAATATTCATTTTTGTTTTATTTTTCTGTTTCATGAATAAAAATGTAAAGGAGGTTCATAAAACTCGTGAACAGTAAATAAATCAATGCCAAATGTGAAAAAGGCTAAATCTTGGTTATGTAAGAAAGCACCCTTGGGTGTGAAAGGGGCTGGATATTTTGACTGGGTCAACCATGAACAAATCTACAACGTTGTCTTGGAGGAGTGGCCATCAATGAGGCACAGTGTAGTTTTAGATGGAGATGGCTTGTGTGAAAGAAGTTATTTCATTGAAGGTGGTTTATGGTTTACAAGCTCTTAACTTATAAAAAGGAGAGGATGGCAACATGAAAAGGTTGTTGAATGATATTGGATTTCTGAAGTATTTTCTGTTTAGACATACATCTTTCTTTGGTTGTTTAGCCTAAAATGAAAATGTTGTTTAGCATTGGGTGTTCCTGATTGGGAATCCCACCTCTTCCCATTAAGTAGCTCTTGGGAGAGTCTTGTATTGCATAGTCGACTATCTGGCTTGAAGCCAAGCTTCTTCTTCCAACTACAACGCAGATCTTGTTGAGGGTTTGGTTGTCTTTGAAAGCTACAACAAGTGGCAGCTAGATCTACTCAGATCTAGACCATTCTAATGCTCCTTTGCAATGGGGAAGGCTTCTATCCCATTGGCAAGAGAGTATTGGATCATTGGAGCATCATTTTCAGATCTTTGCATGTGGCCAACTATGTTCTAAACCCTACAGCGTAGTTTTACTTCTAGATCTGAATTTTTCCTGTAGGTATTGTTGCAAGCTATTTTGGCACACCATTTGGAGAGTTGGTTTTCAAGTGTTGGGCATCTACCCTTCACTTTGGAGATCCATTAGATAGGATATATTTCATGTTCATATCATATATGTTCTGCATACTTCTGTACATTTTTGAATCACTGAATATTTCTACAGATCTGCGACTTAGATCTTAGATCTACTTCATGTACATGGTGTTTTGCTCAAACCCCAAGGGGGATTGATAAAAGAGCCTCTATAGTGTATGGACCGTTATAGATCTAACATTTCATGCACTTATATGCTCTAGATCTAAAGTGTAATCTTCAACTCTTTCAACTCAATAAAATAATGTCGTCAAGCCTTTTTCAGTCTATACATGTGATTGCAACACCTCTTTTTGAGGATTTTCTTCTGTTGGTGACTTGTATTTCTAGCTATGCATCTTATGGGCCTCATTATACATCTATTTTTCTGCTATAAATACTTTTGAAAGGTCTCTTTATTGGCCTCCTAATTTTTACTTTATGATCTACGTTATTTTACTACAAATCTGTCTTGTATTGCTACATTCCCCATTTGGGAATATTACAGAAAAATGTCTGAACACTATGAAATTTCAGACAACCTGCAGCAGCTAAAAATATTCCACAAAAGGTGGAGGGTACTGAAGCCCTAGGGGGCTAGGTTCCCACTTTTATGATAAAAAAAGAACAAGTACAGGTCCTGTTGGGGTCCTGTGATTTGGTAGATTGGCATGCCAAGTGACAAGGCAACATGCAAACCAAGCTTTAGAGCTCTAGGATCTAGCCCTCCTAGTCTCAGAGAGGGATCTCTCAATATGTTTATAAGGATGTGTCTTGAAAGGTTTAGAAATTGATTTAGGCTAGTTATGAAGTGCAGGGTTGTTTGTTTTGTTTGGTTGGACAAATGTGTTTCATGCCGTATAGATAGAGCCTGGGAATCTACAAGCCATTGGGAAATGGAGTCATGTGAAATTCAAAATAGTTCTGATTGTGAAGGAAGGGAAACCAGAGGGAAAATCTAACTTGGTCAAGGATCTGTTGAATAATATAGGTGAAATGAGATGAACATTAAGGACTAAGAGTGAAAAGCAAACCAAACCCTTTCACAATGACTTAAAGGATTCAGGGAATGCCCTATTTCCTCCAGTAAGCTCACTTCTATGGACTTGATCAATAAAAACACTCAAAGAAAAGGATAAATGCAGACTAAAACATTCTTGATGAATTATAGGATTCGGGGAATGCCCTATTTCCTCCTATAAGTTCACTGCTGAGAGCTTAATCAACAAAGACATACAATTTCATTCAAATAAGAGGGAATGCCTTAGACATCTAGGACTGCAATTATAGGGACCTTCAACACAATAATTATAGTAAGAAACAGAGGGTATGATTGAAACATACCTCTCTGTCAAACTGCAAGAATTAATAATTAAAGGGAGATTTCAGATACAATATTCAGTGGCAAAGAAAGAGGGAACGCCTAAACAATCTTTAGCACAACTAAATTAACCATTTCTGAAATAAAAAAACTTGAATATTCAGGAGAGCTACTATACTATCCTGTCATGTTTAGTAGCAGAAAACATATAAACAGTGAAGGATAAACAGGTCAGAGGTGCTTCTAGGATACATTTCTCTGCCTAAACTTTTTATCCTAATGTAAGTCAAAGCATAATGGAACAAAGTGATAAACAGGAAATAACATTAACAATAAGAGATTACTTCACCAAAACCAGGCTCAGGGATCCAAAGGTACAGCCTCGTTCATCAACAGAAAAACAGAGACCTCCACACTCCTTCAGAACACCGATGCTTCTTCAAAGCAGCAATCTATGTATTACTTTAGAAATCACCAAATGCCAACCCTTTACAATAAGACTTCCAAGAGTCTTTATAGAGAAAATGGAAAAAGTAGGTGAAGAAATTTTTAATGATCATCAGAGATAGGAGAGGGTATTTGAATGCTCCATGCTATGTCATAAACATAAGATTAAATCCTGGACAGACTTAGTGACCTCGATGCTTGTTGAGGCCCCTTTGACATGACAGAAAACACCCCACAGAGTGTCCTTTGAGAGAAAATAGTATCTGTAGTGGTACTGTTATATCCTCTAGTGTGAGTTAAGTGGAAGAATGGGTTTAGCAACCTCCCATACTTTCAAATAACTGCTTCTGACAGTCTATAGTAGTTTCTTTGGTGTAATAAATACTCGGGAGGCTTTCATGCATGGAGATGGGCTATGTCTGTGTCAGTCAACTTTCTGTACTAATAACTACTTTGTCCCTTGTACTTCAACCTGTTTTAGCTTTGTTGTGCTTTTCTTTTGCTGATCTTCTTGAACTGTCTACGCTTGTTGTTCCCGAGAAATTCTCTATTCTTCTGTGTATTCTTTCTTCATTGTGCTTTGTCCTTGATACTTCCTTTCACCTTCGATCCATTGGTTTGGTCCCTTATTGCCTTTAGAGCTATGGAGGATCATTATCTCGAACCCTTTGTCACCTGTCTGTGACGGTAGGGAACTTCTAACAGAGTTACTCTTTTAAACCTGCAAACACACAAAAACTCGTTATGAAATCCTGTGGGATTGGTTAAACTGCGTTACAGAGACTAGGGGAGGGCGGAAGGAGCAGTGAGGAGGTAAGTGTATGCAGCGGGGAAGAGGAAAAACGATGGCGGAGGGAACAAACTAGGCTCCGACCTTTTTGGCGGGCAGAAGAACCAGGACTGTTGGATCTTGCAGGATCAACGGTTGAGATCTTTCAGAGGAGTTATTAGGAGGGGGGCGATCAAATGAAAAGAGAGCAAAGTATGATGTGGACCGTTAGATCTAGATGAATGGACAACAGTGATTGAATCGAGACTCATCTCATCGGGGGAGCAGCGAAGGATGGGGGGAACTTAGGTGCTGGAGCTGCGATGTGCGATGCTGCACTGGCCATCCAATCTAGGAGCAAGATCGATGGTGGAAATTTAATCAGGGCATCGCAGTGATGTGATGCGCGATCAGTGATGCGATGTGGAAAACACGATGTGATGGAGAGAGGACCATCCGATCTGAAGGAAGATCAACAGTGGAGGACAAATCGGTGGAGGGCAATGATGGAGGGCTACGGGAAAAGTGTGATGAGATCTTGGCCATTGGTTCTTATGGATTCAATGATCCAGATCAAATCAGCGAGCGCGATGCGATGGGGCAAGGAATGTAGTGGGGCCTAGGATGACGTATTTTTTTTCACGTAGTGGACGGGTGTTGGGGGACTAGGTGATACGATGGCCATAGATATTCTTAGATAAATGGCCGAGATTAAATTGCATGGTCGGGGGATCGGGGAAAAGAAAAAGAAAAAAGTGGAACAACTTTTTGTGATTGCGATGGCAAGGGTGTGGTCTCATGGAAAGGTAAGGAGACCGGGGATCCGAGAGAAAGGGCTTATCGCATCAGCAGGGGAGGAAAATAAAAGGGAGACAAGGGAATGGGAAGAAAAATCTGATTGCGATGGGGTGATGAGGCCAAGCGCCTGGTTATGGCTCCGGATCACATGCGGAGAAAGGGGCCAAGGGCTAAGGCGAAAGGAGCTTAAGCGCTTAGTGAGAAAATGAAGATTTTCAAGGATTTTAAAGGGTTTTTTGAGGAATTTGGAGGTTCCGATAGGCGTGAAGACGGGGTTTTAAACCTTATAAAGGGGTTTCACAAGGCTTGAAGGGGATTTGAGGCCTTTGAGTCTAAATGGAGGGTTAAAAGATGAAATAAGGCTTTATGAAAATGGCGGGAAGGAGTGAAAATAGGTTGTTTCAGAGGCCTTTGGAACAACTTTCTTTGGTGAATAGACATGGTTTTAAGATGGAAACAACAGTGAAGATGGACCTCCAGGATAGGAAAAACAGAAGACTTCAAGGATGATATATTTTCAAGGGAATTTATCTCTTAGAGGCTTGAGAACAGATTTAGCCACCATTTAGTATAACATAATTTTATAGGTGGCTAACAGTGGCTCCACTTGGGGAGGGCAGCTTGCTCTTTAGGTGTCTAGAACTCAGATTCTTTGATCTCTGGCTTTTTAGCAAACCAGTGCCTTATCCATTGGGCAGTAATTTTTGTTCTCTTCGTTGTCCTTCTTCTGAGCTGATGATCTTTGCAATAACCTGAAACAATGGAAATATTTAAAACAACATCTCTACCTACCCATTCCTATGATCCTAACATTTTTTCTTCTTCAGAGTGCACTTGGACTAGAAAAATCTTTCTTCAACATTTTATTGAAAGAAAAAAATAATCTAAATATAACCTTATTCCTCCATGAGACCAGATTAAACAGTTGGACTCATAGCCTCTCTACCTAAACTAATACCTGCTAGGATTAAATATTCTGACAAATTTTCTTTCTCTATATTCTAAAATAGAAATTGAAACACAGAAAAACCAAGATTAGATTGTTTGATTTGCTGTGGGTCCATGGCAAAAAGACAAGCTGCACATGAATTGAAACTTGTAGAAATTCAAAACCAAAATTTTGAAGGTTAAAGATTTGAAATTCAAAACACTCTTCCTTCTTATTTTGACTCAGATTTTGAGCTTTTTAGAGTCACCTTTATTTCTTCATTTCAGCTCTGGTTTTGATCTTGTTAGAGCTGTTTTCTTTTTCTTTGCTGGTTCAAGTTTTGAGCATGTTAGAACTAGTTCTCTTTCTTCTATCCTAATCTATTCTACTGATAAGACAAGATTAAATAGTTTGGCAGATATTTTCACTATCCTATCAGTAGTAAATTGAAATCTACCCAATCATGATTAGGCTGTATGATTGGACAATAGTGCTCCTTAAAGTAGTGGCATTTAAGCTTGCACACTTTCATATTTTCCTTTCCTTTTGGTATGGGGCTATACCTTTCTTGTTTTATTTCTGCCCTCTTTTCTATTTTTTATTGTTTTTTATTTTTCTTTCCAAATGGTATGTACAATGGATTAAAACTCTGAAACTAAGACTCTTAACAGAAATAGTGTTTAAGCATCCTGCCATTGACAGGACCTCCCAACACTTCTTCACCATTCATTTCTTGGAGGAAAAATGCATTATGCCCTCTTATGGAATGAATAATGTAGGGCCCTTTTCACAGATTTTCAAAATTACCGTTTTTTCCTTTCTCTTCCCTTCTTGAATCCCATTTGAGAACCACATTTCCAACTTGGAAGTCATTTGCTTTAGTCCTTTTGTCAAATAACCTTTTGATGTTTTCTTGGACTGTTTGAGTTCTCTGGTAAAATTCCTCTCTGGTCTGCTGCAAATGGATGGTCTGATTGATCCTTCTCTGCATATAATTTTCTTCAGCTTGGACTTCCTGAAGGAGTTTCATGACTGGAACTCCTAAAGATGTTGGGAAAACAACATCCATGCCATAGACCAGCTGAAAGGGGGACATGTTGATTTACTTTTTGGTGGTTAACCTATCAGCCCACAAGGCATGAACAAGCTAACTATGCCATGCTTTCTAGTTCTGGTTCAACAACTTCTTAATTATGTTGATCAGGCTCTTGTTGGAGGATTCATCAAGTCCATTTCCTTGGGGGTAATAGGCTGTGGAGTGGCCCAAGGTGATCTGATATTTATGGCAGAAATCAACCATCCTCTTAGATTTAAAGGCAACAGCATTGTCTGTGATTATTTTTCTAGGACAACCAAATCTGGATAATATGTGGATCTCGAGGAATTTAATGATGACAGAGTTAGTAGCATTCATAGTGGGTATGGCCTCTATCCATTTAGTAAAATAATCAGTGGCTGTGAGGATCCATTTGTGCCGGGCTAAGGAGGATGGATGGATTTCCCCTATGAAGTCCAAACCCCACCATTGAAATGGTGCTGCAACGCTAATGGGTTACAAGGGTAAATGCAAGAGCTTTATTTTACCATCAAAGATTTGGCACTTGTGGCAATACATCACTATTTTTTGGGTGTCTAGGAAAAGGGTGGGCCAATAGTAACCGGATCTGAGGATCTTGTTTGCCGTGGTATTCCAATTTAGGTGCCCTCCACATTCTCCTTCATGCATTTCATGCATGATTTTTCTCGTATCAACCTCAAGTAAACATTTTAGTAGTATCCCAACAACATTTTTCCAATATAAAACTCCATCTATCATACAATAATTTAAAGCCTTATGTTTGAAAAATCTGGCTTTTGTTTTTGAAAAAGAAGGAGGAGCATTTAAATAAAGAAACACATAAATGATGTCAGCATACCATAGAGATTTCATGAATGTTTTTTCAGTAAATGGTGTTGGGAACTCTTCTATTTCTTCCAAGGCATCAACCATATTCATATCTAATGCTTTGAAATTAGACTTGACCATGATTTTTTCTAATCCTTGTCCCTTGATGAGTTTAGTATGCCTGATTTCTAAGTCATATTCTAGAATAGTGGCAATCCATTTTCCCCTTTTACCATCGGTGTCCTGACTTAGGATATCTTAACTACGGTGTGTGGCACAAAGGAAATGATATGTGAATGTAAAATGTACACCCTAAAGTATTTTAATGCTTTTACCAGTGCTAAGGCTTGCTTCTCCATGATATTGTATTTGAGTGGGGAATCTCTTAAGGCTTTGCTGAAGAAGGATATTGGTTGTTCTTGCCCCAAGTTATTCTTTTGCAACAATACTCACTAGTACATTTGGTGGAAATTCTGACACTTGGTTCCGACACTTTTGACCAAATGTCGGAAATTTCCCCAAATTTTTTCAACTTTTTCAAATCCCGCCCGAAACCGTCGCTATACCGACGTCAATAGACAAGTGTTGCAATATTGACACTTAGACAAAGTGTCACAATTGCGACATTTGTAGGAATCTATCACAATACCGACACTATGCCCCAAAGCGTCGCTATTGCGACGGCTTCCTCCAAACGTCACAATTGCGACACTTAGTCTAAGTGTCGCAATTACGACGTTTGGAGGAAGCCGTCGCAATAGCGACACTTTGGGGCATAGTGTCGGTATTGCGACGGATTCCTCCAAACGTTGCAATTGCAACACTATGCCCCAAAGCGTCGCTATTGCGATGGCTTCCTCCAAATAAAAATGATTTGAAATGCAAAAATCAAATGTAAAAATAAAATGTGCGCTCATTTGAAATGAAAAAATGAAATGTAAATAAAAATGATTTTATTAAAAACTACATGCACATTCACCCTCAGCTCTTGCAGAACAACATTCGCCCTCAGCTCTTGTAGAATAGCATTCGCCCTCAGCATTCGCCCTCAACTCTTGCAGAACAACATTCGCCCTCAACTCTTGCAAAATGGTAAGTTCTTATTGCATGCCCTTCCTCCTATAGTAGGGTTGACCCTATTTGGGTTTTTTTTGGTCAATTCCATTGGATTGTGTTAGGCTATAGGGTTCTCTCTAGATGTCTTCCAGTGTTCTTTCGGATGAGTTTCAAAGAGGATGTGTAAGATTTTTTTGCGCTTGCATGAATTTGACTCCACTAGTTTCATGAATTTTAAGCTATGGATTTTAGTTCGACAAACTCATGCAAGTGCACAAGTTTGGAGTATCAAGAAATTTGAGGCTAAGGTACTGAGTAAAATAAGAAACACATTGATATGAGTTCATCCAATTGAATATGGGATAGATCAATTGTTTCACACTGTGAAATGTACTACAGATGCAGATCCAAAAAAATCGACAACTTTATAATTCGTATTACAGGTGCAGATCCAAAAAAACTACAATTTTATAACTCGAGAATTGCTAGATCTACAAAGATTTGGGAAAATTTAAAATAGAATCAACAACTAGTCGATTAGATGGTTCGATCACTACCAGCAAAAAAAAAAGATTCAAAACTAGATCCATAATGGTTGAAAGAAACTATATGCGCACTTGTATGGCTCAAAGAAAACTCCAAATTTATATGGTTATCTGGGCAATTTTACATTGAAGAGCCCTTTTAAATCCAAAATTGAAAACTCATTTTGTTTAAGATCTACAAAAATTTGTATAATTTACAACAAATATTTCATAGATCTACAAAGATTTTCAATTAATTTTAGACCTAGAGTATATTACAACAGATCTAGGGTTCTTTCAGGTATCTTCCAGTGTTGAATTTTTTTCCCACAAAACAGAGTCTAGGTAGGGATAACAAGGCAACTTATGAAACAATCTACGTGGATAAATGTTTCTTATCTCCTTCACTAGTCATGCATTCTTTATTTACCATGAACACCTCTGATTTGATATTCATTCACTGCTTCATCCATTTCACTTAGAAAAAGGATAAGGCTATCCCATGAAGTGCACCCTTTTGGTGTCTAAAACTAACCCAAATTTCGCCCTTATAACCTACCAGCAGGTGCTCTATATGCTGCTGTATAGCAACTACAGGCACATTAGATGAATAATTTGAGGATGGATCAATAGAAGAGTTCACAAAAGCACAAAAAGGAGAGCCCTGTGTTGGGCATAATTAAAAGCAATAACAATCTATAAAGCTACACTCCTCAGAGGAACCATGTAGTGAAGAGTCAAAGACAAGAGAACCATTAGCTAAGGTTGTTGAAAGGTTGTTGTATACTGATTTCATTTGTTTTTGTATATTTTTTTGCAAGGATATTAGAGTGTCTTTGTCAAAGTAAAACCTGCAGGCATTTTACATATCAGGAGTTGCAATCTGCTACTTTTGGTTTTTCAACAGGTTGCATTTCTAGATTTCCTCCTGGATTTTTTCATTTTTGCGCTTCTGTTTTGAATGGGAAATTTACCTTGAAATGTTGTTAACCTTGTGAACTAAATTCATTTATGCAACATCCTTTTTCTTGCAGGGAATTTTATAGGAAGAGGAGGCTGCAGTCAGCCTCTCTACAAATTGAATCACTAGAAATATTAACTTGACTGAGTTAAATTATCTTAGCAATGCTGTAATTTAGTAATATGGATTTTCATCTTACAGGGCACTGGGTTCTGTTGGGAACATATTTTCCACAAATGAAAAGGAAGTTTCTTCACTTGTTGGACCTGGATCACCATTGGAGATGATCGAGCGTATTGCAAAACTTGGAGCTGAAGTTTTTCTTCTAGTATATATTAAAATTGTGTTGCCATCTATTAGTTGTTTTGAGTTGCTGCAAACTCTCTGGAATTGAAATGGTAATGCTAATAAAATACAAATTGCAGGTAGTGACTCTTAGAAGAGGCCCTTCAAGAAGAATTGTTCATATGAAAGATATTAGTACTCAATTAAACATTCATACCGTCCTATGATTTTTGGATTTAGTCTTATTCCATAATAAAAACCGAAAGTTATCATCATTCCAAACATTTCATCGTTTCACTTTATCTTACGTCTTATTATTTCAAGTCTGACACTTGGGAGACATGGGAAATTCCAACTTTTCACACAATTTGTACCATGCTAAAGTCTTCAATGCAAGGAGAAATTATGATGGAAGATGTTGTTGATCCAACAGGGTGTGGAAATACATTCTGTGGTGTATTCCTTATTGGATATTGGAAGACTCGAGACTTATTAATAGCAGGCCTGTGGGGTAGTATTGCAGCAAGCTTTAGTAAGTACTAAGTATAAAATATCCACATACTTCACAATTTTGCATAATATGAAATAGGATTCATGGATATTCATTTTCATCTGTGTACATAGCATGGCACAATACAAGGCTATGATAATTTTCTTTTAGAATAGCTTGTGACTTCATCATGCTAAAAGTATATGGATTTTCTTTGCAATATTTTAAAAACCCTAGTATTAATCGGGATCTTTCTATGGTTCCCCATCGGTTTGGAATTGGCTGTAACGAGCAATTTGGTTAGTTTATGCCTGCCTTACTGGTTGGCTCTACTAGTGGGATCTTTCCTGGGGGTAAGAATCAGAGTTCGAGGAATTCCTCCACTAGTGAAGATCGTAGATGAGAAAACTAGTACATTATATGTTTGTTCACATAAAACTCTTCTTGATCTTGTTTTTCTTACTGTAGCACTTAGAAGGCCTGTAAAAATAGTTACATATAGTATCAGCTATGTAATAGAGGCAGTGTCACCCATCAAGACTGTAAGGCTTAGTAGAAACAGAAACAAAGATGGGGATATCATGAAAAAAACTCTTAAGCCAAGGTGACCTAGCTGTTTGTCCTGAAGGAACTACTTGCAGAGAGCCTTATTTGCTTCGATTTAGTCCTATTTTTGCAGAAATTACAGATTCTGAGTGTTTAATGCCTATTTTCATGAATTTTTAAGACCCACAAATGCAAATTCTTTTACCAGCTTAAAAACTTGTCAAATACCTTGAACAAACATTGTTTTAAGAGTCTTTCCCCCTCATAGGCTATTAGTTTCTCATTGAGATTGAATAAGAAAATGTATGATAAACATCTCATACCTTCAAGTTGATTACATAAATGCTTGTAGATTCCTCTTCAAGATTGTGATCATGGAACGACGATAAACTAAACTTTTCTCCTCGACCATCATTGCTTTAGCTTTGTTGTCATACTTTATGAGAGATTGAAACTCTTCATTACTCTATTTTAGTTTGAACTGAGATGACATCCTTCATACTCTCATCTAGTACTTAATATGGTATTCTTGTTCTTCAAGCTCCATACCTGCTTACCCGTCATCCTTTACTATAAGATGGGGGCTTACCCAGTAATTAAACAATTATTTAATGAGTTCTGATTTCAGGTTGAAACACTTGGGTTTCCCAAATGAAGCCAATGTAATTGCAGCATTATATATAATATTGTGTGAGATGACTAAGAAGTATCATATTTACTGTAATTAGGCTTGAGCACAAGAGATTTTTTCATGGAAATGTGAATGTAAAGATACAGGATGGGAATAAAACTCAACCCATATATTATCAGTTAAACCATAGTCACCAAAAGCTACTTTCACATTGCACAATAGTTTGTATTCAAGAACCCTCCCAAAGATATCCATTGCTCTGCTGTTTATGGAGTTCATAAATATAGGCACATAACACGTTGAGTTTTAGCATTCAGATAAGAAGTTAAATTGAGATAAAGATCTCCTAATTGGAGAGGCATGTAGTGTGTCACCGTTATTTACTGACATTTTTATTGGATGTATGTCATCATAATAATTATTTGAACTTTTTGCAGTATTGGGTGTTGAATTGTAGGATGTGATGTTTTTTCTTTCTATGGAATATTGGCTGAGAAATATTCCATATAGTGGTTGATTCCAAGGAAAAGGTGAATTTGGTTGAGTTCCTCTAGTTTTCGGGGTTGAATCCCTTGATAAGATGGGGGCTTATCTTTAAACTTCTCCTGGGACAAGTTCTAAAGCTGGTTGAAGACAAGTTACTGGGTTTTTGGAACCATAATCCTTGCCAGAATAGTGTTGAGCATGTGAATGTGGATCGGAGAAAAGTTTTGGGTAGTAAAGGGTAAGCGCACCACTGTTTTAAGAGCATTTTCCTCAGCTGGAAGTCATGGCATGTTTCAGACTTCTCGTGGAAATTATCTTTGTGCCTGAATACAGACATTCTCCTTACCTATGCGTATTATTCTACTCCTGGGACTGCATTTTCTGTAAACTTGTGGGAGTATCACTCTAAGTGGGTCGGATCAGCCGTTGCTTTCTGATCTGGTTTTATAACAGCAGTTGAAAATCTGAACTAGAGGCTCTCTACTAGGATAGTGTATCTCTGCTTCATGTGAGGGTGAAATTTCTCAAGGAAACAACATTATAACCTTTGTGGAGGCCAATATATACCGGGTTACTCTTGTATCTCTATTGTGTATTTAATTTCATGAAAAATGATGGCCTGTAGTGTCCAATGCAGTCTATGATATGAGTTTATTAATGTTGTTATAAATTTATGAATGGTGAAATGAAAAATCAGCAGTTTTCTTGAGACTGGTTCCTTTATATGTGCTTCACAATATACTTACATTTGACACTAGAGACTATTTCACCTACATAAATGTTTAGTTGAAATATTGGGAAAACAGGTATAATTTAAAACTCAAATTAAAACTCTGAAAAATCATTAAAAACCCACAGTAATGTAAGGTGGAATCTTGCAAGTGAATTCAATTGTCGTGAGAAAATAGATCTGTATAAGAAATTATGGTAAGAAGATGTGGTAATTTTCATTTTGGAATGAAATTACGGTAATTACGGAAATTACGGTAATGAAATTTATAAATTACGGTAATTTTCATTGCTACTCATTGTTAAATTGTAATTTTCATTTTTTTTTTTAATTTAACAAGCCGTCAGTATACCGACGCCTTCAAAGCGTTGGTCTTGCAACCTCCAAAAACGTCAGTCTTGCGACGCCCTGGGGCAAAGCGTCGGTCTTGCGACGCTTAGAAAGCGTCGGTATTGTGACACCTTAAAAGTGTGGTTAGCCATAGAGTATTGCGATGCTTTGTAGGTGTCAGTATTGCGACACTTTGTAAGCGTCGGTATTGCGACGCTTTCCAGGCGTCGTAATTGTGACACTTTACAAGCGTTGGTTTAGAAGTGTCAGTATTGCGACGCTTTTGCAAAACATCGGAACAAGTGTTGCAATACCGACGCTTTATGGAAGTGTCGGAAGACCGACGTTATGGCTAGCCACGCTTTTAAGTGCCTCAAATTGTCGCTCTTGCAACAAATAGGTGTCAGAAAATCGACAAATTGGTCGTCGGAAATTGGGCCAAATTTGCTAGTGACTGCAGCTATTGTATGTTCAGATGCAAAGGAAAAAATATAGAAATATTTGGTGAAGTCAGGACTGATAAGGACTAGTGCTTGAGTAAGGGCCTTCTTTACCAGTTCAAATGATTATTTAGCTTGCATTGTCCATTTAACACCTACTTCTTTCTTAAGCATGCTATTTGTTAGCCACCTATAAATTCTGATATGCCAAAGGGTGGCTAAATTTGTGTTGAAGCCTTCAAGACATTTATTTCCTTTGAAAATATATCATCCTTGAAGTCTTATGTTTGTCCTATCCTGGAGGTTCATCTTCACTGCTGTTTCCATCTTAAAGCCATGCTGATTCACCAAAGAAAGCTGTTCCAAAGGCCACTGAAACTGCCCATGTCCACTTATTTCCCCTTCATTTTCATAAAGCTTTCTTTCCATATTTTAACCCTCCATTTAGCACGCAAAGGCCTCAAATCCCCTTCAAGCCTTGTGAAATCCTTTTATGAGGTTTAAAACCCCATCTTTACCCCTATCGGAACCTCCATTTTCCTCAAAAAAACCCTTAAAAATCCTTGAAAAACTTCATTTTTCACTAAGGCCTTCAGCCCCTTTCGGCCTTGGCCCTGGCCCCTTTTCCGCACATGACCTGGAGCCATAACTAGGTGCTAATCACTAATCGCAATCAGGGATTTCCATTTCTGTGTTCCCTTCTCCTTGCCTCCTCCAATGCCGATCCCGCGATTAGATCTGGATCATTGAATCCACAAGAACCAACGACCAGGATCCATCGTGCTCCTCTCGTAAGCCCTTATCACTAATCGCAATCGGAGCTTCCTTTCCCATATTTTCCTTTGTTCTTCCAAATTTTCCGATGCGACAAGCGTTTCTCTACTCGACATCCGCTTCAATCTCCACCGTCGATCTTTTCAGATCCAACGGTCAGTGCTCAAGCGCGCAAATCACAATTTCCCTTTTCTCTTTTTACATGCCTCCTCCAATGCCGATCCGCTGATTTGATCTGGATTGTTGAATCCACAAGAAACAACAGTCAAGATCTTATCGTGCTCCACCCATAGCCCTCCTTCTTCACCCCGCCAATTGAATCCCGACCGTCGATCATCCTTCAGATCGGACGACTGGCGCTTAATCTCACATCGCAAATCCAAAGTCTTCCCTTTTCGTTCCTCCAATGGTCTGATTCTGCGATTTGATCCTAACCATTGAATCCACAAGAACCAATGGACAGGATCTAATCGCGCTCCACCTTTTCCTTCCCCCTTTTCACTATTCCGCGATCCGCCGATTGGATCTCTGTCGTCCATTCCTACAGATCCAATGGCTCACATTTGTCCGCTCGTTCACTTACCCTGTTCAAAACTCTGCTTTCCCTTTCAATCTCATCCATCTGATCCACAGATCTAATGGTCCTAACTCAACCCCGCAACTTCGACCCATCGTGCGTCACCCGCACCGTCAGATCTTCTGCCCATCATCCAATGGCTGAAAATGCATATCGCGTAACTTTTGCGCCCAAGAGTTAATGTTCCAAATTTAAGTGATAAAAGTGGTTTTGAGATTCCACGTGTCGATCATTGAATGGTATCACGTTCCAAAAGGCAAAACCACCTTCCCCCCTTTGAGCTGTGCGAAAACCTTTCCCGGTTCCGCTTTACCGCCTACCCTCCGCAACTTTAACTTTTAATCCTGGCCGTCAATATCTGAGATCGAATGGCCCACATTTACATCACGACCTCTCTCATTTTCTTTTCATCTGACCTCCCAATGATTCCATCGGGTGATCCCTGCTGTCGATTGTCCTAATTGGCCGGTTCTGATTTAATCTTGCCCCGTCTGCTCTCGATTCATTCGATATTTAAAATAAGCCCATCGAAAGATCTCCACCGTTATTTTTTCTAATATAATGGCCCACATTATATCGCATTTTAATTTCATGCTCCATTCATCTAACATCCCCAACGACTTCATTAACCAATCTCCACCGTTGATCATCCTGATCTAACGGTCCACGTTCATCCTCGCGTCCAAAACTCCAAAGCACCTGGTTAGCTGCTCTGCCAGGTTTTTCATCCATTTTCCGCTGCAATCACATTCTTCCTCACTACTCCTCCGCCACCCTAGAGCCTCTGCAAGCAGTCTAACCAAGCCCGCATGGATTTCTTAACATGTTTATCGTATGTTTGCAGGTTTTTTAATGAATGATGAAGGAATTAATGTTTTACAGTCAGAAAGATGACACAAAGGTTCAGATGGCTATCTCAGGGCCATAAAAAAACATTGAAGGGTATCAGTACAGAAGAAAATCGAGCAATCAATAAAAGTTAAACATAAAAAAAGTTAAAACAGGTTGAAGTATAGAGAGATAGAGCAGTTATTAGTGCAGAATGTTGACTGACACAGACGTAGCCCATCTCCACGCTCAAAGGCCTGCCAAGAAGTTATTATACTAGGGAAACTACTACAAACTGTCAGAAGCAGTTATTTAGAAGTATGGGAGTCCTCATAGCCCATTCTTCACTTAACTCACTCCAAGAAGATAAAAGTACCATTCCAGATGGTTTTTCCTCTCAAGGACACCCTGCGGGTGATTTCTATCATATCAAAATGGTCTCAACAAGCTAGAAAGTTATTGATCCTGTATAAAAATTAATGTTATGTTTATGACACAACATGGAGCATTCGAATGCTCTCTCTTATCTCTGAATGATCATTTAAAACTTTCCTCACCTACTTTTCCTCATTTTCCTATAAAGACTCTTCAAAGTCTCATTGTAAAAGGTTGGCATTTTGTGAATTCTAAAGTAATACATATTGCTGCTTTGAAGAAGCTTTGGTGTTCTGAAAGAGTCTAGAAGTATCTGTGTTTTTTGTTGATGAAGGAGGCCGAATCATTGGATCGCTGAGCCTGGTTATGGTGAAGTAATCTCTATTGTTAATGTTATTTCCCGTTTATCACTTTGTTCCGTTATGCTTTGACTTACAGTAGGATAAAAAGTTTAGGCAGAGAAATGTATCTTGGAAGCACCTTTGACCTGTTTATCCTTCACTGTTTATATTTTTTCTGCTATTGAACATGACAGGGTAGTCTAATAGCTCTCTTGAGTATTCAATTTGTTTTATTTCAGAAATGGTTAATTCAATTGTGCTAAAGAATGTTTAGGTGTTCCCTCTTTCTTTACCACTGAATATTGTATCTGAAATCTCCCTTTAATTATTAATGCTTGCAGTTCAACAGAGGAACTTGTTTCAATCATACCCTCTGTTTTTTATTGTGATTGTTGTGTTAAAGGTCCCTATAATTGCAGTCCTAGTTTTCTAAGGTGTTCCCTCTTCTTTGAATGCAGTTGTATGTCTCTGTTGATTGAGCCTTCAGTAGTAAAATTGTAGGAGGAAATAGGGCGTTCCTCGAATCCTATAATTTATTAAAGAGGGTTTACTCTGCATTTCTCCTTCCTTTGAGTGTTTATATTGATTAATTCCAAAGCAGTGAGCTTACTGGAGGAAATAGGGCGTTCCCCGAATCTTTTAAGCCATTGTGAAAGGGTTTAGCTAGTGTTTCACTCTTAGTCCTTAATGTCCATCCCATTTCACCTTTATTATTCAAAATATCCTTGACCAAGTTAGATTTGCCCTCTGGTTTCCTTTCCTTCTCAGTCAGAACTATTTGAACTTTCACATGACTCCATTTCCCAATGGCTTGTAGATTCCCATGCTCTATCTATACCACACGAAACACATTTGTCCAACCAAACAAACAAAACAAACCCATGTGCTCTATAACTAGCCTAAGACCTTAAATTGAACTTTGAAGATACATTATTCTTATCTTTATAGAGATATCCCTCTCTGGATCTAGGAGGGCTAGATCCTGAGATCCCAAAGCGGTTTTGATGTTGTCTTGTCTTTGGGTTAGCCAATTTTCCAAAACACAGGAACCCCAACATAATGGCGATCACGGTGGGACTTATTGAATCTATGATAGCCTAGCAAAATATTATAAACTCTTTAAGTCCTACAAATCTCTAAGAAAATTATTTAGTAAGCCATAGAGGAGACTCTGTTTGCTTGAACACCTTAGCTAAGTGTAAGATCAGACATAGGACACTCTCATAACCATAAAATGTTCAAAATCCAAAAATATCTCAGATTGGCTTCATAATAAACATGGTGGTGGAACCATAAAACAATTTTACCTTCACAAAAAGCTAAAAATTTTCCACCTAGCGACTCCATTAGCCCCAATAGGCCTATTACCCATCTAGGTCTCCAGACCTCTTTAGGAATGTGTTAACCAGCCTTGAAGAAGCTGAGAAGCCTAGTCCCATATTAGATGAGACTTTTAGAGAGGAAAAAATTTCAAAGAATCCCTACAAACTTCAGCCTCTCTCATTTTTGAAAGCAGTCTGGCTTCACATAGGATCCACACTAGATCCCATCCAGGCCCTAATCCTCCTACAATAGTTGACAATCCAGAGAGAATTTTGTGGTAGAATTCTAGAGCTGGAAAGTTAGCTGCTGATAGGAAAATTCCAAGAACAAATTCTCTCCTTGAAAACCTTGCTGTCTTGGAAGATTTACACTTTGAATTACATCATAATAATAACATCTTTATAACTAGATCTCAAAGTGATCTAAACCAAACTGATCTTGAAACTGTAGGATTGCAACAGAGCTTTAGTAGGGAAGCTTCACCTTCTACTCCTCCTGATTCACAGCTTCTCCACCACTTTAGCCTTTTTCATAACCAATCTGCTCAAAACCAATTTTCTGGCCCAAGTGTTTCTTCCACTCCAATCCATACTACCACTATCCAAAACACTCCATTGCAGCCCACTTTCCCTCTTGTCAATCCACCCACTGTAAATCCACCTTTCTTTCCAGCCATGGCAGCATGGTATGCCCCATTAGTGTTACCACAACCTATGGCTCCCTTGCCAAATGAATATCAGTATAAAATTCCCCATTTCACTGGAAAGGAATCTACCACATCTCAACAACATGTAGATAGGATGGAAGATGCTTTTGATTATATGGAAATAGAAGATGAGAGCGTCAAGATGAGAATATTTGCTCAAAGTTTAGGGGGAGATGTAAAGAAGTGGTTTAAAGGCCTAGCCCCTAATAAAATCAATGATCTTCCCTCTGTGCACCAAAATTTCATAAACAAATGGGAAATCAAAAGCAACCCCCTCCAGATATTAGCAGAATATAAAGGTATTAAAATAAATCAGGGGGAGAGCGTTCATGATTACTCCACTAGATTTAACAGTGTCTGCAATGCCCTTCCACCTCACATGAAACCTCCCCAAGGCATGGCCTTGGTAAAATATCCTGAGGGCTTCGATGTTGATATGGCCTATTAGTTGAGGGAAAGAGATTATGCAACTCTAGAAGACATGCAGAAGGGAGCAGTGCGTGTGGAAGCAAACTTAATTGGAAAAAGAGCTAGGCTAAGATAAGAGAAGAGGGTAACTTATAAAGATGATTATGCACCCTCAACCTCATTCTCTGATACCAAAAGTGACAACCTAGTGAAGGTAATGGAGAGAATGCTTGAGAAGATAAAATTGAATGATAGAGTGCCACCAAGAGAACCTCAAAACAACATCCAAAATAGAAAAAAAAACCAGAACTTTAGAAGAGAAAACAATCAGGATAGGCAAAGAGACAATGATCAGCAAATTAGACCTCCCTTCCAACAAAACTACGTAGATAAAGAGGAAGAAAGGGAGATTGAAAGTTTGGAAGAAAACCATGTAAACTTGATTGGATCAGCAGTGGGGATGATTTCTACCTCACTGAAGAAGAACAAGGTTTCTTCTCCTCAGAACCAAAAGAAGACGCATATAAGGAGTCTGAAGATTATAGATTGGGGTTTGAGAATGAAATCATGGAGGTACACAAACATTATGATCTAAGGAGCAAAGGGAACATAGATAATCCAAATGAGAAAAACACTAGCTCTGCTGTTAGGAAAAACATAAAAAATCATCCTAAGAAAATAGCAGAAAAAACCCGCATTTTGACTAAGAAGACAGATTTAAACAAAGAGAAAAGAAGCCAGCCAAATGTTGAAGAAATTTTCCCTAGTACCTCTACTAGTGGCCCTGTTAAAACAACTCAGGTAGACAGTCCCAATAAAAATCAGCAAGTCAAAATTGCTGAAAGAAACATAAACGAGAAAATAGATGTAAATACAACAAAATCAATAGTTCCTTTCAGCCTTGAGGGAGAGATTGCAAAGATTAAAATTAACATACGTTTGACTGAATTAGTAGCCCAGGAAGTGTACAGAGACCAGGTCCTAAAAGCTCTGAATATACATGTTGATACAACTACTTTGAACTTGACAGATGACAAGCGAGAGCTATTGTTTGGTCCTAAAGTTGAAGGAAAATATCAAGAAGGGGATGTGCCTCCCTTCTATGTCAGTCTAAACATACATGAAAAAGTTTTACACAATGCCATGCTAGATTCAGGAGCATCACACAACCTTATGACTAAAGCAGTAATGGAAAGCTTAGGCTTAGAGATTACTATACCCTACAAAGACTTGTACTCCTTTTATTCCATAAAGGTCAAATGCTTGGGATTAATTAAAGATTTGTGTGTTAACCTGTCTCAAATTCCTGCCAAGAATATTGTAATGGATGTGGTAGTAGCTGACATTCCCCCAAAATATGGCATGCTTTTGTCTAGATAATGGGGAGCTAAGATTCAGGGCACCCTTCAAATGGATATGTCTTATGCCACCATACCGGTGTTTGGTCAAACCAGAAGATTGTATAGGGAAACCCTCATGAAATACATGGTGAGCAGCAAGGACAAACCTAACAACACTCCTATTTATTCCACCCATTCAGATCTAGATTCCTTTATTTTATACAATGAAGATGAAGTCACCCAAACAAAGGAAGAAAATGAGCAGGACATTAGTGCACTAGACCATTCAGAATTGCCTTCCTCTCAACCTCTAGATATCTCAACTTCCAACAACCTAGAGCAACAAAAAACAAATGAGAAGGAAATATAAACACTTTGGAGAATGAGCTTTGATGGCTCTTGCAGCAAAAATAGTGCAGGGGCTGGTGTATGGATACACAACACAAACAAAGGGCATGCCTGCAAACTATATTTTTCATGCACTAACAACATTGCAGAATATGAAGCCCTTCTCCTTGGCTTGCACATACTCAAAGATTTAAAGGCCAAAAAGATATCAGTACAGGGATATTCTGAGTTAATTATCAGACAAATCAAAGGGGAATATTCAACCAAAAACCCCAGACTCAGAGAATATAGAAACATTGTGTTAGATCTCCTGAAAAATTTCAAAAAATATGAGCTCATGTTCATACCAAGAGCCCAAAATCACCTGGAAAATGAACTGTCTTTTACTGCTAGTAATTGCCAAATACCAAAAATCGATGAAAAACTCATTATAAAGGTAAAAAACAGACCATAAGTGCCTGATAACGAAGATCATTGGCAGGTTTTTAACAATGATAAACATATAGAGGATTTCCTGCTGTCAAAAAATGAGTTTTCCACAACATCACCAAGTCTCAGCCATGAAAAAGAATGCTTAGATGGGGAACAAATTACTAAAACAGAGTTACCCTCTCCTACTGATATAAATCAGTTTGATCATCTTTTCAAAGAAAATTTATTTGATGATCCAAATCAAAAGGACCTCGAAGTTCTAGACTGTAAAGGTGATACCATACCCAAAGGTCTAGCCCCATTAGAACAACTCTTTGATTTCAACGATGTGGCTAAGGAACCAAAAACAGAAGCCATGGAAACTAATGTGGAAGAACACAACATAGGCAGCCCAACTGAGCCTAAAATGATTAAGTTGTCTAGCACCCTTCCTGCCTACATCAAACAACAATACATAGCACTCTTCAAAGAGTTTATAGATGTTTTTGCATGGGACTATAAAGATTTGAAATCTTATGACACCAACATCACCCAGCACAATATCCCTCTTAAGGAAAATCAGAAACCTTTCAGACAGAAATTAAGGAGGATAAACCCTGTCTTATTGCCTACAGTAGAGAAAGAAATTAGGAAGATGTATGATGTAGGGATCATTGTTCCTATCAGATAGTCGGACTGGGTCTCCAATCTAGTATCTCTCAGGAAGAAGACATGGGAGATCAGGCTGTGTATTGACTTCAAACACATGAATATAGCCTCTCTAAAAGATAACTACCCCTTGCCAAAAATGGACCACATTCTTCAGAGGGTAGTTGGGTCAAAAATAATATCATTACTGGATGGGTTCTCGGGTTATAACCAAGTGTTAGTCCTTCCAAGTGATCAGCATAAGACAGCCTTTACCACACCTTGGGGGACATTCATGTATGTTAAAATGCCATTTGGTTTGATGAATGCAGGGGCCACTTTCCAGAGGGCCATGGACATAGCCTTCTCGGAAGACATAGGCTACTTTGTAATCATTTACCTTGATGATATTACTGTTTTCTTGAAAACTGACGAAGAACATTTGGAACATTTAAGGAAGGTTTTTAAGAAATGCAGAAGATTTGGCTTGTCTTTAAATCCCAAAAAGACACTCTTCGGCCTCCAAGAAGGAAAGCTTCTTGGTCATATAATCTCTGAAGAAGGGATCAAGATAGATCCTAAAAGAATTGATGGCATATTGAATATCAGCCACCCTAGAAATCGCAAAGAATTACAATATTTCATTGGAAAGATTAATTTTCTGAGGAGGTTCATCCCCAACCTTGCTGAGCTATTAAGAAACATCACTAACATTCTCATGAAAGAATTAGGTGTTAAATGGACAATGCAAGCTAAACAGTCATTCGAACTGGTAAAGAAAGCCCTTACTCAAGCACCCATCCTCATTAGTCCTGATTTCACCAAAGATTTCTACATTTTTTCCTTTGCATATGAGCATACAATAGCTACAGTATTACTGCAAAAGAATAACTTGGGGCAAGAACAACCTATCTCCTTCTTCAGTAAAGCCTTAAGATATGCCCCACTCAAATACAACATCATGGAGAAGCAAGCCTTAGCACTGGTAAAATCATTAAAGGATTTTAGGGTGTACATTCTGCATTCACATATCATTGCCTTTGTGCCACACACCGTAGTCAAAGACATTCTAAGTCAGGACCCCGATGGTAAAATGGGAAAGTGGATTGCCACTATCCTTGAATATGACTTAGAAATCAGGCCTACCAAACTCATCAAGGGACAAGGACTAGCAAAACTCATGGCCGAATCTAATTTCAAAGCTCTATATATGAATATGGTTGATGCCTTAGAAGAGATATAAGAGTTCCCAGCACCATTTACTGAAGAAACCTTCATGAACTCTCCATGGTATGTTGATATCATTTATGTGCTGCTTTATTTAAATGCTCCTCCTTCTTTGTCAAAAACAAAGGCTAGATTTGTCAAACAGAAGGCTTTAAAATATTGCATGATAGATGGAGTTTTATATTGGAAAAATTTTGTTGGGATACTTATAAAATGTTTACTTGAGAATGATGCAGGAAAAATCATGCATGAAATGCATGAAAGAGAATGTGGAGGGCACTTAAATTGGAAGACCACAGCAAACAAAATCCTCAGATCAGGCTACTATTGGCCCACCCTTTTTCTAGACACCCACAAACTAGTAATGTCTTGCCACAAATGCCAAATTTTTGATGGTAGAAGAAAACTCTTGCCCCTGCCCTTGAAACCCATTAGTGTTTAAGCACCCTTCCAACAGTGGGGTTTAGACTTTATAGGGGAAATACATCCACCCTTCTCGGCCCAGCATAAATGGATCCTCACAGCCACAGATTATTTTACCAAATGGATAGAGCCCATACCCACTAGGAATGCTACTGACTCTGTCATTATTAAATTCCTTGAGACCAACATATTGTCCAGATTTGGCTATCCTAGGAAAATAATCACAGACAATGCTGCTGCTTTTAAATCCAAGAAGATGGTTGATTTCTGCCATAAATACCAGATCACCTTGGGCCACGCCACTGCCTGCTACCCCCAAGGAAATGGACTTGTTTAATCCTCAAACAAGAGCCTAATCAACATCATCAAAAAGATGTTGGAGCAGAACCGGAAAGCATGGCACAATAAGCTTGTTCATGCCTTGTGGGCTGACAGGTTAACTACCAAAAAGTCAATCAACATGTCCCTCTATCAGCTGGTCTACGGAATGGATGCTATTTTCCCAACATCCTTGGGAGTTCCTGTCATGAAATTCCTTTTGTAATTTCAAGTTGAAGAAAATGATATGAAGAGAAGGATCAATCAAACCATCCACTTGCAGCAGACCAGAGAGGAAGTTTACCAGAGAACTCAAGCAGTCCAAGAAATCATCAAAAGACAATTTGACAAAGGGACTAAAGCAAATGATTTTCAAGTTGGGAATGTGGTTCTCAAAGGGGATTCAAGGAGGGAAGAGAAAGGAAAACATGGTAAGTTTTAAAATATGTGGAAAGGGCCCTACATTATTCATTCCTTAAGAGGGCATAATGCATTTTTCCTGCAAGAACTGAATGGTGAAGAAGTGTTGGGAGGCCCTGTCAATGGAAGGATGCTTAAACACTATTTCTGTCAAGAGTATTAAGTTTCAGAGTTTTTCATCCATTGTACATACCATTTGCATCAAGAAAAAGAAAGAAAAATACAAAAACAATAAAAAAATAGAAAAGAGGGCATAGATAAAACAAGAAAGGTATAGCCCCATACCAAAAGAAAGAAAATATGAAAGTGTGCAATCTCAAATGCCACTACTTTAAGAAGCACTACTGTCCAATCATACAGCCTAATCATGATTGGGCAGATTTCAATTTACTGCTAATAGGATAGTGAAGAAGATCTGCCAAACTATTTAATCTTGGCTTATTAGTAGAATAGATTAGGATAGAAGAAAGAGAACTAGTTCTAACATGCTCAAAACTTGAACCAGAAAAGAAGAAAAGAGAATAGCTCTAACAAGACCCAAACCAGAGTTGAAATGAAGAAAGAAAGGTGACTCTAAAAGGCTCGAAATCTAAGTCACAGCAAGAAGGAAGAATGTGTTTGAGTTCCAGATCTTTAATCCTTCCAAGTTTTGTTTTAATTTCTGCTATTTTCAGTTCATGTGCAGCATGTCTTCATGCCATGGACCCACAACAAGCCAGATAGTCTAATCCTGGTTTGACTGTGTTTTTCAATTTCTGTCTTAGAATATAGAGAATGAAAATCTGTCACGCTGTTTAATCCTGACAGATATTAGATTAGGTAGAGAAACTTATGAGTTCAACTGCTTAATTTGGACTCATGGAGAAATAAGGATAGCATTAGATAGGTTTATTTTTCTGTTTGCAAAATAAAATGTTGTAAAGAGTTTTCCAGTCCAAGTGCATTCAAAGGAAGAAAAAATGCTAGGACAATAAGAATGGGTAGGTAGAGATGTTGTTTTGAAGAATGACAAATTTTCAGGTTGCTGCAAAGGATATCAGATCAAAGGAAGACAAATCAAGGAAAGAAAAAATGCTGCCCAATGGAAAGGCACCGGTCTGCTGAATACAGAGATTACTAAGATTCTGGACACCTAAAGGGCAAGCTGTCCTCCCCAAGTGGAGCCACTGTTAGCCACCTATAAATTCTAATATGCTAAAGGGTGGCTAAATTTGTGTTGTAGCCTTCAAGAGATTTATTTACTTTGAAAATATATCATCCTTGAAGTCTTATGTTTGTCCTATCCTGGAGGTTCATCTTCACTTCTGTTTCCATCTTAAAGCCATGTTGATTCACCAAAGAAAGTTGTTCCAAAGGCCACTGAAACTGCCCATGTCCACTTATTTCCCCTTCATTTTCATAAAGCCTTCTTTCCATCTTTTAACCCTCTATTTAGCACCCAAAGGCCTCAAATCCCCTTCAAGCCTTGTGAAATCCCTTTATGAGGTTTAAAACCCCATCTTTACCCCTATCGGAACCTCCATTTTCCTCAAAAAACCCTTAAAAATCCTTGAAATACTTCATTTTTCACTAAGGCCTTAAGCCCCTTTTGGCCTTGGCCCTAGCCCCTTTTCTACACATGACCCGGAGCCATAACCAGGCACTAATCTATAATAACAATCGGGGATTTCCGTTTTTGTGTTCCCTTCTCCTTGCCTCCTCCGATGTCGATCCCGCGATTAGATATGGACCGTTGAATCCACAAGAACCAATGGCCAGGATCCATCGCGCTCTTCTCGTAAGCCCTTATCGCTAATCGGAATCGGAGCTTCCTTTCCCATATTTTCCTTTGTTCTTCCAAATTTTCTGATGTGACGAGCATTTCTCCGCCCGACATCTGCTTCAATCTCCACCGTCGATCTTTTTAGATCCAACGGTCAGCGCTCAAGTGCAAAATTAGCAAATCGCAATTTCTCTTTTCTCTTTTTACTTTCCTCCTCCGATGCCGATCCACCGATTTGATATGGACCGTTGAATCCACAAGAACTAATGGTCAAGATCTTATCACGCTCCGCCCATAGCCCTCTGTCTTCACCCCGCCGATTAAATCCCGACTATCAATCATCCTTCAGATCGAACGGTTGGCGCTTAATCGCACATCGCAAATCCAAAGTCTTCCCTTTTCATTCGTCCGATGGTCCGATTCTATGATTTGATCCTGACCATTGAATCCACAAGAACCAACAGCCAGGATCTAATCGTGCTCCACCTTTTCCTTCCCCCTTTTCACTATTTCGCGATCCGCCGGTTGGATCTTCGTCGTCCATTCCTACAGATCCAACGGCTCACATCTTCCCGCTCGTTCACTTACCCTGTTCAAAACTCCGCTTTCCCTTTCAATCTCAGCCGTCTGATCCGCAGATCCAATGGTCCTAACTCAACCCCGCAGCTTCGACCCATCGCGCGTCACCCACACCATCAGATCTTCCGCCCATCATCCAATGGCTAAAAATGCATATCGCGTAACTTTTGTGCCCGAGATTTAATGTTCCAAATTTACACGATAAAATTGGTTTTGAGATTCCACGTGTTGATCACTGAATGATATAGCGTTCCAAAAGGCAAAACCACCTTCCCCACTTTCAGCCATGCAAAAACCTTTCCCGGTTCCGCTTTACCGCCTACCCTCCACAACTTGAACTTTTAATCTTGGCCGTCTATCTCTGAGATCGAATGGCCCACATTTACATCACGACCTCTCTCATTTGCTTTTCATCTAACCTCCCAATGATTCCATCGGGTGATCCCCATCGTCGATTGTCCTAATCGGCCGATTCTGATTTAATCTCGCCCCGTCCGCTCTCCATTCATCTGATCTTTAAAATAAGCCCATCGAAAGATCTCCACCGTTATTTTTTCTAATCTAACGGCCCACATTATATCGCATTTTCATTTCATGCTCCATTCATCTAACCTCCCCAACAACTTCATTAACCAATCTCCACGGTTGATCATCCTGATCTAACGGTCCACGTTCATCCTTGCGTCCAAAACTCCAAAGCACTTGGTTAGCTCCTCTGCCAGGTTTTTCATCCATTTTCCGCTGCAATCACATTCTTCCTCACTGCTCCTCCGCCACCCCAGAGCCTCTGCAAGCAGTCTAACCAAGCCCGCATGGATTTCTTAACATGTTTATCGTATGTTTGTAGGTTTTTTAACGACCGATGAAAGAATTAATGTTTTACAGTCACAAAGATGACACAAAGGTTCAGATGGCTATCTCAGGGCCACAAAACAACATCGAAGGGTATCAGTACATAAGAAAATTGAGAAATCAAGCAAAGTTAAACATAAACAAAGTTAAAACAAGTTGAAGTACAGAGAGACAGAGAAATTATTAGTGCATAATGTTGACCGACATAGACGTATCCCATCTCCACACTCAAAGGCCTGCCAAGCAGTTATTATACCAGGGAAACTACTACAAACTGTCAGAAGCATTTATTTAGAAGTATGGGAGTCCTCATAGCCCATTCTTCACTTAACTCACACCAAGAAGATAACAGTACCATTCCAGATGGTTTTTCCTCTCAAGGACACCCTGCGGGTGATTTCTATCATATCAAAATGGTCTCAACGAGCTACAAAGTTATTGATCCTATATAAAAATTAATGTTATGTTTATGACACAGCATGGAGCATCCGAATGCTCTCTCTTATATCTGAATGATCATTTAAAACTTTCCTCACCTACTTTTCCTCATTTTCCTATAAAGACTCTTCGAAGTCTCATTGTAAAAGGTTGGCATTTTGTGAATTATAAAGTAATACATATTGCTGCTTTGAAGAAGCTTTGGTGTTCTGAAAGAGTGTGGAAGTCTCTGTGTTTTCTGTTGATGAAGGAGGCCGGACCATTGGATCCCTGAGCCTAGTTATGGTGAAGTAATCTATATTGTTAATGTTATTTCCCGTTTATCACTTTGTTTCGTTATGCTTTGACTTACAGTAGGATAAAAAGTTTAGGCAGAGAAATGTATCTTGGAAGCACCTCTGACCTGTTTATCGTTCACTGTTTATATGTTTTCTGCTACTGAACATGACAGGGTAGACTAATAGCTCTCTTGAGTATTCAGTTTGTTTTATTTCAGAAATGGTTAATTCGGTTGTGCTAAAGAATGTTTAGGCGTTCCCTCTTTCTTTACCACTGAATATTGTATCTGAAATCTCCCTTTAATTATTAATTCTTGCAGTTTGACAGAGGAACTTGTTTCAATCATACCCTCTGTTTTTTATTGTGATTTTTGTGTTAAAGGTCCCTATAATTGTAGTCCTAGTTGTCTAAGGTGTTCCCTCTTCTTTGAATGCAATTTTATGTCTCTGTTGATTGAGCCTTCAGTAGTAAAATTGTAGGAGGAAATAGGGCGTTCCTTGAATCCTATAATTTATTAAAGAGGGTTTACTCTGCATTTCTCCTTCCTTTGAGTGTTTATATTGATTAAGTCTGAAGCAGTGAGCTTACTGGAGGAAATAGGGAATTCCCCGAGTCTTTTAAGCCATTGTGAAAGGGGGTTTAGCTTGTTTCCTCTTGGTCCTTAATGCTCATCCCATTTCTTTATATTATTCAACGGATCCTTGACCAAGTTAGATTTCCCTCTGGTTTCCCTTCCTTATCGATCCCATAACTATTTGGAATTTCACATGACTCCATTGCCCAGTGGCTTGTAGATTCCCATGCTCTGTCTACCACATGAAACCGTACCAGCAGACAAAGCAAACGAGCCCTTGTGCTCTATAACTAGCCTAGGACCTTAAATTGAACTTCAACGATACATTTTCTTTACCTTTATATAGAGCCCTCTCTAGATCAGGCTAGATCACGAGATCCCAAAAGGTTGATGTTTTTCTTGTCTCCCAGTTGCTTGATCTACCAAAACACGGAAGCCCAACACATATCTCTCATATACTTCCCATGATAGGACCCGGCATTTTTCACTATCCTTTCATACTTTTTAGGGTGTCATTTAGATCGGTGGATAGATGAAGCAATGATATGTTTCTTTTCCATACTTTCATCAAAAATCAAGCCTTCCATTATATTTTTTAACTTAGTAAATTCTTAGCGGATGCCATTCACAACCGAGTTTCTCAAGTTTCACCTGGGAAGTGTTTAAATACACTTGAGTCTTAGTTTACATGTTTATCTATTTTTAGACATTGAGATTCTAGTTTACAATGAGGAAGGTTAATGGTCTTTCTCAACCTCGATCATTCATCTTTTGGGCAACCATGCTAAACAAGGAATAGAAGGACATCCCGATAATGAGCATCTTGACATAGTGGAACCAAGGATTAATGAAGATATTAAGAAGATCATGTAGTTATCGGACCAAGTAAGAGCGGGGCGATACTTGTACCGGAGAACTACACGAGCTCAAAATTTATGGGTGTTAGTTGGCTCCTTACAAGCACACTTAAAGTTCCTCCCCCATGAAGAATATTTTCCTAGAGTACATTAGGCGGATGATCGGTACGGATATGAGGTACACTTTGTATACGCCAAAAATAAGTCTCAATTTAGGATCAAGTCCCAAATTGGTCCTTTCATTGCAATAGCAAAAGGGGGGGGGGGGGAAATAGGAGAGGAGGTTGACAAAATGCGGGGGGATGAATTTTAATCATAGTTTCACTTGGTATTATGACCCATTGGGAATCATCTCAAAAGAAAAGGGTGGGAAAACAAATCAACTCCATGTATCACACCCACGGGCACAGGGGTTGAAGCGATTCATGAACCGGATAGAGTGGGTAGAAAATACATTGCAAGAGGTTGAAGAAGGTTATTTCATCCTCAAGCACTATAGACCCCTATCACAATCGGATTATAGAAGACAAGGGAAAATATCAAGAAAAAGAGCGAGAAAAAGGCCTAGAGATGATCGATACACTATGGTGATACCTCCGACATGGAATTCAAAATGAAGTAACGAGAAGAAGCGAATCCATGTGGACATAGACCCCGGAAGTAAGAAACGAACAGCAAATAGTTATAACCATTAGGGATTCTCCTTACTCTTCTCCAACATGTGGCGAAACTATATTTCACATCTTCATCCACAATTCCATTTTAGCAAAAAAATCTACAAACACCTACATCTATTGTTGCTACAAAGGAAAAGGAGTAAAATATTTATAACACCTTCGAGAGGAAATTAAAAGGAAGAACGAGATGTGAAGAGCACGGCCATTTACAACCGGTTTTGAACGGACGGTGGTTCACAAATGAGTCTTTTATCGACCTTTGACTCAAAAGAGAAAGGAAAGATGAGAATGGCTTTCTTGGAAGCCAAATTTCCCGAGCTAAAATCACCCTCTGATTTCAAGTATGCTACTTTCAAATTCAATGTCAAGGACATCATTCAATAGACCAGGATGGAGATACACAAGCGGTGGAGAGATGATCTCCTCCACCATGAGAAGCAACGCCATGAACTTTTATCTAAATTGTAGATATCAACGGCTAACATTCAATCTCAAATCAAAATGGAGAAGATTTCTTCTCTTTCCAAGGATACTAGAATCAAATCCCTGGAGGATTTAGTTGTGAATATTGAATGTGATCCAACAAATGTATAAGTAGTGGAAGAAAGTGCGAGAAGAAGAAAAAAGCCTGACATAGAAACCCCTAGAAAACAACTTAAAATGTTAGCTACGAATTCCCTCTAACAAAATACATAGAGGAGAATGAAGCACAAAATCGGAAGATGATGAAGCTAATAATGGAGTAGTCGGCAATTGTAAAGCAAATGGAGACGAGGAAATGGAGAAATTGGTCAGGAAAAAAACGGTAAAAATGGCCATTGTTCCTTTGGATGTTGTTCATTAGGTCATCTCATTACTCCGTAAATACAAGCACATTAGGTGGTACGAATAGGCCCGGACAAAGCCATGGAGAATATGACTATACAATCAGAGGGAGATCAAAAAGCTAGAACCAAAAATCAATACCTTGAAGGATACGAAAACAAGGGTCTAACATTGCCCATGGAATGAAATAAAGACGACACAAAAGCAAATTTGAAAGATTGATAAAGGCGAAATGCCGACTTCTGGTCGGACCATTGGCCCGAGCAAAAAGAATTATTTGGACTGACATAATAGATTTCCATGAATAAATATGACGCTTATTCAAATCATATTTGAACAAAAGAGCTAATTGAACAAGTAAATGATGCTATAGAGAAATAAACCAAGGAGCTTGTAGGGATTCTGATACAACAAATAACATTATCATATTCTTGAATTCCAAGAACGAGTTCAAATTAGAGGCACTTTGGGTTGAGGGCCAGACGACAATTCTTGAAATCAAGAAGGTGCTTAATAAGAAAAGTTTGGTCACCTGATTAGAGGAAAAGTGCCTGATTTAGAAGTTGGTGTTAGTAGATTCTTTAACGAACCAAGCCACTAACCAAAAGAGGGTTACCATCACTATTTGTAATAAATTATAAGCTTATGTCTAGGCAAGACTACATGAAGAAGGTTTGAAAAAGGTTGCCCGAGAACCTGCTTAAGTTTGTAGGGATTAAAGGATCAATGACTAGAAGAGATTTCCTTGAAGGCATGGATAATGATTTATTCATGACATGAAATCAAACACATTTTTGTGTTAAGGCTAACTTTTGTGAAATTTAGAGAGATAGATGAGATATACGAGAAAGTTGATCGGATCAAAAAATCCCAAATGAGCGATTAGTGGGAAAATTTGTGTGACTACCAAGAAGGGTGAAAGCCGATCGCATCAACAAATCGACGCAGCCGAGCGTGTCATCCAACAGCATATCATCTGTCGAGATCATCCAAATCTTCCGGCCCACATACCAATTCAAAGCACACGGTAATGGCCTTCTAGAGAATAAGGCCAGGATGTCAAAGTATTCCATTGTCTCCACTTCGTGATCACACTAGTCAAATTTTAATTATTATTATTAATATGAGATTTCCCATGTGAATGCAATCACTATAGAATCATTTAAATACTTCATCCCTTCTCGGTATCATGGGTTGGACCCTAGATTGTAAAACTTTTACATTGGAGCATTGTATTTTGGAGGCTGGAGGCATCCAATAATAAAAGACCATTTTGTAAGATTCTTGAGCTATGTTTATGCGGTGATGTCATTTATTTATGTGTTAATGTTTTCCATACGTTTTTAATAAAATTCATTACTTAAATCTAATTGTAAAATAGAAATGCGAAGATTAAGATTTGATGTAGAACACCTTATTTACGGCTATATTTACGATATAGATGTTTTCTTTTGAATTCTAGTTAAGAAATACTTAATTTCTTTTTTAACCCTCTGCAAATTCACTCTTTCTTTCATCTCCCAATTCATTATGTTTTAAAGATCCGATTAAGTGTAGTTTCTTTCCTTGCAAATTATCTTGAAAATTTGATGCAACAAACACGACTGTTATGACTCCATAGCCCAGTGGAATTAGTTTAGTAGATATTCTAATCCTTAAAACAATCCATAAAAATCAACCCCACAAGCAATATAACTAGCCTAATATCATAATCATAAAACAAAGGTAAATCTAAAAAGAGAGATCCCTCTGCGGAGTCTAGGAGAGCTAGATCCTAGGCTCCAAAGTAGTTTTTATGTTGTCACATATAATTATTTTTGCCAATATTAAAATTTATAGAATGAATATAACTTCAACTTTTCATATACAAGCCCAACTAAGAGGATAAGGTTTCTTGTGAGGTGTCATTCTAATCAACCTCTTATGATTACCTCGGATATTAACTTGGGAACTAATGTCAAAAAGGTTGTCTTTACTTTCATATGATTAATAATCACCCTTACATGAAAAAGCTCACTTCTTTTGCTTTCAACACTAGGATATGATATAGAAGAACTAGAAATAGCATGACAAAATGCTTTACCTTGTACTCCAACAATTGTGACATGAGTTTCATCACAGAATCCATATCCCAAATCTTGTTGCGTTGTCATAGCAATCTTTTTTCTTACCTCAAAACCTTTTAGGCCTTTGTTTAGGATGCAACTTCAATATGTTTTTTACGATACTAGAGTCTGAGGCTAGAATCTTACAATCATTGACACTACCAAACCAAGTATCACAACAAAATACTTTTCACAGCAAGAACAATATACGAAATTGAATCTACTAGTGCACAAAATATACCACGATTTTTTCTGAGTTCTGATAACCCAAATTTGTTATATTAATAAAATTGTTAATACAACATTACGGGGCTCTCGTACTAGGGATAATGGACCTCATACATCCACTAGTACAAGAGCCTGAAACAATATACTCTAATGATCTATATGATGTAGTTGAAAATTACAACTCCTCTTGGCATACCCTTAACACTGTAACGGGTCCTTCGCTTTTGTTCTCTGACTTTGCCTCTATCAATGTGCCAACTCCTTTGAGCCCTTTGAACTCGCTCTCTAATATTCCCTCTAGTTGATCATAATTCCATCTATAAACAACACATAGGGTCTCATTCTGCTTTAATATTTTCTCCTTAGTCCTTCAAGGCTACAACACTTTGAGTCTTCTTTCCCACTTGCTACTCCTTAGCTACTTAGGGACTTCTTCCCACTATTGTCTTCTTCTGTTGCTCCAAAGAGATAAACTTGGGAGCAAGAGGGCTACCACATATCACTATAAAACATCCTTCTTTGCACAATGAATTTGGGTGGGTAACTCTACTCTTCTCGACTAATGGGACCTTGATCTCTTCTCTTTTCGTCTCCTAACATCTAGTCCTTGAGGTGTTGTACTTCGGTCTACTTGGTCCACTATCTAAGCACCCTCCAATAGTCCACAAGTGTCCAATACAAATTTTTCCACCACAGACCTACATCCACTAGCATAAAAAACAACTTAACCACATCATCAACATACCTTTTGACTCTTTCTTGGTTGTTGTAGGCTTGTTGTAGCTTGATTGACAGATTAGGGATACTAGCATTATCACTCTCGGTGTTCAAATTTGTTTGATAGGGTCATCATAAGCTTCACCTTGTCTCATTAGGTTAGATCATTCATTTGAGGAAAAATTCACTTAATCATGTTTATCTTATGTCAAAAAACCATTATGAGTCATGTCATTTTAGTCAAATCCATTTTATATCATTTATTTTTCTAACCCATGCCTTAAAATCAAGAAATGAGCCACTTGTCTAGTTTTTCACGGTTTCGTAGCAAATACGGTGGCGGAATAGTAGATTTCCTACGAAACAACCAAAAATTTTCATAGAAAATCTCGCAAAATAAAATCATTGAATTTTCATTTGCTATTAGTTTTGGGGAAAAGGTGAGATCACCTAGTAGGTTATGACGAGTTATCTTGACATTTGAAATCATGAGTGCTTGTCATCATTACACTTTCATCCCTCCACTTGTCATTTTCCCTCTCATATTTGAATTTCATATTTTTAAACAAATCACCCAAGCTCCTCTTTTTCATTAACCCTTCGACCTTTTCATGTATCAGTTCATTTTTCACCTTAGAAAAGTTTAGCTTTGGCAAGCGAGCATCTTGTTGTCCAATTTGTTATTTACGAGGTGTCACATTTTAAGAAGGCGGCTTGGTCATAAAAGGAGATGGCCATGAAGAAGAAAGCATACAAGGAAGGATTTGTGCTTACATAGGAGCCCATGGACCTCAAGCTATTCATGGAGGACCTAGCTTTGTTTGACATTCACCAATTCGAGTTTAGCGAATTTATAGCACCGGAGCCTACGAGGGTATTTGTTGTGTTTTGGAGTTTGTGTGAGCGATCAATTTCAAGAGAATATTATGGGTGAACATAGATGAATTATAAAATGCGAGAGGGTTATTTTCAAGCACAGAAAAAATTAACAATAACCTCTTTCATGTTTTTTTCACGGAGTGCTACCCATTTTGAGATTCGAAGAGGTATTTTGGGACTGTTTTCGGAGGTCGAAATTTTTCTTGTTTTAAACACGTTTTTCTAATGCGTATTCTGACAGTGGAGATGGTTTTCGAAGAAAACAAAGAGAGGTTTTTATTCAATATGAACTTATTTACAATAAATCCTCCCATTTTGCAACATCTATCAAGGATAGGGAGATAGGATCTCATCTCTTAACCCTATTTTTTTCGGAAAAAACGAGTCATTTTATTGGTAAATAAACTTGCTAAAGGTGAAGATGATGCTTTTTGAAGAGGGTAAGAGGATTTTTGAACCAAGGTTGTCTTATCATCCTTCATCATATCAATTTTCAGACCTATAGGTGAAATTTTGAAGAAAAAAGGGGGAATTTTGAATTTTTTCGGCAAAGTCGGGTAGTTTCGTAGCGAGCTCCGAGCTTGAGGGCTAAAATTCACCCTCTGTATTTTTTGAAGAATGATTTTTATTTAAAAAATCAGTTTTATGGAGATCGAGGGAGGGAAATCAATGTTATTTAGTTATTTTGACACGATAAACACTTTTTGATTAGCATAGTTGGCGAATAAAAGGTTAAAAAGGCGAAATGGAGCACGGCTAACGAAATTTCACTACAAAGCTTGCCTAAAAACACTCTATTTTGCAACGAAATATTTTTTAAGAGTTTGAAGGTTTGAATTGCATATGGAAAGACAACCAGCCACCTGGAGACATCCAAGCGAGACGGTGGGCCATCCCGGCGGTCCATCACTTGGAAGATGTGTCACTCACCCAAATAACATGAAGACAAAGTTATAAATAATGTTTATATTTTCCTAAAAAATAGGACGAGTTGTTTCTTAAATGTTGAGGGTACATTCATGTCTTAGTGAAGTGGAGAATGTCACTCAAGCATATCATATTTATCATGTAATTTTCCCACTACTAGAGAAGTGGATGAAATAAATGTAAAGTACGGTCCTATTAGGAAAGTAAGTCTTTAATGACTAGGTGTTTTTATGTTCCATAAATATGGTTTTTAATTATGATTGGGTGTCAAAGTCATGGTTCGATGATCTAGCTGGCTAGGCGGATCACATGTAATGCAAAAAGGTCTATTTATAGGCATAAAATCGAATGATAAAAAAGGGTTGGAAGATGTGATTCGAGACTACTACGATTGCGATCTTTTGTTGATCAGTAATATCTGATAGTTTGTGAGTTTTCTTCTTTCACTTGAGATTCATATGAGGTTTTTATGAGTATTTTCCTATGTATTTTTCTATTTTTTCTTTAGGTATCTTAATGTTTAATTACTCGGAATTCATGTACACCATTCTCTAACTTCCTTTAAGCATTAAGTTATTGTATATCTGTGTGTACCTTGTCCTTTTCATCAAAACATCTACATGCCTCATCTTCCATAAGGAGAACCATGTCAACGAGTTTCTTAGCATTGAATCCATAATCCCCGATGGTAGTAAACCCTATACATTTTTCACTGCATACGAACATATTCAAAATGCTATTACGGAGTTAGCCATCTGCTTTCAATTTATTCGTTGAATATCCTTTATCCTTTTGACAGAGCCCTCTCAGTTGGAATGGCTAATTTCCAGCTGCCAGAGTGGTTTTGAAATAGTTATGGCACCTGTTAAACAACCCATCGGGACTCAATTTGGTTATAACACTAACATTACATGTTTAGCCCTCTCATATGCCATTAGCCTTCAACAACTATGACCTCCCTTCCATCTCAAATTTGGGTTGTCAATCCTCGAAGAAGTGGTCATGACCCTCTTTAGCTTCCCTAAAAAGGGCTTGGACTCTAGGAAACTAAACAAAACTTTTTTGACTCTCTAATAGAGATCATATCAATAGAATCTACATCAAAAATCTATAAATCCTCCTTGAAGTTTCGTCATAACTCTGTTGGTACTTGGCCTCCCAGACAATCCTAGAAAAGATGCAAACAATTCATCTCCTCCTTCACTTTGGCTACTAATCTCCATGGGAACTTAGGATGATGAGATTTTATGTTTTGATGTACTTTTGGATGTGTGAAAATGTCCTCGGCCACAACCTTATGCATTCTTTGGGCTCCGACGGAGCATCGAGAGGGTTATTCTAACCCTAGCCAACTTAGGAAATTTTCTCTAACGTACGTGTTGCGGTCTTTAATTTGTCCTTATTTAATCCATCCTTCGTTTTTTGATTCTCTAACTACGCTCCTTCGTTTACTGAGTTCAAGAAATGCGAGGTTGCTTCTACTACTGCCATTGTTCCAAAAACACGTTGTCCACACGTTCACCCATTCACATATATACATATATAATGTGCGGGTTCTAACAAAAAAAAAAAACCATACGAGACCAACCCAAATTACATTACTAACGCATGGAGTGAATAATTCATTGATTTTCCTTTGCATTTTCAATTTACCTGCTGGAAAACTTCTCTCTCTATTGTTTAGTCCCTATTTCCCCTTTATTTATACTTGAAATAACAAAATTGTTCCTCTTAGAATAGGTTTCTTCTCGAATTTTCTCAACAAATCAATACCTTCCTATTTTTAAGTGCTTATCCCCTATGTTGGCTCTATATCCACGGAAATAAACTAATTCCTAATTTTATTCTTAATTGATTAAAAATACAAAAAAACAAACTATTCTCATAATAAATAACAATAATAATAAAAATTAAAAATAATAAATAAATTAAAAAAAAAAAAAAATACTACTACTATTAGTTGTTTCTTTGGATTAGCCACAACATGTGAACGAACATTGTTGGCTAAGTCCACCAGTGCTCTGTCGGACTCCCGAGAAGAAAATTGATCTTGTAATGCTTGAGAATCTACTCCTAACTTTAGTAATTCTGCTGAGTCATCTAGCGGCATCTTCCATTGGCTTCCCTTTCCACTTGACTAAGCTTAACGATAATATGTTTGGCTCTTGGTTTTATTTGACACTCTCTTCTCCAAAATGGCTTTGACTTCCTCTTCCACCTTTGGGCATACGCTCTTCTCAATTTACCATCGGGTTTTCTTGTGTGGTGGCCCCTTGTGGTTCTTCTTCTGGTTCTCGGTATAAATACAAATACGGAATATTAAATATTGGCGAAATTACAAATTATTGTTGGCAATTTAACTTCATATGCATTTGAAGAAAATTTCCTTACAATTTTATGTATATCTTCTTCGGTTTTTAATTTGTTATAAGTTTTGATAGGAAATATTTATTTTCTTAAATATACCATAACCAAATCACCCCACTTGGAATTCCTTTTCTCACCTCCTCATATATTCTCTTTGCTTGTATTTTCTATAAAAACTCACCCTGCTGATACTGCTTTTTGACATCTTCTTGTAGTCACATACATTATACCAAATTATTTAACATTTGCACTCCTTACCTCTGTTTTCCCGGATCTCTAAGTTCATACCCCACACCTCTTGGATGCATTCCAAAAAAGAATTTGGAATGTACTCATGCTGATACTTCGATTTTGAGTGTCGTTGTAAAGCCTTTGAGCAAGGGCTAAATCTCATTGTTTAGGATTTTTATATACCAAGCTTCTCGATATGTTTCCCAGGACTTCTATTCATGACCTCGGTTAGTCCATGGTTTGAGGATGATATGTTGAGTGAAACTAAGGTTGGTACCTAGTTTCTTCCACATAGTTCTCTTGAAATGTCCCACAAACACAGTATCACTACTCAAACACAATGCTTACATGTAATCATGCAATCTTACAACTTATGAAAAAAAACGGATTATCAATATGTGTTGCATCAATTGTTTTCTTGCATGTAATAAAATGTGTCATTTTAGAAAATATATCCACAACAACATAAATGGAATCATTTCCCCTTTGAGTTTTTGGCAAACCCAAAACAAAATCCCATCTTGTTGCATCCCCATGGTCGGTCGATTATTGGTAATGGCGATACAATCTTGTATTCGCTTTTCCCCTTAGCATCTTTGACAAATCACGCATTTTTCCACAAGCGGGTTTAACATCGGTTTTGCATGTTCGGCCGATAATAAAAGTATTTACCTAAGCAAAAGTTTTGTCTTGTCCAAAATGTTCGGATGGGCCTCCAATATGCTTCTCCTTGATTATGGTTTCCCTCATAGAACATTTAGTATTACATAATTTATTATTTTTGAATAGTAATCCCCCTTGGATTAGATAATCCAACCACTAGCTTTGTTATGGATTCTTTGGATTTCTACAAGCGTGTAAATTTCTTTAAACTGCATCATATTTATACATGTCAAACATCTCCCTCGGAACAACATAACTTGTAACTCCTTCATAATTAAGTTCACTGCGGCTCAAAAGCATATTCTTTGTTCAATTTACCACTTGTATGTTTGATTAAAAAAGTGAAACTTTGCAGAATATTCTGCCCATTTGGCATGTTTGAATTAACTTTGGTTGATTGTTTTATAGTATCAATGCATGATTATCAGAATATAACACAAATTCTTTTGGAAACAAAGCAATGTCTCCATTTTTTTAAGGCTTGTACTGTGACATAAAGTTTCTTGTCATAATATGGATATTTCTTCTTTGCTTCATTTAGTTTTTCTTCGAAGTATGCTATTGGTTTACGATCTTGGCTTAAATGTTGCTCCAATCGCAATTCACCAGCATCGATTTCAACTTTGAAAAACTTTCTCAAAATTTGGTAAAGTCAAGACCGGTTTTTTAATAATCTTTTTTCTTTAGCAATTTAAAGTTTAGATCTCTTTGCTTCTTTCCATTTGAATGGCTGATTAGTTTTTCTACGATTATTTCTATAATGGGTGCACAATCGACTAAAAATTCGAATAAATTTTCGGTAGAAACTTGCAAGACCATGGAAGCTTCTTACCTCAAATATGCTTCTAGGAGTTGGCCAATTCACAATTTCTTGGATTTCTCGAGATCCATTTTCAACCCTTCCATAGATACTACAAACCCCAAATAAGTAGTTCTTCCTTCATAAAGGCTGAACTTCTTAAAATTTATCGGTAATTTTTCTTTTTGCAAAGTCTTTAGAACTAATTTGGGGTGTTCTAGATGCTCCTATTTACTTCGATTGAAAATGAGAATATCATCAAGATAAACAATTACAAATTTACCTCCATGTTCTTTCAAAACTTCATTCATTAACCTCATGAAAGTACTAGGTGCATTAAATAAGTCAAAAGACGTACTAACCATTCACATAAACCATTGTTTGTTTTAAATGCGGTTTTCCTCATACCTTCTCGAATCCTTATCTAATGATACCCACTCTTCAAATCTATCTTAGAAAAATAATTCGACTCGCTCAAAAAATCCATTAAATCATCCATTCATGGTAAAGGAAAATGATACTGATGGTGATTTTATTTATGGCTCGAAAATCTGTGCACATGCACCATTCACCTCCTTTCTTTGAATCGAGTATTGTTGGTACATCACATGGATTGAGGCTTTCTCACGATTAATCCTTTATCCATCAAATCTTGCACTTGTCTTCAAAACTTCAGCATTTTCCTGCGGCGTTAACACCCGCTAAGCTCCTTTATTCGAGCTTGGCTCTATGGATTAGATCAATGTGGTGACTAATACTCTCACGATGGGTGGTAACTCATTTGGAAACTCATCCACAACAATATCGGCAAAATCATTCAACGATTTAATTTCTTGAGGTAAAACTTCTAAATTTGTAGAAGTTAAAATTACCTTGGGTCTACCAACAATAGCAAAATGCATCTCCTCGCCCTTCTCGACTTCTTGCAATAGGGTTTTCACTCATCAACATAACGCGTGTTTCCGGTGCTTCCTCATCGGTTTCATCTTTCAATGGCGAGCGTATGCTTTCCCATCTTTCTCAAGAGTATAAGTGTTTCTTCTGCCATCATGTATGGCTTTTGGTCAAACTTCTAGGGCCTTCCCTGAAATATGTGACATACATCCATCGACATTACATCACATAAAATAACATCCTTATAAGTTCCAATCTGAATTTCGACTTTACATTGTCCCGATTACAATAATTTGATGGCCTTATTGGAGCCACGATGTTTTATAAGAAGTGGGGTGTATTGTTTTCTCCAACTTCAATTTGTCCACCATCTCTATAAACAAGGGTTATCAATACTACGCTGTCAGTACAATTTGCAACACTTACCCTTTGACTTACATACGATTACCGAACATATTATTTCTCTAAGTTGGTTCTCTAATTTCCTTAGGCTAGCATAAATATCCTCCTTTCAACAACAAGGATTCTCCCGGCTTCGGGTAGTTCCTCTTTGGCTCCCGGTCTGAGATATTTCTTCCTTTGTTTCGGCAACGTTCATTTCGGCAGGTTGCTGGTTTATTGTGAGGACAATCCCATGCACATGTCCCCACTCACCACATGCAAGCCAAGACACCTCTTCCTTGGCCTCTACCTCACAGGCACAAACCTTCCACGACGAGAATCTCCTCTTTGTGGTGATATATTACTCGAACTCTACGCACTGCGTTATGGGAGTGTTGAAATGCGGATTTAAATGTTCCCCTTCCTTTTCCGGACTCTTGCCTCTATTTCTCTTATTTTTTTTGCGCAACATCTTTTCTTCCGCCCTCGAAAGGTTTGCTTGATAGGCATCTTCAATCATCCTCGGTTATTAAATTGATCTCATCTTGTACTTAATATCTCAAACCATTTATATATCTCGTTACCTTTTCTATGTCATCTAATATGACACCTTTCTAATACTCATCTTATAAAAATTCTTCGGTGTATTCTTTGATAGTCATGCCCTTTTGCTTTAAGTTTTAGGAAATTGTCTAAAAAGATTTAATTGATAATATTTACGACGCCAGAAGTACCTTTCGATTTACTCACCATCTTGTCCAACGATTTTGGGTTTCCTTTTCGTTCCCTGGACAATTTCAATTCATCCCACCACGAGTTTGCATGATCTTTCAATCTTGTGGTTCGAAAACTTCACCTGTTCTTGTCATGACTTCTTCATAGTCAAAATATATGTCTAATGAGCGATCCGGTCCATTAGTACCTCCACACTAAGATTACCATCATATAAGGAAGTCGCCACCTTAGGTATGCTGCGGCCTTTGCTAGCATCTTCATACTTTAATTGCCTTGCTTTCTTCCTCGATTCTTCTTCGGTGGTCTCTTCTTCATCGGCACGCAGCAGCGAGTCATCTTGTCACCCTCCTGCGAGTAGTTTCCATTGTAGCCATCCTTGTGCGCAAGTACCAGTTTCTTCTAGCAAAATTGTGTTTATTTTAGGTCTCCCCTAACCTATCCAACAGCCACTCCCGGCTACTCTTTTAGGCGGCATTCTCTTGATATACAAAAAGAACAACTCAACGCTTTGATACCAAAATGATGTAGAAAAAAACAATTTCCACTCTGATTTAGTATAGCAAAATTTTTTAATTTTCTAAGATCTGATTTATTCTCTAACTTGATGGACTTGATTCCTTATTCACCACTTAATGTGCAATTCCAATTTCACTCTAATTAACACATATAACAATGAGGCTTATCGCGACTTTTATGCAAACTTCATTCCCCAACCATGACAGAATCCTTTAGGGGACCATTGTTATACATACAACAATATCAAAACATTTGTATTGCAAGCATGGAATCCATTTTTTGTTTAAAAAACAAACAAAAACTCAACGAAATATTTATTCTTGAACCCATATTTTATATAAACCAACACGACTATCACAAGATGTAGGCAAGCAACATCGGCAAGCCACCGATTTCTTATCCCTTTGAATGTTACGCAGGTCAAAAACGCAATCGTTGTTGTAGATGGGAGTGCTAACACAAGGAAAAAGACATCATATATATAAATCTAATGTAACTTAAACCATTACTTTGCATTTGCAGCAAGTGTTGCCATTAAGTCATCGGCAATGCTTCCTACGCATTGCGGTCGAGGCCACATGGATGTTGGCAATCCCTGCGTATATGCCAACTCATATGCCTAATACATCTGGCGGTGTTATTGTTGCGTTAATGTCCTCGATCCTCGTTTCCCTTTTATGCATGTGTTCAACTACTTGCAGGCGTCTCTAACGTACGTGTTGCGATCTTTAATTCTTCCTTCTTTGTCGAGTCCTTCGTTTCTTGCTTCTCTAATTAAAATTCGTTCGTTTGGGTTCAATAAATACGAGGTTTTCTTACGCTACTAGCGTTGTTCCAAATACACATTGTCTACATTCACCCATTCACATATATACATATATAATGCGCAAGTTCTAACAATAAAAAAAAACATACCCGAGACCAACCCAAGTGCATTGCTAACGCATGGGTGAATAATTCATTGAAAGTTGTCCTTTGCGTTTGCAATTCTAATGAACACTTCTCTCTCTGTGGTTTTCTCCTATTTCCCCATTATTTATACTTGAAATATGAAATTGTTCCTCTTAGAATAGGTTTCTTCTCGAATTTTCTCAACAAATCAATACCTTCCTATTTTTAAGTGTTTATCCCTATGTTGGCTCTATATCCCGCAGGGAAAAGAGCAATTCCTAATTTTATTCCTAATTGATTAAAAATACAAAACAAACTAATTTTTCTCATAATAAATAGAAATAATAATAATAATAAAATAAAATACTACTACTAATGTTTATTTCTTCGATTAGCCACAACATGTGAGCAAAACATCACATTGTGGCTAAGCCCCACGTCTTGCATTATTTCCCTTCATTCTTTAGCTGCAAGTTCCACGTCATCATTTGAAGCCTTCTTATTCGGATGAAGATCCTCATCTTGTAGCTCTTCTTGAATGAATTGATCCCACAAATTGTTCCGGTCACAGCAACTTGTCCTACAGAAATGATCCCCTTAATTAAAGGCTTTCACTATGGAATAAACCCCTTCAGGTAATCCTTACCATATTTAGAAATTTTGAAAACGATCTCATGGAAGTAAGCGGCAAGATAATCTTGAACCTAAGACAACCTCATTAAATACGAAGTCACCCACCGAATCACTGCATCATCTTGGTGGCCTTCAACTTATCTGTATGCCAACTTTTGACTCTCATTTATCTTAATCTCGAACAAATTTTGAAAGAGCCTCCCACATCTCATGGCAAGTGTTCTTCCAGGACATACTTATGAGTTACTAAGGAATCTATAACACCATCACAGGATGATCAACTTCGCTTTCGTATCAACTCTTCATACACTTCTAGCTCCTTAGGGTCTTTTGGCTTCTTGATTTCTTTCTTAGAAAAATATGAGATCTTGTTGACCATAAAAACCAACTTGATCCTTTCCTTCCATGGACTATAGTTGTACAAGTCTTAACCTATCCTCATTACGAAGACCAACCTACAACTTTGACATAGTTGTGAACCCTTCTGCTGATGTGACCCGACTCCCTCTTAAGTTGTACTTCGTTGTGCACACTCATTTCTTGGCCCTTCAAAATAGCTGCGATACACGTTGTTTTTCCACGATACTTGAGTCTAGGTTAGAATCTTACAATCAACGATGCTTGATCAAGTCTCACGACAAGCCCAATTACTTCTGTGAGAAAAATATACCACGATTAATCTAATAGTACACAAAATATACACATATTCTTACAATTTTAAAATAACCAACTTTGTTATATTAACCAAATGGTTAATACGATTGTTTAGGGCTCCTAGTACAGGATAATGGCCCTCACTGCCTCGCTGGTACAAAATACAAGTGCAAAAAAGATCGACGAAGTCTGCACAATGTAATCTACAATCACATCTCCTCTTTTCGTTCTGAACACCTTGCGGAGTTATTAGCTTCAGTTACTAGCATATCTGCATCTATCAATGTACCAAATCCTTTGAGCCATGAACTCGACTCGCTAATCTACCTCCTAGTTGATCATAAGTGTATCTATAGCCAACACACAGTGCCGCACGCTCACTAGTTGCTCCTTAGTCCTTCAAGCCCACAACACTTCGAGTCTTCTTGCCCACTTTTTCTCCTCATCTACTTAGGGACTTCTTCCCACTATTATCTTCTGCTACTCGAAGAAGGAAAACTTGGGAAAGAGGGCCACCACCTATCCACATCCAAATGTCCTTATTTGCATAATGAACTTGGGATGGTAGCTCCTAATCTTCCTAGATGATTAGACCTTGAGATCTACAATCACATCTCCTCTTGTCATTCCTTGAACACACTACGAGGTCCTTCACTTCCGTTCTACATCTCTACCTCCCCATCAATGTACCAAATCCTTTAGTTCAGCTGAACTTGACTCTCTAATCTACCCTCTAGTTGATCATAATTCTATCTGTAAAAGCTAACACACGAGGTCTACACGCTCATTTGTTGCTCCTTGGTCCTTCGAGCCCATGACACTTCAAGTCTTCTTTACCCAATTTTCTCCTCATCTAATTAGGGAATTCTTCCCATTATTATCTTCTATTGCTCCAATAAAGACAAACTTAGGGCAAGAGGTACACTTACTTATCACCCCATCCAAACGTCCTTATTTTCATAATGAACTTGGGATGGTAACTCTACTCTTTACGGCTAATTAGACCTTGATATCTTCTCTTCTCTTGCCTCTCCACCAACAACCACCTTGGTCCTTAAAGGTGTTGTGCTTAGTGCACACTAGTTCCACTTTCTCACTTCCACTCAACACTCCTGAGTGTCAATACAAATGTCACCCTGGACCATCATCCACTAGCATAAAAAACAACTTAATCACATCATCAACATACCTTTTGACTCTTTCTTGGCTATTGTAGAATTTTGTAGCTTTGGTTGGTTGATTGGGAACTCTTAATAGTCCATGTTTAGCCCTCTCATATGCCCGACTATCCCTCTAACAATGGGGGCCTCCCATTCTCAAATATAGGCAATCTGCTCCCTTAAAACAATGGTCGGGGACCCTCTTTTGGGTGCCCTAAAAGGGCTTGGCCTCCCTATGTTGAACAAAAATTCTGTGACCCTATAAAAAAATATTAGATCAACCCCAAAGCTACACCAAAATAGCCTAGAAGTTCTTTTTGAAACCTCGTTTTTTTCTCTACGGGCAGTTGGCCCCTCCCAAACGATCTACGAAAAGATGAAAAACAACTCCTCTTCTCCTTTGCTTAGGCTCTAAACTCTTGCATAGACTTCAAATGATGAGATTATATGTTTTGATGCACTTTTAGATGTGTGAAAATGTCCTCGACACAACCTTGTATTTATGCATTCTTTGGGCTCCAACGAATTTGTCGAGAGGGTCGTACTAGCCTAGTTGACCTAAACTTTTCCTTGTGCAACCCACTGACATACAAATAAATTAATAAATCCATTTGTAGATCTCGTAGTTGAGTGCTTGAAGTTGCCCCTTGCTCCTCTAGGGGTCTCTATCACCCTCGAGCATTAAATCACTCAAACACCTTGTAGTTTCACACCCACAAGCGCAGGTGCAAAGCCCCACACCTTGGGTTCTAAGCACGCAAACCACTTTGTGGAGCCCCTTCTTCAAACCCCAAACCCTAGGGCTTGGAGTACCTCTCAAGCTACGAAATCTCGACACAATATTGAGTGTCATCATGTCCTTCCTTCTTACAATGAGAGCATGTCAACTTCATCTTCTTTCTTCATTGTCATAGCTTTCTTGCTTTTCCTCTTTCCTTTAGATTTGCCTTCGGCGAACTTGGATGGTTGTTTTCTTCGTAAAATCATTTTTCACACTCTTTCCCATTGACTCGATAGGAGTAGCTTGGACACATACTTCATCCAAATTAGTGGGATTAAATAAAAGATGGGTATGATGAAGATAACTATTCATTGCACCAACATATTTCCAAAGCGCCTCTAGAGAGAATGCAATGGACTATTCAAAGCTAATGCTTTCATACCTAAATTCTTGATAAAGAATTGCATGCTTTTTCCTTTTCCTTGTCTCGAATTTATCATTCCATAATTTCTTCTGAGTATAAGTTAACATATACGCTTGCTTCTTTAATGCATTAGTTAATTACGACCATAATGAAATGATTTGATCATTCTTTTTGTTGCCTTCTCGAAGTTTAGTTTCCCACCAAACTAGTGTTGTACCTTGAAGATGAAGAGAGGCCAATTTTATCTTTAGCTCTTCTTCAACGTTGTTGAATGCGATAATAAAATTCTATCACAGTGAATCCAATTATCGATCATTTTTGCATTAAGCTCTCCATTATATAATGGTAAGTCAAACTTAACATCCAAATTCAACAATAAACTCGCCAAACAGCTCTTCTTATGAGGATATGGCAACATAACGACGGAGGAGGCGAAGAATGAGGGGAACGAAGGTATCGAAGGAGGAGGAAACGGGAAGAGGGAGTTGTTCGCCTTCATCCATTACTTGGGCGGGTACTTCTCCTTTACGAAGATTTTTTTCATGCCGACTCTTCCACCGCGTACCGCAACGTGCCAAATACCTTGAGAAAATAAAACTAATATTTAAAGAATTCTCTCGTCATGGTGAAGCCATCTCTCCTCTTTGGAGGTGAATCTCCTCGAAGACCAACTTCGGGATTATAAGCTTCAAGTTCACCTTCTCCATTCTTATGCTTAGACTTCATAATCATTCACACTAAAAAACCAAAATCAAACTAGCTCAACATGCTACGTGCAAAACTTGATCGATATCTTTGATTGCGAGCCTATGATTTATCGGACTTAAGTCGAGAATGCGAAATACCAAACTTGTGAAAAAATATTTTAAAAATACATTAAAATTTAAATAATCATACATATAAAGTAAAAAGAACACAAACGATATTGATAACGGAATTTCACCTAGTGCATACTATGTCTTTGAGTCCGCCTCTAATGGAGTGGCAAGTTTACGATTATAATGCCAAAAATAACTCCAATTACATTAACTCCCCGATCTCTAAAGCTTTTCTCTTTACTCGAAGCTTTACAAAATGTCTCTAAGAACTCCTCGCAAAAGCTCTCCTATCAAATATCTCCAAAAAGGGCATAAACTCTATGATTTATCACAATATTAATGATAATCTCGCTACAAATTCAAGGAGATCGGCCTTCCTTTGGCACCATAACCCTTACAAGCTTTATCTCTCCTTTGCTACAATTTAAAAGGGCTAATATTATATTCCACGGTCTGAGAATAGGCCTTCAAATAACAAGAGTTTGACCTTAGTATACAAATCACACTTGTGGTGAAATGGAATAAATGTTATATATATATATATATATATATATATATATATATATATATATATATATATATGTCATTTCCCAACATATTATCTATTCACGTAATATTTTTTTTGCATAGTTTTAAAACTCAAACTCGGATTCGAACAGTAGAGGTATTTAGGGTCCTATAATAATAGGATTCATAATTTTGAATTGACTTTGTTAAAATATTGTAATATCTTACATCCCTTTGCTTTGCAAATGTTTTTGCATATTTAAAAAATGAAAAGAGGGTAAATTCATAAAAGAACAATCAAAGAGACCAAAAAAACAAGAACAAAAATAATATAGAGTATGAACCCCACAAAAAAAAAATAATAAGATCATGAGAGTGTTGCACATTCAAATGCCTACTTTAGTTTTACTTTATGCAAATAAATTTGTGTGCGACTTGTCTAAAATCTTTAGGGTCATGAAGATCAAACAATTTAATCTTGATCATTCATGTTTTAAATTTCACGTTGATAGTTAGAGAATAAATATCTAGCGAAATTGTTTAACATAGCGAGATCATTAGTTAGGTAGAGAATAAATGATCTCATTAGTTTCCAATACGAGTCGTTGGACGTCATAAGGTTACAAGTAGTTAGTTTACTTATTAAAATAAAATAAAAGGGTTAGCAAGCTTAAATGTACCCATAAAAGAAATAAAAATGTTATAGTAAAAGAAGATTAGGTAAACTACATTTCACGAGCCTTTGAAGCATCCAAATTGGGTTGCTTCTTATTACTAATACCCTACTAATTGTCCGTTCTTAAAATCAGAAAGCCTTCCTATTCATTTTCCCCATTGTAATATCCCTTTTATCTTTTGAAGTGTTCCCTTATAAAAACCCTTTCCCTAAACTAACTACTTCCCTTTTCTAAATTTAAAAACCCCTTTCTCTAGCTTAAAATCCCATTTCTATTAATAATATTCATTCTCCTTTACTAATTTCCCTTTCCTAATAAAACACCCAAACCCCACTTTCTCCCATAGTTTAAAAGTGCTAAATATGTATTAGGCCCCAACTTCCCTTTTTTATTTAAATTCCATGCCCAATACAATACCCCCTTATAATATATTAGATTATATTTTATATTTAAATCCCCACTCATATCACTCCCTAACCCTTCGCTTATTACATAATCTGACCACCATTATATATACCCCCATCCCCTTCATATATTAAAACCCATTCATATATAGGTTATATATTTTAACCATCCTGATATATAAAACCCCAACATCTTACATACCCATTCACATATATTAGGTTCCTGGTCCCACCTTATAAACTCACCATTAATGACGTATGTATGATTTTCTTAGATCGGATCCAACGGCCCTTACACCATTTCGCACGATCGATGGCTCGATGTTTAATAGGATGAGAAGATTGTGAAATATGTGGTTTTCGCCTCCACTCCCCTCCCACGTGGCACCCTCATGTGCTATCGTGTTCCCTAATCCTAAACGGTAAATTATCTACATCTATCCATCGAACCCGGTGATTCAACCACAAGTAAACCCAAAATCAAAACTGATCATTCTTACATAACTATCCTAAACTCAACTAAAATCAACAAAGTTAAATCATATAGAGCGCCCTCTACGAGCATTAGAAAGGCTAGATCCTAAAACTTAAAAGTAGGTTTGTGGTTACCTTGGTGAGTTATTTATTTAACCTTAAGAAATTAACGGTGATAACATACTCGCGACCATACTGAGAACATTATCAATCTACTCCTTCAGAGGTATACGAAATCGGATCTTATCTATGATGGTGGACGGTGATACGGACACACAAATATTAAAATCATCCACAGCGAATCCTACTCCAAATCAATTTCAAATTCAAGACTCCACTAGATAAATGAACCTAGAAGAACATCATGGGAATATCGGGTTTTCAACTTGGATTTTAATCCAAGACATTATGTTCTTTCTTATCAAGAAGGTTTCAATGTATTGTATTTTATTAATGATCTAGACTAATATTTGATTATTTTCTTCAGAAGATTGTAAATATAATTTCTTCTTTTGGCTTGACTTTCTTGAAAAATTATGATAATTTTCTTTCGATTGAGAAACCTCAAGTAATTAAGGCCAGTCTTACAATCCACATACATATTCATGTACTGGTAAAGTTCACGATAGATATAAGCCCCTCATTTTACCTCCTATACTCCATAATTTCCCTCATAATTATTACACATATCTCCCCAAATTTGATAGAGAAAATAGTAACTTCACCACAGAGAAAAACATATTCAAGGTTTTGAGAAATTATACGGATCTATTTGAGATTGATGAAGATGATGTTAGAATCAAATTTTTCTCTTTCTTTGTAGAGTAAAGTAAAAAAAGTTGGTTCAAGAATACGCCTATTGCAAGCATCTCGCTTTCAAGCGATTTGTGATAGAAGAATATATGTCCCGGTTGAAAAGATAGCCAAATGAGACAATACATCAAATTTTTGCGAGGATTTAATCAAATTTTATTATTCAATGCCATCAAATATCAAACCTCCTCCTAATTGACTCTCTTGCATTATCCAAAAGCATTTGATCCCGAAAATAGAATTTCATTTAAGAAAAGAAATCCCTCAACACTTGAACAAATGCAATACATTTACAATAGATGTAGAATTTCATCTTGCTAATTAGAAGGGAAAAGTTGAAAGCAAAAAAGAAAAACATAGTTGAAGTAAAACTCAACATTTTGATAATAAAAATAGAAGAAATGATATAGATCACCATGAAAGATGAATTTTTTTATTCAATATCACCATGACCACTTATTGTAAGAAAAGAAAAGGTTGTTGGTCACCAATACTTCCTGTTAATCATAACTACCATAGATCAGAAAATGGATTTACATATCAATAAGTGAAGCGACTGCGATCTAATGTGTATGTTGGATGACATTCCTTCTTTTAATGATTTTCCTTAGTATGATTAGTACCAGTGATAATTATGTTCTTCAACTTCAGTTAACTTTGCAAAGAAATTAGTAGCTTGTTTGGGAAATGAGGAAATGCGAGTTTCGGCCGGCATGAATACGATGATCGACGATACAAATCGATTATGAGAGTGAAAAAATAAAGAGTGCGAGAAAATAAGGAAATAAGTGAAGAATCTTTGCCTCTTTTTCTTCTTTAGGTTCATCGGAAAATTTTAAAACGTAAAGAAGCGAGTTTTAAGTATTGTTATTGACAACAAATAAGAAAATGAAACTCTTGATCGAATTCTTTAGTGTCACAATTGCGGTTATCAAATTCCACTTCGAAACACATGATCAAGTAACACAGAAAATTTGTTAATTTGTAGATGTTCTATGCTTGATGTAACTTTACTTTTCACTACGACAATCACATAAACAATCCAAATGCAAATGTTGATAGAACATACCGGTGGATATACGAGAAGAAAAACCGGAAAACGAGAAAAAATGTGGTGGTGCATTACGGCGATTCAATGGGATGCTTCAACCAACCAAGTCTCATGGTCATGCAACCCGGCATGTGTCACAACGACGCTCAAAACGGCCACACGTTCAACTCCAAAATTAACCCCATAAGAGTCGGTGTTGCCCAAAAAAGTCACGGCGACGATAGTAGCGAGCGGCACCACCGGCGGCAACGACGTGATAGTAACACCACCGGCGGCAATAGCGAAGAAACAAGTAAAAGTCAACGTAGCACGGTCTACATTCAACCTTTGACCTCGGTTCTTGTGCCAAAATGTCTGACCTTCCAAAATCAAAGTCTCCACCAAAAATAAGCTCCTTTGGACCATGCATTGACCAAATTCAACGTTGGTCGAACTTGGTAGGAAGCCACTACGTGACTTCACTCTTAGTCCTTCTTTCCCACGTGTGAACTAAAAGCTTGCCTCCAAGGAGCTTGAACCAATCGAGAAGAGGAGGGGAGGAGAGGTGATGTGTGTGAGGGATGATGAGATGATGCTGCTGTAGAGGTATTTCTGTTGACTCTATTTATCAATTATTTGTGGTGTGACACATTTGTTGAGGTGTAAAACCTTAAGGCCAACTTTTGCACATATTTTGAGGTATTAAAAATAAATTTAAAATAAATGTTTGCTCATGAGATCGAGATGATATTTTAGATCAATATTACCTCTTGAAAGAGGAGCCAAATAAAAATATTGGTGTCTTCATGCGAGCAACACAACATGGAGTTTGGACCTAGTTGTCTAATTTTAACACTCCTCTAACTAGGGAGAACTCCATCCATGCAATCAAACATCATACGTCATCTGGCAATGGCAACTGCACATGCTCTTTATTTTAGAAAAAAAGTGGAGTCGGTCACAAAGACATCATTCTGGTCGACGGATTCGGCACAGGGTCCGAAACCTCTATAGAACTCACAAAGAGTCTCATACCAACTCGAAGTTGGTTTATCGACCCAAAGTCGGTAGGAGGTCCTAAACCTCAATAGGACTCAAGAGGAATATACTAACAGAAGTTAGTTTCACAAACTGAAAGGCGGTGGAGGTACGAAACCTCAGCAGGACTCAAAGAAACCATATATTAACACAGGATTAGTTTCAACGACACGAATTCGGATTGGAGGTTCGAAACCTCTCTAGACTTGATCCCGGATCGAGTGGTTGGGCCAGGTGCCATCTAGATAGAGAAAGGGGTATGGAAATATACGTGTGTCCAAAAAACTAAGTCTTTGCTACTAGTCTCTAGCTTTCCCTCATTGGCCAAATGAGAGGTACTTCCCATGAGTAGGAACTCCAAATGGGTAGGATGCATACGGAGCCTGGAACCATGAGAGGCGAACGAACTCCAATCATCATAACGGTAAGCGAGAACCACCACAAGGTTTGGAAAGCCTAACCTCGTGTGTGCTTATAGCTGCGAGGAACTATCCCAAGGCCCCCTTAAAGCTCCCAGAGCTCATCGTCCAACAAGACCCTCAGAATAGGGTCGTTCCACGATTCCAAGATTCTCACGGAAGGTTAGGAACATGACCTTCCCCAAGGGAATTGTGAGAATATATGTGACCTGCTCATTAATTCCTATATGATCGAGCCTTATGGCGCCTCGCTATACCATGTCAAGATAAAGTGGCACGACCATCAACATGCTTGGATTGTTCGTGGAACACGGGATTCTATGACAAACGAATCACCTCGAGGTTATCACGAAAAGGATAACGATGGCATCTAGCACTTGCTCAAACAACTCAACGAAGAGCTTTCTGGCCACGTGACTTCACAATAGGCCATACATGTTATAATGTATTACGCCTCGGCGGTGCTCGAGCCTACGACTTCAATTTCCTACTAGCAGAAGCATATCTACGTGTGAAGCAACATCCGAGATGTGCTCTTGTGATCCACCACTGCTAACGAGCCCAATTGACATCGGTATATCCATGGAGTGTCATACTCCGCGACGGTGTGTATCTCAACCCATGGTCTAACGTGCCACGAGAGATATCTCGAGAGTTTCTTAGCACCTTGATGAATGTTATGGTCAACCATGTGTTGACTCAAAGTATTCCTTTGCCCATATTGTACGTACGGATGAGTGTTCGATAAGAACATCGGGGCCTCAATGAGTTGACGATACTCGGTAAGGACACGGGCCCAACAACGCTGCCACTCCCAACTTCTTAAAGTTGAGCTCCATTGGTGTCGACACCGGACTTACGGTCCACCATGAAGTCTTTCCAGGCTTCACAATGTATTTTTCCTTGAGAAAATCTCGCCCGAGTCTCTGCCCGGACCTCCGGTAGGAATTGGTGCATTGAGTCTAGGTCTTTCACCTCAAACTCGGTAGCACACGCGTGAATGAGAGGATCAGCACACATCGGGGAGAGGTGGTCCCTCTTGTTTCAAGGATGAAACTCTCTCTATCAACCTGGTAAAAGTTTGGATCGGCATTACTATGAGTGAAGCTGACTTCATCGGGTAGTTATCTATCCTCTTGTACCAAGCTCTAGGTGCTTGCTAGCCTGAGGCTTTCTTCAACTTTAACGGACATGGTTGTCCGTCCTGGACTTCGAACCCCATAGGTTGCTCTACATATACCTCTTCCTGTATCACACCATGCGAAATGTGATCTTTGTCCATCGATGAAGACTCCATCCTTGCGTAGCAACAAGGGTTATTATAGATAGAATGGTGAGTAGGAGCAAATAAGTCAACATAGTATGCCTTATTTTTAGAGAAGCCACGGGCAACGAATCTTTCCTTGAACTTTTCGACACTTTCATCGAATCCATGTTTGATCTTGTAGATCCATTTCGAGGTGACAACGCACAATCCTCTGGTCTTGGAACCACATCCCGGACATCATTCTTCATTATGGACTCATAATCTTCATGCATAGCATCCTTCCATGTGATGCTTTACGGCTTCCTCAAAAGATCCCGAGGCTCGGTTGTTCAATAGTACTCATATTTGCTAGATACCCTTGGTATCTACCCGACTTCTTCGTACTTTCACGGAATGTCCCCCTTGGGGCCATATGTCCTAAAGCATCTGAGGAAGTGTCCACGAGCCATGATGGTCTCTTTCCCGGTGAAGGAGGTGTATCAATCGGGTCCATCGATCCTTCAACATCAAGCATTGTCAACTCCTTCGGTTCCTCTTGATTTCTGAGGCCTTGCTTCATGATCTTCCTCGGATCTTGAAGATTGACTACTTTCCTCGGGGAAGCATATTCATCAAAGGTGACATTGTGGCATATCTCCACTTCCCTTTGACCAGGCACATAGAATCTATATGTCTTCAAAGTTTCGTTGTAGCTCACAAACATTGTGGTCTCCCTCTTGATGCTAGCTCCTTTGCAAAAGTTCTTGAACTGCGTTGACTCATATTCGGTGCCATTATCGGTTTGTCGAATAGCATCTCATGTCATTGCTCCTAGTGGACTTCCTCGACCTGGTAGAGTGTATCAATTCTGAACCCAAACACTGTAGCCGGCTTCCTTGAAGCTCTTCTTCCACATGCGCACCTTTCCATCATTGAATACCACTTTGAAACCTTTGTCTTCCATGGCGATATAGACCTGAGGTTCTTCTTCAAATTAGGTACATAGAGTACATCCTGTGAGCGGAGGACACGACCTTGAAACAGAGTGGAGGGTCACGAGTCCTGTCCTTTCATGGGATATGGCATTATCTCCAAGGATAATTTCAGTTAGTATCCTTCTCAACTTGATGATGTGCCTTGAGGCACACTATATATCAACAGGACATCCGTGTCGGGTGGAGATGCGGCCAGAGAGGGTAGATACAAGGAGAATGAATTCATTTCGTTTATCAACAACATTTGATTCCTCATACGGAATTTCTTGACCTTTTGAAAGGTTGATCATTTCTTTGGAGGGAGCCTTCATCTTTTCCTTGGAACCTGTTGTTCCTTTGATTTCCATCCCTGCGGTTGTTGTTGTTGTCTCCATCATCGGAGAATCCTTCTTGAAAGGAATTATCTAGCATAGTGACCACGGCCTATGACAAGTGTAACACTTGCCCTTTTTTCCTTGTGCCCCTCCTCTTCCTTTGTTCTTTGGATTACCAAGGATTCTTCTTTCTAGAATGAGAAGTGTAGGCGGCATTCCCTTCATTTTCATACTCCTTCATTCTTTTCTCTTCTTTAACACATCTCGACGGTACCTCGTCGAAGTCGGTATCACATTATTGAGAATGGTAGTGCGAAACACATGCCATTCGGATGGGATCCCTCCAAGTGTGGTGAGTACCATCTCTCGATCCTTCTGTGCCTCCCCAATAGCCAGCAGATTGTTCCTGATATCGATCAACTTCAGAAAGTATGATTGGACAGACTCATCCCTGCCTTTCTTTAGATTCTTCAATTGATTCTTGAAGAATAGCACTTGATTTTCATTGTTGGCCTTGAACATGAGGATCAATTTATCATACATCTCTTTGGATATGCCTAGCTCAGAGATGTAGGCCACCAGACTCTTATAAATGGATTCCCTGATCATCAGCTTTGCTTTGATCTCCCACTTCTTGTATTTTGTTTTGGCAGCAGCAGTAGCAGTGGATTGAGGTTCTTGGATTTTACCCTGCACATAGTCCATGACATCTTGGTCTTCCAATTTGAGATCCAATATCATCTTCCAAACATGGAAGTCATCCTTCCCAGTTGTTGGCGAGGAAAATAAGTCTCGCGGGCAAGACCCAGGTTAGGGGATTGGGGCCAACAAAGGAGTCCGCTGTAGTCTAGCACCACGCCGACATTTTCACCCTACCCCGAAGAGTAGAGAGTCTCACCCGAGGCGTGCGGCAACCACATGCAGAAGGGGAAAAGATTGGTATTGGCGAATGGATCCGCAAGTCGAAGCTAACATAGGATCATTTGCATACATAGCATCATACATAAAATATCTTCTCAGAGTATTATGCGGATACTAAGCAAATAAAATTTAAAGTACTACAGACATCATACACACATTCAACTCATGCTATAAGATAGCAACCTTCACATATATTCATAACCATTCAACAGGATCCAAAGTTACATTGCTCGACAGAAAGAGCTTCCCAATTCTATTATAGAGGTCCCGTAGGACAGAGAGAGAGAGAGACACTACAGCCATGATAGATCAATAGAACCACAGGAGATACAAGGATGTCGCGCTCAAAACAAAACTCTTCTGCGGCGTCTATTCTAACCTCTTCGATCCCTCTACATCTGTGCATGACTCCCTTTCTGCTGGGTGACGACCTGTTTATTCACTCGCCAGCGTAACTGCTAGTTTCTCTTGTGTTCTTCCTCAGCTGCTTTCGGCTTCCTTCTGTTGCACATGAGTTCCGTTTTCTATTCTTTTTCGCACCTTCTCTTCTTTTTCACTTATCTGCGCCAACCTCTTCATTCATCTCCTGTTCCTCTGCAACCTCGGCAGCTCCGCTACCTACCATTGTTGCGCTTGCCACATGTCGATCCACAACCCAAAATCTGCTCTTCATGCAAAATTCAAAACAAGGGCCCCAACAGGACCCGACCACATTCTCTTGACTCGTCCCGTGTCAATCGCAAATCACTGTCTCCACCTCCATAGCTCTGCCTGACCCCGTGCCCTGTTCCTACTGCGCACCTTCATTTTGCTACCCAAACAAGGGCCCCAACTCCGGGACCTTGCTCAACACTGAAGCCTTAAGCTCATGGAAGGTTACCACAGCCTACTGCCACCCCTATAATAATGTGTCTGTCTCCATCGTGATCTTGGTGACAGCTTCCTCCCCGACGTTCATCGGTACAATGCTAAATACTATGCTGATTTGGGTTCCGGCCTCGGTGGCCAACTGCTGCATCATTCGGGCATTGATCTGTAGGGGCTGGCGAAGCTCCCGAATTGCCTGCTTGGCCATTGCTGAACTGGCCTCTGTCTTCTGGATCTGGATCTCCATTTCATCCGCCTGGGCGTATAGTTGGTCCAGCTGCGAGGGGTCCATGGCGTCTTGTATTTCTTTGGAAAGTTGTCGCAGTTGAGCCGAAATCGGTTGTGTCTTAACTGTAAGGGCTGTTGAGCATTCCTGTAGACCTTTCAGGAGGTTGTAGGCGTCTCTGGCTACAGTACTGAGAGCTTCCTGCATCTTGGTTACCTGGCCCTATTTCTCAGAAATTTTTGTTGTGTAGACTGCCGCTGGGTTGGGCAATGCCGTTAGTGCTGCCAATGTCGCCCGGAGCTCTGTGTTCTCCTGGTGTAGGTTGGAGTATGCCACCCGGAGGTGGATTGCTCGCTGCAATACATCCGTTTCTGGCACATCCGTGGGTAGCTGATTGTAGTGAGCGAAAACTGCAGGCCACACCTCCGTGAAAACCCTAGCCACTTCGTCCATCTGGTCCTGTAGCTGCCCGTGTGCCATTGTGAGTTGCTCGCACTGTTCAGTAAGTGTGATTATCTGCGGCTGCTCTTTCTCACACCTCTATTGCAGCTCGGAGTGGAGTATGTTCACCTGCTGGGCTGCCCTCTGGATGAAGTGGTATAACTGAGCCGTACCCCACATCTCCATGCTTTCGGCCCCTGAAGTACCTTGATCCGATCGCCGCTCCTGCAGTGGTTTCCCATTGGCAACTGATCTGGTGGATTGTACTTGAGGGGATGGTGGTAGAGTTTGATGGGGTGCAGAGTCTGCCATATTCAGGTCTGGCCGCTCCCCATGATCTGCTTGGACGGGCTGTTGGAGTGTAGTAGACTCAGGGATTGTCCCAGCCATGTCTGCAACTATTTGTGCCATTTGTGTGATTAGGTCAGTAAAATTGGTCTGGGGGTCCACAGCGGGGTTGGCTAGTGGTGCCACTTTTTTACCTGAGTCAGCCTTTATTCCGTGGTCCCCGTTGAATAGGTTCCAGATTACTGGATCTGATACAGTGGCAGATGAGTTGGATGGGGCAGATGAAGTGGTAGGTGGGAGTGGGTCGGTACGAGGTGGTGAAATACGAGCGTTTATGAAGTCGAAGGGGTTAATAGGAGGGTGAGGTGGAAACCCGCTTGCTGCCCCTATCTCGGCGAGTGGTTCTTCCTAGATGGGTACCCCTGGGCTCAGTTTTCGGGGCGGATCCTCCTCTGTGAGGTCGACCACAGGGCTTGATTCTATAGTTCTAGCCCTCTTAGCCTTGGGTGCTGCTATGGGTTTAACAGGCTTACTCTTTCCCCCACCGGGGTGGATACTGGGCTTGGTGAACTAAACAGTACATTTGGAATGGGGGTGGTGATGGAGGTCGTGGTTGGAAGCGGGGTGGACTGAGAAACCTAAAATTCAGAAAAAACTGGGAGAGGAGTGGCACTACTTGATATCACGTGGACCACTTCGTTGAAGCTTCGTACCTGGGTATTTAGTTGGAAAATGATTGGGAGGAGCTGCAGGTTGGAGATCCTGTTTGCTGCCTCCGCCACCGATTAGCCTGGTAGTCGATGTGGTAGCATCTTGTCGAAGTTGTATGTGTATACCCCACTTCGGACTTCCATCACAACCCCCAGCCACGAACAAACTTCGGTGTGGAAGGCTGCGTCGTCGAGCTGGAATTCAACGGCCTCATCTGGAATGTCTCCTCCGGTATGCAATCAGGTCGGAGGAACGTGTGCTTGTGGGTGACCCCAAACCAAACTTGCTTGCTGTATCCGTCCAGCAGATTCTTGGGGATCCTCTGTTGGCTCATCACCACATCAATCATTAAGCCATACCAACTTTGGAAGGCCTCTGCATTTACCTCCTTAGTGCTAGGGTCTACCGACACCTTCCATGGAATTAACTTCATTGCCAGCGGCTGATTCTTCGCTATCTCTACCAGAATCCTGATGAGGGGCGAATGCCACTTCCACATAGCTAGCGCGACTATTAGGTATCCATAGATGAATCCTGTTGTCCTCTTGTATTTATCCTTGCTTGCGTCGAACAGCTCCTTCAGTAGGAAGGAGCACCAGTTCAGCCTGGTCCCCTGGACGCAGTGCTCCGTGATCGAAATGGTGTCCAAGGTACACTCCCCCTTGGTGTAATGCCTCATTGTCTTACTAGCAATGAGGTAGCATGCAAACCTAATTTTAGGCTTGTTGATGAGCTTAATTTTCGCTCCCTTCCCTCCCCTTTGGGTGCCATATTTCACATAATAATCAGTGTCACCTGACTTCTTTGCTCGTTTGGAGACGGTCTGGAATGCTGAAGAAACGTCCTGGCCTTCCTGTGAAAGCCCTATCAGTCTATGAATGTCCTCGGTGTGGATTGGAATTTCTTTTCCCAGCCACAAGGAACCGTTCTGAATTCTGAATAGCAATAACTTGGTACATTGCATGGCAGCGCCTGTCGTCCCAAATACGGGTAGGTTCCTCAAATTCAAGATTGAAGACTATTGGATGCCTTGAAACTCAGGAAAAATTCTTGTTGTTGCTCACCCTATCTCTATGGTGTAGCTCTCCATGTACACTTGTCGTTTGAGCGCTGGAAACTCAAAAGAATCTGTGAGGTCTGCATTGATGAGGGTCGCACTGTCATACTTCCCGACGAGGGACTCAATTTTGTGAATCCTACGGTCGAGCTCCTGTTCTACTAATGCTAGATTGACTCTTGTCATCTTTGCGCATTTCTGATACACCTGCAAAATAGTTCTCAGCCCCTTCTCTTGGTGCTCTGCTTCGGGACACCTCTACTTCTCTGGTTCTGCTCCAATTGCCTTTGCTTCTTCAGAAAATTCTAACTCTAACTCGGATCTCTCCGACATTCTCCTCTTTTCTTCATGCAGGCTATGTAATTAACTGGCATGAGTGAGGTTGATGAGACCCCATAACGAATTAATTCTTACTGGCATCCTCCGCGGCGATAATCATGTGATCAGTCACCTGCTGAGGTGTGTTCTGACATCTGCTGATGGTGGTATGGGGAAATGGGTGGACGCTGCGGCTAAGGTTACTTCTAATTATGGAAAAATGATTACTGCAAGGTTACTTCTAATTATGGCAATTTATGTTGCAAATCCTAGCGATCCTACAGACTGACACAAGTATTAAATGAAATTATGGGGACTGAAACTTGACACGTTTTCTTATCCTACGGGGATGGCATACTAGACGTGCCCCTCCCCGACCACAATCAGTTGCGTCGCGGTCCCCGCAACCGAGCGGTTATTGACGACCTATACACGGACAAATGACTCGACCTACGTTCATCTCGGGTGCGAGAGAGTTATTCAACTACGCTACTCTACGGACTTCTCTCGGGTGTGAGAGTTATTAAAAGAAAGCTAAAGAAACTTAGTTATGGTAGGGCTTTAGGTGTGCACCATTCACCCAGCCAGGTAAAACAATACCGTCCAGTTGAGCCAACTGAACTGCTCCGGAATCCTTAATTTCGATGATGAAGTAGGGTCCCAACCAGTGCATCTGCAGTTTCCCTGGAAACTTCTAAAACTTGCTATCGTATAGGAGAACCTTACCGCCAACTTGGAACATTTTTCTCTTGATGTGGAGATCATGCCATGCCTTCTGCCTGTCTTTCTAAACTTTTTGATGGAACTCGACAAGGAACCGTGCCTCATCGAGTTCCTGTAATTTGTGCAGGCGCTCCTGGAGTGCCTCCTCCTCTGAGAACTTTAGGGAGGTGGCGATCAGAAGGCTCGGTATGGTGAACTCGGCGGGAATCACAGCTTCATGGCCATACACCAGATAGAAAGGTGTTTGATTCGTCAAATGCTTCACCATTTTTCTGTAGGCCCACAGTGCGGCTGGAAAACGTTCATCCCAGTCATCCCGTTTGGCATTGCAGATCTTCGTCAAGCCTTTTTCGAGGATTTTGTTGAACGCTTCGACAGTGCCATTGGCCTATGGGTGGTACGGGATGATTTTGTGATGTTGGATCATGAAGGTGTCCAACAGCAATTTTATTGTTTCATTAATGAAGTGTGTACCTTGATCACTGGTTAAGCTCCTTGGGTAGCCAAACCTGTTGATGATGTTCTCAAAGATGAACTGGGCTGCCGTATCTTCCGTACAGTCCCGTATTGCCGCTGCTTCTTCCCATCTGGTGAGATAGTCCATGGTGGTGATGATGTACAGGGCCTTTGAATTCCTGGCTACAAGGTCTATGGGGCCTACAAAGTCAACAACCCACTTCTTGAACAATTGCAATACATTCACCGGGTGTAGTGGGAGCTCGTCTCTATGAGAGGGCATCCCTATTCTCTGACAAACATTGCATTTCTTAACAAATTATTTACTATCGGCATGGACCATCGGCCACCATAGTCTAGCTTGTAGCACTTTCCTGGCTATGGGTTTCGCCCCCACGTGTCCTCCCGCTATGCCGCTATGGCATTCCAACAAACTGGCTTCGCGTTCATGGTAGAGGACACACCTCCACAGAATCTCGTCAAGTCCCAATTTATATAACTTCCCCGCAATCAGTTGGCAGTTAGCGGCGCAGACGACCAGGTGTCATTTCTGGATCGGGGTATAGTGCTGAGGACACTGCCCCATGGTGAGGTAAGTTGCGATTTCGGCCAAATAATCTGGTATGGCTTCTACCCGGAAAAAATCAGCATCAGGCAACTGATCATATAGAGAGCCTTCATTCTCACTAGTCTCCAACCTAGATAAATGATCGGGCCCGACATTCAGCCTCCCGAGCTTGAAAATCACTTCGATTATTGAAGAGTAGGAGCCATCGGCATATCCGTCCTTCCAAAACTGGCTTGTTGACCAGGTATTTCAATGCAGAGTGGTCAATGAAGAATTTGAACTTACCTCCTAGGAGATATTGGCAGAACTTCTGAAGCGAGTACACCATGGCTAGTGCGTCCCTCTCTATGGTGGTGTAATTCCGCTCTGCATTAGACAGCTTGCGACTGGCGAAGTATACTGGGTGGTAAACTATCGTTTCCCCTGGTTGCGCTAAGACAGCCCCAAGTGCAATACCAGAAGCATCGATATGCACATGGAACTGCTTATCCCAATCTGGGTGGACTAGAATGGGCGATGTTGCCAACTTCTCATTTAAAGTGTCGAGAGCTAATTTGCAGTAATCCGTCCACTGGAACACCTCAAACTTCCGTAGTAAATTTTCCAAAGGAGCAGTTATCTTCGCATAGTTCCTAATGAACCACCTGTAATAACCCGTGTGCCCCAGCAGCGATCTCAACTGCTTCACAGTTTCCGGGGCTTCCATGTGGACGATCACTGCTACCTTAGCGGGGTCGACATAGACCCCTTGCCTGCACACCACATGTCCTAGGAGAATTCTGAATGGAACTGCAAAGATGCATTTCTTCAGGTTCAAGGAAATTTGCAATTGCCGACATCAATCGAACATTATGCGTAGCAGGGTGGCGTGATCCTTCAGCAAGCTGTAGACTGTCCAGTCGTCCATGTAGACTTCCAGGAACTTATGAATGTATTCCTGGAAAGCAACTATGACAATCCTAGAAAACATGGCAGGTGTGTTCTTCAACCCAAACGGCATCACATGATATACAAAATACACCCATTCGGTAGTGAAGATCATTTTCTTCTTGTCCTCTTCCGCGATGTGCACTTGATGATATTTTGAGAACCCATCGGTGAAGGAGTATGCTTCATTTCCTGCAACATTGTCCAGTACTTCGTCACTGAATGGGGTAGGAAATGGGTCATGAATGCATGCATTGCTCAAAATTCGGTAGTCCACATAGACGCGGATCTCCGACTTGTCCTTCTTATTTTGAATGACGATGGGGCTCACCCACTCTGCTTCTTCCACAGGGAAAATTAGACCTGCATTCAACATTTTGTTGATTTCTAGTTTGAATTTCTCCTTTATCCGCGGGTTTAGCCAGTAAGGTCGATGCTTCACTGGCCTGGCATCCATCTTCAAGATAATCCTCATCTCACTGAGATCACCCATGATCCCTTTTAAATCCACAACCGATGAAGGGAATAGGTCTTCGTATTCCTGGAGGAGACTGAAAATTTATTTTGTCATCTCCTCATCCCAGTAGTCCCCAACTGTAGCTAGCTTGGGTTTTTCCTCCATTCCGATGTTTAGTTTTTTTGTCTGCAATGGAAGTAGATGGACTCCTTCGGTGGTAGGCTCTTCTTTGATGTTCCGCTCTCCTTCTGTCTCTTCAAAGTATAGGTGCCTCAGGTCCTCCAAACTATCATTGTCTAGCTTGCTATCGATCCGATGGCAAGCCAACTTATTTCTACCATCAGGATTCAGTACTAATGGCCTCCCTTCTATACCTGGATCGGGGAAAAACAGTACCCCTTTTATGGCCTGTAATGCTTGGGACACCAGGTCTGTCTTCCCTTCAAATGAAAAGCACTGAAAAAATTTGTCTGCAACCTCCTGCCAAGAACTGGTCCCTCTCTTCCTCTCTTCTTCTAAGTACCAGGCATGTGGGATGGTATCCAAGGAGTGGACAAACTGATGTACCCACAGCCCCTCCGGGTACCCTACACTTCGCCACTACTCCTGACAGACTCTCAGATGGTCTCTCGGATCAGAATTTCCTTGGTACCTTTGCTTGCTTCAAGGTCCTACGTCTTCCTTGAATCGCGCCCTCAAAGCCTCCACAACACAACTCCACCACGACAGGGAGTTGCGGTGATTTTTCCACCACCTGGCTGATGTGGAATATAGGGCCACATCCAAGAGTGGTATCCTGTTTTCCTCTAGTACCTTTTCTTCTACCTTTGCAATGAAGGTATTTACTGCTTGCATATTAGACAAGGTGGGGTACTCCCTTATCTCAGCTCCAATCCAATGGACCCTGGCAATACTGGCACATCTCCTTGTGCTAGTCTCATACTCGCCTTGCTGCCAGTCTTCCCAAGCAATTTTGGAGCCCAGCTCCGAGCTCTGGATACTTCGCCAGCTTACGGAGCCGGTCACTATCGGGTTAATGTAATCCTCCCTCTTCCTGACTGTCATCTGATAGAGGTTGTCCAATATCTGAGCATCCTCCCTATTATCTACTGTTTCTGTATATCTCGGACCTTGATACAGGTTGAGTGGCTGAGTGACTCGAACTTCCCCATCTTCAAAAATCATCAGCTCCTTCTTGAGATCGATGATGGCATAGTTTTCAAAATCCCAGTCAATCCCTAGCAATGCAGGGTATGGATATTTGTCTCCCATAATATCTATGACCTCAAATTCTGTGTAAGTCTTCACCCCTGTGATGTCGACCTCGACATCTTCAAGTCTTTCGATCGGCACAATGCAGTACTAGTTGGCCATCCTGAGCTGGATCAGTGAATAATTTAGCCGTGGCCGCCCTAGAGCTTCCCAAGTCTTTCAAGGCAGGATATTGACATCAAATCCCAAATCGAGCATGGTGTCTCTGATCTGAAATCCCGCAACCTGCATGTTCAACCGGAACTCTTTTCCCATTCTTCTTTTGTTCCTCTTGACTCATTGTGCATACTGTGGTGCTGTGTCTGAGGATTCCCTCATTCCTGTGTTCCCCTGCAATACGTCCTTCAGGGTATGCTTTAGTTGTTCCCGCATTGAAGCATTGTCAACAATCTTGAGAAATAGGTGGAGCCATTCCTCAATCAGAGCCGTCGTAGCGCTCTTTTCTCCAATATCTTTCTTCATAGGTAACCCAATACCTTTGTCTCCCCCTAGCTGGGCAAAAGTTTCTACCGCCTTCTGGAAATATTTCTTTTGCGTTTCCGGCCTGATTAGTTTTTTCGGGGATGCGGGCCTAATCACCTGCATCGGCTCTTTCTCATGGGAATCCTCCCCCGTTTTCTTCCCTCCTCGCATAACTATGGCTACATTCGTCATGGTCAGATTCGTCGTCCCTCGAGGTTCTGCATTTACTAGATTCGTGCCCCTCTACCTTGCTCGTTCCTCCCACTTCTTGATAAGTTCAGGGCAGTCCTCTGTTGTGTGGGTGTTCACGAGGCACTGGGAACACCACGGTCTTCTGGGCAGGGGGCATTCATGAGCCACATGACCCTCCTAATCACAGTTGTAGCATTTCAGTGGACCCCGTCCCCCTATGCGACTTCCACGCATACCACCTTCTCTGCCTCTGGGAACCTCATTCACCCTGCAGGAGGGCCGGTCCAATCGATCCACCAGCGCGTCTAGAGCTCTGCACTATTTGATGTTGTGAATCGTCGAAGCACAGAACTCATAGTACACGTTGTTTGGAATGTTGGAGTACTGCAAAATCGAACACATCCGAGGCCGATGACCCACCATTCAGCGCATTTCGCAACACTGCTGTGCTCTTGGCGGTTGGTTTGGGAACCTCGCATACGGTTGTTGCAGAGGACAGACTTTGCAAGTTTATCTGTGCGACTCCCCTGATAGGTTGAACCCCCTCCACTGCCGCTGCTGAGACCCCCACTCCCAGGCTCCGCAACCGATGACACTCGATCACCACGTGTCCTTCTACCAGGCAGTGTGTGCACCAGACATTCGGCTTGGCTAGTCTTATAGGCTACATCTCCTTAAGTTTTTTGGTCAGATTGGAAATCTGATGTTGCATTCCTAGTAGGGATGGGTCTTGCGGGGCCACCCCTCCCCTATATTCCTGAGGGTAGCCCGCCATTGCCTCTATCTTCATAGCCTGTTCCAAAGCATCCTACAAGTTGTCGATCTTTTCCTGAGTGAGGGGGGTTTGCGTCAAGGGAAGCAGAGCCTTGATGAACTAATCCCTCACATGATTTGGGTCAATCGGGTAGCGTAGTTTTCCAATCGCATCTTTGAACCTACGCATCAGCTCCCACACAGTCTCTCCTTCTCTTTGCTTAATCTCCCATAGTTCGGACAAACCTTGCTGGTTCGTTTGGGGTAGCTTAAACTCTCTGACAAAGTCTCGCTTGATGTCGGTGATCACTAGATTCAAGTGGGCTTCTAACCACTTTATGAAACAACTCAATGCCCTTTCTCTCAGCATGGTTTGGAATTCTATCAGCTTTCCTACATCTGGCGTCTGCAGAGCCCTCCATATGGCTTCACAGAGGTACCATTGTTGTTCCACATCATCGTTACCCCGCCTAGAAAATTATGGGTACCGGGTGAATGACCCCACCATATTCACTTGCAGAGGTGTAACTAGAATGAACCCTCCGGGTCCTGGTTGCGTAATTATACCACTAGTAATGCTACTATTAGCATGCGTTGTTGCTGACAACTCACTGCTACTCAATCGAATCAACTCTTTCAACTTAACGAAAATATCACTTAAAGGTTTATAGAGTACCAAGGGAAGGTAGGGATCCATGCCATTCGAACTTTGGGAAGTAGGAATACCTGGAGATATGAATTTCATCCTTTCTTGGAATAACTGCTACATCGTGACGTACCACTCGTCATCGGAACTTTCTTCGAGCCGCACATCTGCATCTCCTTCGTCAGACATCATCTCTCTCTTCCTT